>JAQJVL010000363.1:600000-940153 GCA_035578905.1 Stictocephala bisonia | reverse complement strand
AAGGATTAAAACAAAAATTCTGGTTCTTCTATGGCAGTAGTTATGTACACTCACTTGGTCCTCACATGCAGAGTGCATTGGTACCTTCAAGTAATATACGTACCGTAGCATGAATACTTTAGGAAGAAGAAGGATACAATGGATGAGTCATGTGAGAGGGTGGGAAATAATATATTGCCAAGAACATTCCTTGAGAACAGGAAAGAGGAAGAAAACCAAGAGCAAGGTAGTAGGACATATGTATGACGACCCGTAAAAACGGAAATGTCAACTGATTATGATGAATTCATGAGTACAGCCATACAGTGCTCCATAGTTACTAATTAAGCAATGTTATATACTGAAGCAAGGCCATAGGTAGAAAGAAAATTCGGGGATGGTTTGGTTGGTCGACATTATTTTATACCTGTAGAGAAAAATGTTCGAGCACATGCGTTTATAAATAGTAATAGAATGAATAAAAAATATATATATAGTTAAAAATTAGGGCTACTTACGTATTTTTAGGATGTAATAAAATTAAAAACTGAGTACCCTTTAACATTTTTTATTAAAATTGATTAAACACAACATGTTTCAACTTTTTATGGTTATTTTCAAGTGTAAATAAAATTATTTTATTTACTGAGTACCCTTTAACATTTTTTATTAAAATTAATTAAACACAACATGTTTCAACTTTATGGTCATTTTCAAGCGTAAATAAAATAATTTACAAATGACCATATTTACTGATTTTATTTACACTTGAAAATGACCATAAAGTTGAAACATGTTGTGTTTAATCAATTTTAATAAAAAATGTTAAAGGGTATTCAGTTTTTAATTTTATTACATCCTAAATATATACAGACCCGCTAATCCGAACACGGCTAATCCGAACATCCGGTTAATCCGAACGACTCCGCGGCAAAAATTTTCAATATAAAACAGTGTAAACTCCCACGGGCATTGAGGAGTGGGAGTACAGTCCATGCGGCAAAAAAGCGGGAGCGTAAGCTCACATTACGACACAATAGACCCGTACTCCCGGTTCTAATAGTGATTTCGCTGTTACTCCAGCTAATCCGAACAATCACGCAATCTGAATAGGGGTCGGTCTGATATTGTTCATTATCGGGACTGTACTGTATATATATATAATTATTATTATATATTGTTTCACATTTCAAGCACAATAAAATCCAAAATTGGATATTTTTTTTTAACTTCACTCACCAGTTCACATGGGCTTGCAAGCCTGTGCGTGAACACGGGTGATGATTTATTATGCTTATTTTTATTCCATTCTTCAATATGGTATTGAACTTTGGGGTGTGGCACCTGGTGCAAAAAATATTTTTATGATACAAAAAAGTTTTTAAGAATTATGACATTTGCTTCACCACGATCTTCATGTAAGGGAATTTTTAAGCAGCATCAAGTTTTGACAGTGGCAGGCTTATACATACAAAAAGTTCTGCAATATGTAAATAATAATTATAACCTAATTTTAAATACCCAATTTAAACATGAATACAGCACTCGATATAAAAATAACTTACAGTATCCAAAACACTGTTTGAAATTAGTAGAAAAAACTCCAACTTGCATGGGAAAAAGATTGTTTAATAAGTTACCTGAGGCATTAAAGAAAAATATAACTGGTAAGACCTTTAAAAGCAGCCTTACTCATTTCTTGCTAGACAAAAATTATTACAGTGTAGAGGAATTTCTGAATGATAGTTTTTAAGTTTTTGTTTTCTTTATACCTGTCTGTAATTTATTGAAAAGTTTGACAATGTCACCTGTTTCATAGCCTATGCTATTGTATAAACGTATTTTATGTGACAATAAAGAATTTTTAATTGAATTTTGAATTGAATTGAACATCATTCAACGAGAGAAGTACCGACTAATGGCTCAGTGGGAATTCGAACCTTGGACCTTGCCCTTCGAAGTCCGAAGCCCTAACCACTGAGCCACCACGCACATTTTTACATATGATTATGTAAAAATGTTTACTTTGTATAAAAACCCAATTATATTTTAAACATTTGAATAACACGTTTTAATTTGATTGATGTGTAATAAAAAAAGTTAAAGAGTTAAGCAATTAACAAGATACAGAGAAGAATCACATTGACTTATACACATTCCCTCAATATATTATATAATAATATTTAGAAAAGAATGGAACCAGCAAACACAGCATCTTAATTTATTGCTTAATCACTCATACATTTAGCACCAGTGATTAAAATAAGTTTATTGTAATCCAATCTATTTATAAGTGTTCGTTTAAAACGATAGTTAAAAATAATCGTCGTTTAGTTAATTATTCGTCAATAAAAATATTGGCGAATAAAGGCTGCAACATGAACCAGCAAATATTGGTGTCGGCAGTGGATGTTCAGCCGCGGGCCGGCCAGCACTACTTTCAACGGCAATTTTGCTGTTGCCAAATTGTGCCATTATGGGTGCTTGCACACAGATCAGTTTTTACCGCTTGTAGACCACAGAAGTTTGGTTCGATTCAACGCTGAAGAAAGCATTTAATTCTGTTGGTAACCTATTAATATTAACTTTCATAAATAATGTAGTTTCTTAGTTACAGTGATAATGATAACAACGTTTCATTATATAGTATATAATGATAATATTGATTGATTTGATATACTTTTCTAAGCTACCTGCTAATGTTTAAAATAAAAAATATGTGTTTATTTATTTGCTTTGTTCATCAAATCATCTTTGTTTTAATTATGACAGGTTTCATTTAATGTATGATAACTTGTCATGTGTTGGGTTATAAAAGTTCATATTTTTCAATTCAAATATAAGTGTTATTTTTATTTAATAAAGAAGTGATATATCATTTATTTTCTTCAGTTATACATATCAACTACTAAAATGTTGTATAATATTTCTGTTTTGCATTTACTTGTAAAATTGTTTCAATAAATAAGTTCAAATTTTTCTCAGTAGTATCAATGAATACACATCTATTATAGATATGTATTTGTTAGTAATATTTAGTAAAACCGTAATTGTAACATTAACACTTTATATAGCTTAAACTGGAATAATTCTATAGTATTTGTGAGAAAGTTAGGCATTTTTTCTTCTAATCTTGTGTTATCGATAAATCTGTATAACTAGGATGTATTGTGTATCCGTAGTAGGCCTACACTAATACTAATAAAAACTTAAAATAAAAAACTGCCTGAAAACTGACATTTTCTAAGTAAAAACAAACTAGCCGAAGGTCCACGAGTCATACCGGCGGTAGTGGCAGTTGAGAAGAGTTTTGACGCTCTGTTAACAAACATTGTATGAGCGCGGCATGGCATTTACCGCAGCGGCAGAAACCGCCCTGCGAGTAACCGGTCTGGCGGGTCACACCCTGCACCACACTTGCGTATAGTATTAATAGTCTCTTTCCCAAATTAAAGAGTGTGATACATTCACTACAGGAAACTAGTGATAATATCTCTCTAAATATAATCATAAAACCAAATATATTGCACATTTCTTTCGCTTTATAGGATTTGTCTGTTTCTAAGAGCACGTTACATTTTTTTTAAATTTCGGGGGGTTCTGACCCCCGGACCCCCCCCTGCTGGCTATGGTCTTGTACTGAAGTAAACTAAAAATATTATATAGGAACACAAAGATAGGGAAATCAAACCAATACTACTTAGTTCAAATTCCACGTAACGTTGTTGGTCCCTTAGTTGCCCTGGTTATTGGCTATTAATAAATTGCTCTTTCTGAGGAACTGTGGACTTTAGTAACAATGACTACACTAATTCACTCAACAATTATCATACTCATTCCCCCCTCGTATTCACCTATATCTCTACTTGGCGTCTTACTATGATTAATGAACAAATTGAATAAGAAAAACCTGTAATTGGTGGAGCAAACATTGACTAATATAGTTTCGTGTTTATTAAGATCTCCATACTCAATTAAATTAAATTAACTGTCATTTTTCTTACCATCACGGTCCCATTTATCCTTTTCACCATCCTGAGGATGGGGCGAGGCCCCTCGGACAAACATCATTTCCTCATCATCTTCTCCAGGCTCTCCCTCATGTTTCATCCTCCCAGGATCACCTTCCCGTTCAAACTCTTGGCTTCTACGATTTCTCTGTAATATGTTAAATGCCTTATATTTAATTTGTTTTGTCAATATTAACCTTTCAAACGCATAATTCCATTTTGTAGTTGAAAACTAGAAACTATTGTAATACCTGCAGTTGATACTAAGTTTTTAATTTTTAGAGGACATTAGTTAGCTTAGATACTTTGCAATATAAGAATTGCCATTTATAATGTTCAAAAGATCTTAGAGATCAGATATAGAGTTTTAGCTGAATAAATAACTAGAAGGCATAGATTACGATTACCTGCTCTTTAGCAGGGGATTCTATGTTATTTTATGAAAGATGTCTTCTAAGAACTATGAGAAATATTGTACCTTCCCATCTCTTTTCCATCTGTCTTCATCTTCATTTTCCATAAGCTTCCTTTTGCCTTTAAAGAACGGCACTCTTTGATCCCTTTGAGGCTTGTCATTTTTCTCAAATCCCCGGTGATTTCTTAGAGGTTCGTTAGGTTTGTCTTGTGCAGTTGGTGCTATTGCATTTGTCTCTTGAACTGGTTTGGTCTTTGGTTGCTGAACTGGTGGTGCGGATTTGGTTTCAGATGAAGGTTCCTCATCTTCAAATATTTCTCCATCCTCCAGGTCCTCTTCATTAAGGACATCAATGCTAAAACAAAATCAATCAATAAAATTTATGAACTATAGAGTCATTAAAAATAGTATTATAAATATTTAATATAGTGTGCCATCATTGTACAAATAGCAATATAAAATGATGGATGTGTGCAGTTAATTGTATAATTAATTATATAGTTTTTCTTCAACTGTAAGAATAATTGGTTAATTGTTATTATTTTTTAACATACAGTGTTTATATCTTCTAATAAAAAATATGTTTGCTGGTCGTCAACATTTATAAAATGCTGTTTGTTCATTTTCCTCTAAGTTAAACAGTGTGTTAAAATACTATATCATTTCAATACAGTATCTTTTATACATTTTCAGAAAAGAAAAACCTGGATAAAATAAATTTTTATACATAGAATAATTTAGATGCGGATATATTTAAGTACATTATTACTGCAAATTTTACCATAAGATTTTATCATTAAAATAAAAAACATTCAATTGTAGATTCCACCTACTAATTTGGCTGACATTTACTATACGTTAAATTACAAATAATCCTGTGCAAAATTAAGTATCTTAGTATGAGCTTAGTATATAATAAAAATTTATTGGTGTTAAACATTTTTAATTAAAAACCAATATAAAAAATAAAATCAAACACTTTCTTCATGTTATGAGGTTAAGTCATATGAGGTTAAGTGTAAGAGAGGACCTAATGGTCCTAACTTTGCCTCAGAAAATAAAACGTTTTTCATTTCATTTCATGTTAAATTACATTTTTAATTTTTTTTCAAATAAACAAAAACAAATTTCTACAAAATCTGTAGTTGTGTGTAAATGTAAGCTTTCATGGTTTACTAAACAAAATTAATTTAATCTATATTTTTAACAAATTAAAATACAGTAATTATATTTAGTTTACTTTTAGAACAATGCTTTAACATTTTACTAGGGGTGGTAGAGCCATGAAAGAAAGTGGGATGAGATGTCTATATGCATCTAACTTAGTAAAACTAATAAAATAAAGTAAAATAAGTACATACTGTATATAAATGTCAAATCAATACTCTTATGTTGTAGTCGTGGGCTATCCAAGTAAGAAATAATTTATAATAGTAGTTTTAATAGAATTGCTTACTTATGATCAGTACTAATTTATTATAATAACAAGAAATGAGTTTTTTACTAACAATTAAATTTTTTTAAATTAAGACTGCTCTATGGAACAGAAAAGAGTCTAGGGAAATTGGCCTAGCCACTATAATATAGGATAAATTTTCAAACAACCATTCAGGATATGGTAGTTTTTTTTTACTTGTTCAGGGAGTCTTTTCTGAATTTCTTGATAGTGGATAGGATTTCTACACCCCCCTCTACAATCCAGTCTACACAACATTAAAATTCTAAAATTATGTGAATTTTACTCTTATTTTTAAGTCTTTTTGCAATAACATATTATGACACATTTTCATTAAATTGCAGGATTTTGTGTTATATAAGTTAATAAGTATTTTTTAAACTCATAATATTCTTACTAATATTTTGCCCAGTTTTCAACTAACTGTGAGAAACACAAAAGTGCCACAATGTAAAATAATTGGAAAAAATATCTAGTTTTATTTTCAAATTTACATCTGTAGAAAGTTGAATAGCAAGGCACACAGCCTGAATACATAACTACATTGATTTTTATCTAATTGACCTTGAAAATTGAGACCCAACAAAATTTGTATCACTTGTTCCAAATGAGCAACTTTTAGTACTGATAGATTAAATGTATTTTTTTAATCATTATAGCGTAAGAGAAAAATCCAACACTTGGTCCAAGTATGAACAAGGATTACATGTAATATTATTTTAATAATTGTTATCACTAGTAGTAGCTTATAGAGTTGAAATTACCACCCCAAAACAGAACTTTTTATTTTTGTACATCAAGTACATATACTATTGTTATTCGCCATTTTGTTGGCCTATATTGACTGACGGCGAGCCAACGCCTTTGGTTACCTAGACTCCATTTTGAAGCAATAGTCGAGATGATGAGTTGGCGTTTTTGTTGCCTCGAGTACATTTATTTCAACAAACTTGGCATGCATTTAATACATTTTTAGAGTATCACACGGGTGTTGGGAAATATATTGAAGCACGAAATCACTGTGTATCGGAATAGAAGCAGACAAAATAACGAGGCGAAGCACAAGCAAGCAGCTGGGCATCGCTATTTCCATTGCCTAATCCCTGACGTCATGGCATCGCAGGGAGCAGAGCAGGTCACCCACCACAAAGGGAACGAACATAGCCGAGTTGTGACGGAAGGGTACGAACTTAAATCGATTTCTCCATTGTCATTTCCCCTTCCAACTTGTGTGACGTGTCCCGGCTGTAACTCTATGTAGCATTTTACGACGTAGCGTAGCACTCCACCGCACAAAATAACATCTCTCCCTCTCCGTCCATACCTCTGTTTCTCTCTTTCGGAACCGTGACTTGGCAACTGCGTCGATTATGGAATGCAGCCGCAGCAAAAAGAGAAAGCTGTCAGACTGGTTGCCCCCTAACTAGCATAGCTCAGCTACCCTGGCTGCAGCAAATAATGAGTGATTATAACATAAATTCATATTATTAATGTTAGCTTGTCTTTCATATTTACATTGGCGTTGAGTTAAACTTTCCTATATGATGACTAATATTGTCAGTACTTCTTCCTCATCAGAATTAATAAGAGAACTTATAACCCACAACATATCTGGGCTTTTAATATTTAACGAGATTACGAAACGATTATCACAGTCACCTGAAATAATCTGATATTACTTCATATTGGGCTAAATACACACAACCAGGTTTAGTTATTCATATTGTGGGCTAAATACACACAATCCAATACTACTAGTTTAACTCTAAATCTCTAGGGGCGCTAAATTGTCCCAGTTGCCTGAAAAAAGTAATACACACTTCAAAACACATTGAAAACTATAATATGTTTAGAACACTGAGTAAATGTCTGCTGATAGAATTTGTAAATCGAAAGTCAGTTGAACTTCATTAACAACAAAATTAAGACCATTTCTAAGGTTTAAAAACCTCGCCATTTCCATATCCATCAGTGCTTGACAAGTACACCTCCACCGTTTGCGACGAACATAACCAAACAACTTCTAAAGTGAAATCTACTTTCATCAATGCCTAAGTGATGAAACTAGGAAAAATATCATTCTGCCAGACACGTTAGGATTTCTGACCTTGCTCCAGTCAGCTAAAGGCAATGAACAAAGTTAATTGGGTAACAATTACCAAAGACTATATTTTGACTATTTGTTAGTGTGTTTTTGAACTCAATAGAGATCTGTTTATAAATATTTAAATTGTTAATCAGAACATTTCTGTTAAGAAGTATTAAAATTATTTCTATTCCTGACATAGTTTTCAACCAAATCGATTAAAGTTTACTCTTTAAGTAGATATGCTAGTACAATGAAGACCATTTAGTTTATTTGGATAACAAAATTTAACTCATTGTTGCTGTTATTTATAACTGAACTATTTATGTCAAATCTATCCACGATCTTATATTTATGTTCGGTTGAATACCACCAAGTAGCTTTTTTTTAGAAAAGCTAGTATCCCTGGTATCTGTCAGTAAATTGTATCCTCTTTAATAATGCACTCTTATGCACCATCCTATCCCTGACCCTTCAGTAAAACAATTATCTACCCCTAAAATATACTTAGCTCAGAGCTGACTTTGTGACATAAACAACCTGGACATGAATAAGAATCATGTTAATTATTATAATTTACATCAACTACTATAATTATGCTAAAGTAAAAAAAGGATCCTCCAGGATAGCTGCATAAATGTACTGAGTCCTGTCAAACTTGATTGTCAGTAGCCAATACACTGTATGTACAATCATGTTAAAAGTAAAATCTACTGTAACTGACAAAGAGTGAGTAAAATGGTATATATAAAAGAGCGTATGTTTGTTGTCAGCTACAATATTTATTTAACAATTTTAAACAAGTAGTGATATACATTTGGGTAGGTGATGTTCACGTCCACAACAAGTATTAAAGCTGTACGCACCCCCCCCCCTCCCCCACGAACTAAACCCCAGAAATCTGGTAGCTGGACCGTCACAAATTTATGATAAGTACTGGCAGATACCACACAATAGTGCTGTGCTGCAGATAAGATTAACACTGTTGCCAACAATTTTTCAATTTTTATGGGTACTAAATTGTTGTAATTCTGGAGACATCTCGAAAAATTATATGTTTATTATAATTTAATAACAGGGCCTGTTTCACTAAAGTAATTAATTACATTTCAGATTTACGAATTCACCAAATCAGTAAGAATATGTAACATCAATGTACAAGTACAGGTGTTACAAAAAACGTTTTACAACAAGCAAAAAAATGACAGCTAACTATGTAATTTACAGTCACAAGATTAAACTATGGTTGTTTACTTTGAGGTTATAGTTATTGATGTTCAAACAGAATAATTAAAACATGTCATAAAGGGCAGTAACGAAGATATTCAAGATATTCGTAAAGAAGGGAAAATACTTTTTTAAGCAGGGTTAGAATCGAAGGGTAGGACCCCTACATTGTTTGAGGGAGGTACTCATGTATTACTGTATTCTAAATTTATAATATTCAATAAAAACAACAATAATTAATTTAATATCTCTTGGCTGATTCAGTATAAACAAAACATTTTGCACAAGTTTAAAATATTTTCGAAAAGAAATTTTCAATAATCCGAGACCGATAATGTTAACTATAACATTATCATACTGCTACATTTTATCTGATGTATAAGGTTAACATTTTGTTAAACAAATTCGGCGCTCCAATGCCAGATAATTTTGATTGCATCCACTGTCACTGATGGAAACAAAAGTCATCTACATAAAATGTGTTTTAACTAGTATGAACTGGTGAAGATAGTAACTATTTACTATGGCGAATGCGAAAATTACTTGTTACAAGTCTTGTTGACTTTTTGTTAATGAAAATCATGTGTGACTTTAACCCGTTATAAGTTTGTTAAAAATCACCGGTGAACTTGTAACTTTCGTGAAACAGACCTTTCGAGAGACAACCTATGGGATATCCCAATAATAATGAGCTTAACGTATTCTGTTCAGCATCAGTGCCCTATAAATGCGTGTTTTACGCCGTCCATGCAGTTCGTAGGTGTAGTAAAACACTCCCCGTTACGTATTCGCATAGAACCAAATTATTTTAATATTGCACATTTTCTGAGAAATAAACTCGTCCTTTATCTTAAATTTACACCATAGTTGCAATCATTTGCGCAGCAAACATATAAATGTGTCTGCTAATAATAATACATTTGTAAACACTAAACAATAACATAACTAAGTTACATAGGTAATATAGCCTACCAAACCATAATGCGAAATTTAATCTCTGGGTAGGAACGAAGATATTCAAAGCAGAAGAATAATAAATGGAGTGTGTATTATTTCAAATGGCTTGAGTCGATTCTTTTCTCTTATTATTGTAAATTATCCTTTTGTTGTGTTAAATATATACCGATTTTTGGTAACTTTAATTTATCATCAACCTAAATACTGTACAGTAATTTTATTTTGGCGTAAATAAGTTTCCAACAATTACATACACCACATGAAGGAAAATACGATTTCAATGCCTCTATGATTACGAAGCCAATATCAAGTATATAATCTTTTGTTTCTATATAAAATTATCTTCGTTGATTATTATTCAAAGATATTCAACGAAGATAAATTAAATAACTTTACTTATGTAATAAACAGATAAAGGTTACTAATTAATTTCAACATTTTGACACGATAAATGAACAATTAGGGAGTACACCAAAATAAAACGTAGGCCTAATATTCTTTTCAGTCTTATATAAAATGTTATTAAAGAAAATATACATCCGATTTCACGGTAAAATTGCATGCGGTAAAACTGAAATAGGCTTCACACTCTGCTAACAACAAAAACAACCATTACTTGTTAAGATACGGATATTTGTTAATCAGGTTACGACATTCGTTATTTGTGCTATCTTATCACATTGCCTTTGAAAACGACTGTCTGGCCTCTATGATATATTCCTCACATAACTGAGCGATTTGTGTATTAAATTTGACACCGATTAAACTTGAAAACTATAATAGTTTTGAGAAATTCAATTGGGAGATTAGTCTATTTTCTGTGATAATTCAGGAAACATTAAAGTCTTTTCCGATAGGCCTATAGTGATTCCAATATGTTTTAGGTTATACCTGTGTTAAGCACAAATGCGTAGGTACAGCAAAAAGCAAAAGTAGATTGTCTGTCGCACAATCAAAACAATCGTATACCATACCTATAGATAATAATATATAAAAAAAATAATAATAGAAAAAAAAGCCCTGTGTGATTCTTAGTTTATTAGTTCAATGGTTTGGTTGCCATCAGCAATTCGCAGGAGTTTAAATTATCCGCACTTCCCCTTCCCCATTATATTATAGTTAATGCCCCACGCCAGAAGAATTGACTCTAAGGTGGCACTCGAGGTGCGACATGGACTACCTGTGTTAATGAATTTGTTGTTATACAATGTTACTAATTGTCAACAACAAATAAAATGATTTGATTTGATTTGAATCCCAGCGACCCAAAGGGCCATAAAACTGGCACTCGAGGTGCGACATGCCACCTCAGGTAGCCCGGCGAAGGGTTGCGTGGTTGTAGACGCGCTCTCTCTCTGTGTCCATAAATATATATATATTTTTTTGGAATATATATGTTTGGAACTAAGCAACATTTTCTGTGAGGCTTTGAAACAACAAAATTGTTCGACTGTTGATTGATTTATTACGTGTATATTTTCAACCTAACCTAACCTAACCTAACCCACCCATACACGTACGGTGGTACTAACCCACCCGCCCACCTATGCACGTACGGTGGTACTAACCCACCCACCCACCTATACACGTACGGTGGTACTAACTCGCCATGTCGCACCTCGAGTGTTAGTTTTGGCTTCTCTTTCGCTGCATGTCGCACCTCGAGTGTCCAATTATGACCCTCAGGTAGTCCATGTCGCACCTCGGGTGCCCCCGACTCTAGCTATCATCTCCTCTGTTATGCATTTTCTCACCAATTTCTCGCCAAAGACAGCTGAGCGATAAATTAGAAATAATTTATGGCTAAAATTTTCTTATTTTCTATCCAATAATTCTAGTAAAGTAGGTGATACAGCCATCTCGCGAAACCACAGAGCACGTTCAAAAACGTTAAACCATTTTTAATTACGTCACAGAGTATTTATCTATATACTCTGTGATCTGTGCTCTGTGGCGTAGTCAGCTGAAAGCAAACATCTGATTGAGTCACGTGATAATGAACAACAAATAATTTCTTATAGTGCCCTGCTGTCACTGAAGGAAATCAAAAGAACATATCGTTCAAAGATTTAGTAAAAAGAGTCTGAAATATTTTATGCGTTGACTGAGCTTTGTGAAAGGAGTTGTCTATTCTGTTGGAGTGCACTCCAAACAACATGTGAAAAAGAATTAAAAATGTGTATTATTACCATACAACGCGCCCAATAACTTTAATCATAAATAACAAACACACACAGAAGAACATTTAGCCCGGCGTTTGGACAACTCAACTGGATATAGGCTAAATCTTTCGTATTTTATTTTCGAGTTAATTAACTAAGTTTTTTTAACTTGTTTAGTATTACAGCTAAAATTGATTAGTTAAATGGGGAAATCGTTAAAATCTAGATACAGGTGTGTAAATGAAATATTTTTTAAGCCTGAGTTAGACAAATAAACCTGCCATATCGGCATGAAAATAGATTTTCAAGTCTGAAAATCTTTTTCATTTCCAAAGGTAGGTAAAGACTAATAAAGTACAATAAAAGTACGTAAACTAAGCGTATTTGCTCTACATATGGGGTGAATAAATGGATCTTGGCTTAAGGTTAGGTGTTAACTTCCCCCTTAGAAATAACATGAATTTATCGAAGATGACGTCACCGTTCAAAATGGGATGTATTTCTTATCTTAGTTCATGTGAATTCCTATCTTTTCCAACGAGATTGGGTATTTACGAGTTAATTTGATAAGTATTGTTTTATCACACGAGTCTGAATTTTTATCAAATCTATTTATTTTTCATTCTAATATTAAAGAACATTGTGAGTGTTACGCCTATGTACTTGAAATCCGGAACTAATCCATATCATTCTCAACCTAATAAATCAAGCTGCACTTGACCCAATAATGGTTGTTAATTGAACACATGACCTACGCTAAGTAACAGCAACTCACACAGTCGAACTGAATTACTCTCAAACATAGGCCAGATGACCTTGAACAAGGACAACATACTAAACTTTCCGACCTTAGTTAGTTGTTTTACTTTCAGTAGCAGTGGGCAAATACACAACACGACCTTGAACATTGACATAAAACGTTCTGACCTTGACTGATTTCACTTTTACAGGCAACTTGACAGCTTTATTTAGTATCTGATAACAATCATGGTACGAATCCTGTCATATTAGGCCAAATAAATGTGGCCCAGAAAAAACACAAAATAGGTACCGGTATTTCAAACCGGATGGTCGTTTAAAAAATGTTGACTATTGAAATAATATTAAGGTGGTGCAATCGGTGAGTTACTTATTCCCAATTGTATAGTCAAAATCAGTTAATATACCTTCCTTTGAGTAAAGAAAACTATAAACAAATTTTAACCACTACGTTAGAACGTGTGACCTTGTGAAGTGGTGAATTTAGCTAATTTTAAATCAACAAAACCGTTTAAAGTACAACATTTTTTTTATAACTATGTTTTTTAGATATAATTGAAGGGATTAAGATGTTTTTCATTTTTACTTTCTCCCAAATGCATTAGCATATAGAAAGTATAGTACTCGTAAATAAATAAAAAAATGCACAACTTTTTACCAAATTATCATACAGAACTAAGAGGGGAAACACTTAGAAATCTACTACATCAATGACTTGTGGGGACGATGAACATCTTCAGATTTCTGTTGCTGTTATTCAGACTATTTCAAGAGCGATTTTTTAAGTTAGGAAAACTAACATAGCATTCTATAGGAATTTATTAATTTTCAGTAGTTTATACACATAGAAAAAGAGAGGTACATGGCCAAGATGTTATTTCAGCTACTGAATGATCAGGAATAATCTTTCAGGATCAACATTGCATGAAAAAACTCGCTGTTGTTTGAAAAACAGAGGGACAGCTGTCGTCAAGCGTTCAAAACTAAAAATCACGACATTTATTGCACTCTACATAGAGGCAATAACTGTCATTACCCAAGTTCTTTTACATGTTGAATGAAAGATTACTTGAATATCTACATGTTGAAGAACTTGGGTAATGAGTATCCAGACATGAAGACGTTCGCAGCTACTCTACCCGACTTGCAAGAAGCTTTTATCTTCCAAGTTACTGAACATCGCTTATAGGTCTACCGAAAAGCCATCCTACATAGGACGTCTACAGCTTTTCACCAAACTATGTTACATAACTAAGAGGGGAAACATTTAGAAATCTACTACATCAATGACTTGAGAGCAATCCTTTCTACAATTTGAATTCTTTGAAGCTGCAAAGAAATAAAATCTCATTTGTATTATTTGTTTAGCTCTGAAGTAATTGATTATATTTTTTTTCACTTATTCTGTTCTTGATGTTCTGCATGAAGTATTGTCAGGCCCGGACTGGCCCGCCGGGACACCGGGACGCGTCCCGGTGCGCCCTCCTCCTCGGGCGCCCTCGCGGCAGGGCACCTATATAGTAACAAAAATATTCACGCCAAATATTTTCACTGCCTTTGCGGTGAGAATATTAAAATGCATATTTTAACGTAATAAACACCACCTCCTACCTACCTAGTTATTCAGTAATTATTCAGAATAATTAGGTGGGCGATTGATGGTGAATCAATCAATCAGAAATTGATGGTGAAACGATAATAAACAAATTGTGTGACTCAAGCACAGAAATGAGGCGTTTACTAACATTCTAGGACCATTTACTTAATTACTTATTGTTAGTGTTTGGCTCTATCACTTACCTTAATACTAGTAAACGATGTATTTTACGATTATTAAATACATTAGGAATTATTAAACCAAAGCGCCTTGTTTCATTTATCTGAACCTTCCGATGTCAGGGGATTTTGTAATACACTAATACATTTAATACCCAAGTCAATAATATATAATAAACATGATGTAGAATATAAAATAATATATAGTTACAAAAATAAAGTGAAGATTTATATACAGTGTCGCTAGAAAGTTTAGGGACACCTGTCTGAAAGAGAAATGTTACAGTTGGCCCTAAACTAACTAATTTCTCAATGCTATTGATTGTTGGCTGTTTTAAGGACATCAATTCAAGTTTTTATTCAAAATTTCAATATTTTATCTCCAAAAATGTGGAAGAATCATGCATTAATGTATTTTAAGGAACTGCCAAAAAAACCTTGTTTTTTAGATATTTTATTTTTATAACTTCTTAACGGCTTGCCATATTGTAATGAAACTTGCACAGTACTTTTATTATAATATGATGATCATTTAAAAAAATATGTCATGTTACAAATAAATTTTGTACTCAACTGGTCAGGGTACAAATAAAATTTTATTTTCGAACATTTTATAACAAAAAATGTGAGTTTTAATTTCGCTTCTACAAGTAGACGCCTTCATTTACAGACATGCGGTCTGCACGTCATTGTTCCTCTGGCGGTTGTTTTGTGAAACAAGCCTGCGCGCGCATTCCACACTGCCATTGTGACAGTTGTACTGCAATCTTCTTTGTGATTTGTTTATTTCGCTGTTTTGTGAAAGTTAAAGCTGTGATTATGGGCCGCTCATCTGTGTCCGAGGACATTAAATGGCAAGTTATCGGTATGTATAAAACCGGTAGTTCATACCGAACAATTGCATCCAAGTTACATGTGTCTAAAACATGTGTTGAAAATACAGTGCGACGTTTTAACCTAGCCGGTACCGTGATTGATGCCCCGCGGAGTGGTAGGCCACGTAAAACCACGCCTCGGCAGGATCGTAAGCTACTCGTGATGAGCAAAAAGGACCGAAATGCAAGTGCACCTGATTTACTAAGCAGCATGAAACAAGATGATGATCGTTACAATGTGAGTGTAGCAACTGTGAGTTCCAGACTTAGAGATGCAGGTATGAAATCATTTTACGCTATCCGCAAACCTTTGTTAAATGACAAGGCCAAAAAGACACGCCAAGTTTGGTGCAAGGCTCGATTAGGGTGGACAAAAGAAGCTTGGCGGCGTGTTTTGTTTTCTGATGAAAGCCGTTTTGAACTATTTCCAAGGCGCAGAGTTAGGGTACGACGTACCAATACTGAAAAATTTCTACCAGCATGTGTAGCGCCTGCAGTTCAGGCCGGTGGCGAAGCAGTGATGATATGGGGTTGCATTTCAAGTGAGGGTCCTGGGGAGCTTCAGTTCGTTGAAGGCACAATGAACAGTATTAAATATTGTCAAACTCTAGAAGAATTCATGTTACCATCTGCCAATAAATTGCTTGGTGAAAATTACATCTTTCAACAAGACAATGCACCGTGCCACAAATCAAGACACACACAAGAATGGTTCAGTAATCATGATGTTGAGGTTCTGAAGTGGCCACCACGAAGCCCGGATCTTAATCCGATAGAAAATTTATGGAATACCATGGCCAGTCGTCTAGCGAAGAACAAACCCAAGAACAAAGCTGAACTGAAGTTCATGTTGGCACAGATATGGCGGAGTATCAAGAAGGAAGACTGTCTGACACTCATTGATTCGATGCCAAAACGGATCAAAGAATGTTATAAAGCTAATGGAGGACCTATTGATTACTGATTTGTATGTATTCATGTCCATTTTACTATTTTGTATAATTTAAATATTTGTTTCCATTAAAAATAAACTTTTGTCAGAAATTTGTGTTTTTTTTAAGCCTGTCCCTAAACTTTTTAGCGACACTGTATATATATATATTTTTTTTTTTATTAACAAATTTTTAATATACAGATTGTTTTGAACAGTTATTTTGAACTAATTGTTCAAATAAAAAATAAAAAAAGACCATGCCTGCGTAAAATTGCCTATTTCAATGATGGTATTTTCAAAAAATTTCCGGGGGGGGACCCCCGAACCCCCCGCTTCCGTTGGGGGGTATTCCATACCCCCCTGAATATTTTTTCAGGTTCAGTTCCAGCACCTCAATTTCTAGAAATCTCTCTCTCTCTCTCTCTCTCTCTCTCTCTCTCTCTATATATATATATATATATATATATATATATATATATATATATATATATCGGCGCCCTTGGCGACGGTTGTCCACCGCCCTTTTCAATGAGCCAGTCCGGGCCTGAGTATTGTTATTTTTTAAGTTATGGTACATAAATATTAAAAATGACGCGACTATAGCCAATAACTAACAATGATTCATGGCCGATCTTTGCAATAAACAAGATGTTACGGAATTCATGGCCGATCTTTGCAATAAACAAGATGTTACGGAATATATCAGAGTGGCCTAGAGCCAAGGTCGTGGTGAGGCGAGGGGTGTAGGGAGAGGGGTAGACTGGCGTTATTGACGTTTGTAAGGCCCTACCATGTTTGTCACATTGCATGTTGTCAAGCTATTTGCTCGTTACGTTTTCCATGGTTATTAACATATTTACCTAAATTAATTTATGTATTCTTTTACACAATAATCTTGTCCTATATATTAAAACAATCGGGTCATTTAGTTCCTCACTTTCTGAACTTATTACGTGACCGATTTTGATGACATTTTGTTTATTCAAAAAATAATTTTGATTTTGATTTCTAAGTTGTAACGGAGATAAATTTGTGAAATTCCCATATGTTTTTGCCCTACACGGCGTCAAAGTTGCAATTTTATTCTCATGGAGATTAATTTTAATTGACCAGCTGGTGGCATAAACAAATAATGTTAGATGGTTCAAATAATTTGTTAAGTTAAAAGAGAGCAGCAGAGTAAAATATCAAGTTAATTTAGAAAAAGAGCGAATACATGTCTGTCTGTGTGTATGTTATTATCAGACGTTTAATAAAATGAAAACATTTGAAATAGGCTTAGTAATAACATTGGTTAGTCGTGCAGTCAGTGAACTACTGTAAATGAATTGTAATAATATGATTTTACTTAATACAGTTTAATTACTAATATTTGAAGTCAAAAGTTGCATGCCGATGTCGAATGTCGAGGCGTCACGAGCGTAGGCAAGTGACGGGATTGGCACGTGAAGTGTGCAGGGTGTCCCCTAGTATTTTATTAATTAAATACTAGCTGTTTACCCGTGCCTTGCTGCGGGATTAACATGTAACTGTTAATAATGTTTTAGACTATTTACGGTAGCTTCACGTATCAACCCCGTCACTCGCTGCGCTAATGGGTGAAGCTCGGCATGCGACCTCGCCGGGACATTTGGACTGTATCACAATGAGTTTTGATTTTTGGAGCAGGGGAGCCCACAAACATGGTCTTTTCTAAAATCTGATAGTATATTAGGAATCGAGAGAAAAATACATTTACCCATCTTGGTTGTGTTTCAAAAGGTTTTAATTCATCGTTTTTCAACAGTTAATGAATAATTAAATATATAAATAACTCCACAAGAATAATGTTGAAACTGTAAAAGCCCTTGGGGCGGAGCTCTAGAGTTGGATGAGAATAAAACCACACACCAGAAATTTTCCCGGAAGTGAACTCTACAACTTTTCACCCATATGATGAACGTGATTATAATCTAAATACATTGATATAATTGCATTGCATTCAGTCATAAATTAATATACTGTTTGAAATGTTGGTAAATACAGTAATATAAAATTAATTTAAATACCAACATATCATATAGCATACTAGCTGAACCCGGCGGACGTTGTCTCGCCTTTCATTTTTTAGGAGGCATGTCATAAAAAGTAAACTGCAAAACAAATAATTATTTATTTTTTATTTTCACGTTTCACCACATGTTTTAATTACCGAGGAAAAAAGGTTAACACCAAATACAGATCACCTGATCAAGTAAAAGTAGTGTGTGCTACACTCTCAAGGTGAAATGTAGAACTACAATAAATCAACACATATACAGTACTGTTGTTGTGAGAACTTCAATCTGCTTATGGCATGTGAAACTACATTAAACCACACAGGCATATGTTTTTTGTAAACAATTCAGATTCTCCATTTGAATAACATGGGATCTTTAGGAGCCCGTGGGGTGGGACTCTGTGGACGGATCTGCATCAAACTTCACAGAAACCATCTCAGGAGTATACAGGACAACATCCTAAAGTTTCATGGCGATCGGTAAGATGGTTTGGCAGCGCATAAACTTCAAACTTATATATATATATATATATATATATATATATATATACACACACACACACACACACAAACATCCTCTTTTATAAATATAGATTAATTTTTGACTGAATGCAAAAGTCTATTTCAGTAACCACTTTATCACCAAGAAATAAAATACAACATATGTTTATATAAATAAATAAAAATAATTTTCAGAAACGTTCACTTCTATGTGTGTATATATATATACACACACACACACACACACACACACACACACACACACACACACACACACACACACACACACACACACACACACACACACACACACACACACACACACAAACATCCTCTTTTATAAATATAGATTAATTTTTGACTGAATGCAAAAGTCTATTTCAGTAACCACTTTATCACCAAGAAATAAAATACAACATATGTTTATATAAATAAATAAAAATAATTTTCAGAAACGTTCACTTCACATGTTTAGAATTCTCCTTTCATTTAAGATGTGCTGTGTGACATTTCAGTGGTTGGACATTTTTTTCATTTTTATTCCCATAAAAAAATACACCAATAAATAGTTTCCTTAAAATAAAAATTAGAAATATAGAATTTAAATTTGTTACTTATTTCGTTTTTATATCCACTGAATAAACATTTATCAAAGATTTTTTTTTAAATATCGACATATCAAAAGTTTTAAATGCTCAGTCAAATACTTTTGACTGAGTATTACAAGCACAACGTAATAATAACCTTCAGATATATGTATAAATCCTACCATTACTAAAAATAACATGTTTGGGGTTTTGTGTACAGTACCGCATATTAAACTATCCCCATTTCCCATCAAGGAACAGGAACATATCTATTTTGCCTCCTAACTGAGCGCAAAACATACACTGATCGAGTGACAAATATAATGGACTAACCGACAGCCCTTGCTTCGCTACGGGGTGGTTCTCTTCGCTTGCTTACCCGTCCCCTGTGGGCCTCTTTAAACCATCACATGAATATTTAAATTCTCAGCCTGATGCCGTTCTCCTAAATAACAGCATTTTACAGTATAGCAACCCCTACAACTACTTAGGAGGGCACAAAGTAGTGCAATCACATCAGTTAGTAAAGATGACCTAAAAAATTTTACAATGAAAATTAAATTATAATTGTGCCGGGTAGAAAACAACATGCGTGTTATATTTAGCGCATGTAGGGGTTCTAGCGGCAGAGGGGAATATTTCCACTGCTGAGCTGCTGTGGTTCACGGGCGTGACTACTTCCGCCGTCAAGTGTTTTATTTCCGCAACAGTGTTTAGTGAAAAAATAACTGTAACGAACTGTACAAGTTTGTTTAAATGCTATTTATTGTTTACATTATTAGTCATTGTGATATTGCTATTATTAACTGTTGTTTGAATACTAAATAATGATATAATTTAACTGTGCTACGCTTGTTACGTTGGTTTTAGTCAAGCCAACCAATGGTGTCTGCTGCTAATGATGTAAATTGGGCGGCGCTTGCTATAGCGCCGTCAACACATGGCCTACCGCTCTGGTTGCCATGACAATATAGCTACTTCATCTCACTTGCATAATAGGTTGTCAGCTCTATTTAAATGTAGCCTTGTTACCGGGTCGTACTTGTAAATGTTGGATAAACCAATTGTTATATACAGAAGACCTATATGGATCTAGTACAAGTGATTTAGTGTAAAATATTGAAGGTTTGGTCACTTATTTTAGATAAATTACTTAGGAAGGTTAGGTACTTTTTTAGATTGTATTTTCTTAGGCCTATACTGCTACACTGTTACACTAGCCTATTGGTGTGAATCGGAGTGACTGTGCGACTTGGCAACAGCGCGGTCACGCCCAACACTTGATTCACGGCTCAGCGCATCTTGCTCATACACTAATAATAGAACACTCTATAAAACAGCTGAAAATTACTGCTAACGTTTGTAGCGAAATATGCAAAATTAGACATCACCCGATCGTAACTACTGCATAAAAAACTGTTTTACAAAAACTGCAGTAAAATTGTTTCCTACAAAAACGACCTACACTATCGAAACTTGAAAACCACTCTCTATCTTGACTTTACCACATATTTATATTTGGTAATGTCAAGATAAGAGCATTGCATTTCTTTCTAGTTTATGGTCTGTTTATTCTCAGATATGAGACGCCGACAACTTTGTGAGTTTTAAGGCGAATATGAATGATTGGAGAGTGTAGCTGACCGGTGTAGTCTGGTTAATAACTTAATTAAACTTAGCTCAGAAAGGATTACTTATTAATAGCTCAATAGCCAGGACAACAACGGGCCCTACAGCTTTATGTGGAATCCGGACCACGTAAAATTGGTCTGATATTCATTTCTCTCCCCTACGTGACAATACCTAGCACCCAACATGGATACAAAAGAATTCTCAGTGTAGTGTCCACGTTGATCACAACCATTGAGCTGACGCCATGTCGGCATTAATTAAGAGTCAGCAGAGGCTGTCAGCCACGTTAGTTTTACTCACATAAGAAGAATGTTATTTTCGAACCGAACATACGATCATGCGTATCCAAATCAAACAGTTATTTTTTAACGGAATTTTTCCAAACAAATTGCATTTGATCGAGAATGAAATTGCGCATTGGAATTGCTTTGCGATATCCTAATAAGTTTTTAGAGAAAAAATATAAAATTATTTAGTATGAAGTTTTTATTTTCACTCATTTTTCAAAACTAGGCGTTTGTATTAAAAATATAAATAGCAAACCCAATGCATAATATGATAACGTTTAAAATGACACCTTCAACACAACTTTGGGTCAATAAATAACGAAAAAAATTGATACGTAAATAACATTGTTGTTATAGGATTAAAACCAACATGGACGTCAGCCTCTGCAGACTCTTAACAGGAAAGAATATCAAAGAACCTATCACCTATAACCCCACAACATGTCCCCGAGTATCTGGGTTACAACACTGCCAACATTGATTTTTTAGTTAGGGGGTTTGACCATGTTTACTCACTAACACAAATAAGTAAAAACCAATCATATCAGTCATCTAAGAACGAAATAATAATACAATTTTCATGAATATTGCTGTGTTTTAGTTTCTGTAAGCCTCAAACATTTTCTTACCGAGGGTCAAAGGATGAATACACGTCAAAGAGACAGACAAAAACATTTTGTCACGCCTTACTGAACACTTAACTCAAATTGAATCAGTAAAAATCACTTCTGAATATTTATTAAGCCATCAACAATTTCTTAACATGTAAAAAAATCTTTTATATTATGAAAAGACAGGGTTATAACAGCTGGAAACAGTTTTATGCATCTATTTAAATAAAACCCCGTTTAGGATATTGAGGTTGTTTGTAAATCTGTTTGTAATAAAAGTGTTCAAAGCCAGGAATAGACAGACTGTTCTTTCCACTGTGTAAGCAAGATTGACAGAGAATCATGTTTCCTCAACTTTTAGGCTACAACCACTTGGATGGTGGAGTGTACGAAGCAGTATGCACGTAGGATAGATAGGTAGGGAAGTAATGAAGAGTTAAAAGGCATATTAAATCTTTCCTGAAATTGTAATCAAAATTGTTAGAGCAGTTTTTTAGAGAAAATTAAATTTTTGCATGTTTTGCCCGTATAAATAAAAAACTAAAATTTAAGTGACAAAAAGCTGTCTAGAGATATTAACTAAGTACACTTAAATACCAAATTTCATAAAAATCGATCCATCCGTTTGGTCTGCAGCGAAGTGCACATACACACAAACAGACACACATATGGACAGATACCAACATTTTTTTAATTAAAAACACTTTTTTTGGTTCAGAGTGCCCTAAAATGGATTTTTAAACCAACTTGTAAAAAAATATTTTTGACGATTACAATACTTTCTCTATGCTGACGCATATGGCAGAAAGTAAAAATAAGTCAATTGAGAATTTAAGAACAATGTACTATCATTATGTTCAGACAGTCAACGAATGGCAAATAAAACTCGTCGATAATCGATGCTTCAGTTGACATTCAATCATTCATTATATGAAGCAGTTGAGTAAACATAAAACAACTCGACCACAATCGCTTGAAAGGGTTTTGAAACTGCCTCTTCCACAATCAATTTTGATCAAACGTTATTTTATTCTTATATATATCTTGTTTCAAATTCGTGAGACGAAAAATGTCTTTATTGTAGGACCTACATACAAGTGGCGAGGTTAGGACTACACAATCCTCTCTTAACTAAATAATTTCTTCTTCCGTTATATTAATGACAAAGCCGTAAATGTTATCATTAAACTTTTATGATCTTTCCACTTAAATAAAATAGTATTAAATATAGGATAAGGTAACGCCTGAAGACGAAGGGACTGTCGAAACGTTGTTTTTTAACTGGTGAAGCGAAGGAAATCTCCGTAAAATTTACCAATCATAAACTCTTATATAGAATTTGCTAATATGAAACGATCTATTTGTCTAATACGAGGTCTTTTTAATAACAGACTATTATTAAAAATATTTTTCAATATTTCTAGAACAAAATCATTCTATTTTAAACTTACTTTTGTATCATGAACTTATAGAACACGGAATTACATTAAAATGTAAATTATTGTACATGGTATGTTAAGTTAGGCCTATAAGGTTTGTTGTATTTGATTTCTGTAGTAGCTTTTTGTACATATGTGTATTTCCCAGTATTGTGATTTTTTTTGTTATTAGAATGTTTACAATCACCTCAGTGCATAAATGGGTTTATGTTTTAAATTTGAATCTGTTTTAAGTTTTCTTTCCTACAAAATTAAGACGAGGACTTCTAATATATTCACTTCCAACTATTGAAATTAAAAACATTGCTTAAGTATTTTATTTCTAATAAAATTACTTTAGAAATAAATATTTAATTAAATTGCTAGTATTAAAGCTATCTTTATTATTATGGATGTAATAATAACATTAGGTTATTCCAAATATAAACTACGAACAATTCCGCATGAGAACATTTCTTGAAATAATCTACTACCAACAATTCAAAATAATTTCCATTTAATATAATCAACATCAACACAACTTCCAGTCAATCCGTAGAAAAAAAAAACACTCCAACAGTTTCCTAAAAATTGTTACAAGGACATTTTTCAATAAAGAGGGTGTTGCTTATTACTAGTCGACGCCTTGCGTGAAAACTCCTTAATTTTTCCATATAGGGGGGGGGGGGCCGAGGGAGTAACAGGTGGCTGATGTGAAAAGGGGCGACATATTAACCCTCCTACTGCCGACAGATAATTTCTTATAATGCCGAGTGCACGAGGTCTGTTTGTTGGCCAGATAAAATAGTTTTCATGATCCTTCGAGCTGACTGCTAACAGGTTGCTATGTTTTGAAATGTTATTAATAATTGTTATTTACTTTTTATATTTTATTTCTAAGTTGTCTCATTCCTTTTGAGCGAGTCAAACATCAATTTCTAAATCACGTATGTGGGTTTTAATTTAAATTTTTTTACATTCAAAACAGATTTGAGCTTTTTTTGTATCAGCTGTTTGAATTTCTAAACTTTTAAACTAGTGTCAATGTTATCCATATGGGAAAAAGGACAAGTTAATCCACTGTTTCTACCTCTTATGAGTGGAATTACAAAAAATCCTTTCTACGAGCTAACTTTCCTTATAGAAAGGATAAAATATTTCACGAAGTCCGTTTGGTGGTTCCGTAGATATTGTGGTGGTTAGTTGGCGATATTTCGCTATTGTATTTAAAGATAAAAATTGCCTATTATAACATTTTCCCGAGGCAAATGATTAACTCATTCTTTTAAAAAAATCAAATAATCATAGTTTTACTATTCATAAGTGATACACCATTTCTGTAATTTGACATATTCTTATAACTCACGGTTATATTTTTGGCTATTCCTATTGTGACTTAATTTAGAATTATAAATGTATTTTTTGCAATTTTTCAACATGCTCTGCGTTTTATAGGATTGCTCATTAAAAAACGTTCAGCATAACATCACACAACGAAAATTGCGCTAGTTACTTTATTTAGTACTAAATATTAAACAATGATAGGACCTACAGAGATTCACAAAACGAATTCTTACGACTCCCTGTGGTCTGAGGAGGCTAAACGTGGTTTAGCGAAACTGATCATTATTTTTTGTAGCCTAGTTCCATAAATGAGTTTGTATTGTGTGACATTCACTTGTATTTACGCCAACACATAATAATATATTAATTGAGGAACTGGGTAAAATGGTAATTTTACTGTAGCCTAAAAGCTAATATTCTCATAAAGTATTTTAAACATTCTAATGGACAACTTAAACTCAGTGGCATTATTCCAATAGAGTAATAAATATAATTGTTGATAATCTCACTTTATGATACGTTACGAGTGTGTTACCATTGTATTGTGTAGGCCTATTGTATTGAATTTATTTCACTTTCGGCACAAAGCCAATAAATTCGATTTGTTACTAATATATCAAACATTTAGCAAAAGGAAATGCAAAAGTTGCTGAAGCAAGGCAAATATTTAAAATGTTACTTTCCTTGGTATGACATTATTGGAACCAATTTCAGACTTATTTTATTAAAGGAAATGAAATTACTTAAGGACTAGGAAAATTACTATATTTTTGTCTGTCATAAATATTATGCGGGAGTTATATATTTTAGAAGACCAATTCTGAACAATAGAAAAAAAACTAAATTTAAAATTACGTTTAACGAACAAATTTATTTTTTATCAACTAATAATTTTTAGTTGTTTAGTCTGGTCTTTTGTTCGTTCTTTGTGAGTTTTACTTTTATTGATAATTGCATTTATATCTTGATTATATCTCCGAAAATACTTTCTTGATCAAATCACATTTATTTTGTACTCGTTACTCCTTATCACTTAACTGTTTTTGTATTATTAATCATGTTTTTGTATTTCGTGTTTTCCTTGTCTTCCAAGAATTCATTTTAAACGTCCCTATTTTATATCTTATGTTTATATATTATTTTGACGATTGCATGACATGTTAAAAATTGTTACTTCGCAATAAAAAGTTTATTTATTTATTTATCTAACGAATGCCACATTTAGTAGCATTCACGTTTATAACACAAATAAATGTATTTTGCAGGTTTATTTATAATGCCAAAAGTGAGAAAAAAACAACGAACACTCTTTCCAATTACTTATCATTATTATTTCTTACATCATATTTTTAATTTTCCACAAGTGTAGTGATTACTAACATTTAAAATTGATCTCTATATTTTACTATTGGCACTATTCATTTGACATTTTTTAAAAGTATTAACATTTTAATATAATTATTATGACTAATTGCCCAGAAAATATTTACAACTTTTCCAGTTATGATTATCGTGCTCAGATAAAATAAAAATAAATAGTAATAATAATAAAAATAATGCCTCCTCTAACTACACAAGTTCTCGTTTTTCCGTTAAATAAGAAACACTTTCTTTGATTTGCCTAAAATAATTTTAGTGACAAATCACTTATCAATTCGCCGCAATTGGATGGCGCTATCAAACGAAGTCTCATCTTCGTGATAAATTGTGAAACTATTATGATTGTTAACCATTCATTAAAAACACGTGGGTAAGTGCAAAAAGATTAGCCTATTTGTTCAATACACTTCTGTGAGATCTAAAAAAATACATTTTTATTTTTTATAAAATCCTATACATTAACGGTATAGTAGAATGTGAGTAAAAAGATTATTGAAAAATGTTAAAAAGGTATTTTAAAATTGAATAACTGCCATATCTAATATACACTTTGGTACCGACGCACTTACCCTGCTTCAAACCGGAGCTAAAAATCACAAATACCAACAGACGACTAACCACACACCCTGCGATTACATATAGTACTCAAAACACCCACCCTAAAAACAGAATACAATTAACGATGGCTTACCCACCCCCTTTACAAATACTACAGCCAGTTGCCTGACCACCCATCCTAAGAACATAATATGACTACTGTGGTTTACTCACTCCCTCTACGAAAATATACTACTGCCAGTTGCCTAACCACCCACCCTAAGAACATAATATTACTACTGTGGTTTACTCACTCTCTCTACGAAAACATTCTTCTGCTAGTTGCCTAACCACCCACCCTAAGAACATAATATGACTACTGTGGTTTACTCACGCTGTCTAAGAAAACATACTACTGCCAATTGCCTAACCACCCACCCTAAGAACATAATACGACTATGGTGGCTTCCTCACTCTCTCTACGAAAACATACTACTGCCAGTTGCCTAACCACCCACCCAAAGAACATAATACGACTATGGTGGCTTCCTCACTCTCTCTACGAAAACATACTACTGCCAGTTTCCTAACCACCCACTCTAAGAACATAATACTACTATGGTGGCTTCCTCACTCTCTCTACGAAAACACTAATGCCAGTCGCCTAACCACCCACCCTTGAATACGACTATGGTGGCTTACTCATCCTCTCTACGAAAACATACTACTGCCAGTTGCCTAACACCAACCCTGACAACATAATACGACGACAATGATGGCTTACTCATCCTCTCTACGAAAACATACTACTGCAGTTGCCTAACCATCCACCCTAAGAACATAATATGACTACAGTGGCTTATACACCCCCGTTCTATAAATAAATTAATACGTATAGTTGATGGCGGTCTACCTACCTGCTCTACATCATACACGGTGACCAACATATCCAGCCCATTATACATAAGACTCTCAATACGGTTAGAGACTAAAATTAGTGATAATTTTTAAGATTTGAAAAATGTTAGTATAGGCCCCTTATTACTTTGATTACCATTTACTTTCTATTGTAGGTTAAATTGAACACTTTAAGTAAATTTATTAACAAATTAATCACACTTAATGCAAAGTGTTGATATTATTTTGTAATTAGTAATTATATCTTTAATTAGTTAATTTGTCCACAAAGAAAAGTATATTTTACTGTTTCAATAAAATTGAGCACTTTAATATTTTTAAGAAGTACGTAACAAACCTGGATGCCACAGAAGACCGCAGCTATCTTACTTGGGTTCAGGAAGCTACCATATATACCAATGGGTCTACACTTTGTTGCTTTCTCGGAATATTTAACGAGAAAGCCTGGTTCGTTTTCCAAACACATTCCAATACATAGTACACTACACCGAACTAAAATTACAATTTTCGTCATGCTTTCTGAATTGAACGATTCTTTGTGAAAATATTTTTTATTCTAAGTTTAAGGCGCATACCTGATTTTCTTTTTGAATACCAGTTTCATGAAAATGTCAACTTTGAACTATTTACGTTTCTGACTCGAGTGTAACAAGTGTCTAAGGCGGGGGGGGGGGGGGATGTAGCTGGTCATCGACCTATTGAATTTTGGGATTTTTGCACGGACTTTGAAAACTGTCCAGAACGTAACAAAACATACATGTGGTATTTTTTTTATCTTGATTGTATTGAGTTGCTTATTATATTTATTCCACTCTTAAAATTGGAGCCATTTTAAAGTTTCACTTTGTGCGTGATAATGTGTAAAGGAGTTTAATGTAGTGATTAAAGAGTATTTTTTAGAGATTTTTCATAAACAAAGTTATCGCCAGAGGGCGCATTTACTCAACGATGATATTTTGTGGAACGGAAGTGACTCTCAACCATACTTCGTCCACTTGACAGGTTCCTCTCCACATACATCGTGGTTTTTAGTTTCACATACAACGGCCCACCCACTCATCCTAATTACAAAACGGATTCCTTTGTCATTACCCCCTACTTAATATTCAGTCTTTGTCAAATAAATTGAAGCATGTCCATAATAAATAAAATATTTTTTTTAGGAATTACGATTAACTTAGCATTTAGACCTTGAATAGTAATATATTATTATTATTTATCCTGACAGCCCATTGAATCATTAAATGTTTCCTAACTCTGGGTTTATTAATAATTTAGATTTTCTTTATGATAAAAACAACAAAAGTATATTATTTGTTAATATATTCACACTATGTTTTTGTTTACATGCATAATAATTTTGATTGCTGTTAAAGTGCTACGTCAATCTGGTTTAAAATAAAGTTGTTAGATTATGAGATTTAATCGACTATAAAAATAATTATTTATCGGTATAAAACATCTTAAACTAATTCTACTTCATTTAAATGAACTAACATTACAAGTATATACTGCAAAAAATATGAAGTCACTACCAAAGTTCAGCAATTAGTAGTATCAACTAATTTTATCCAAAATAACTTTTTTCAATAAATTTTTAACATAAATTCGTATGTATTGTATTTTAATAATACACTAATATAAATACTAATATTGTTCCAAAAACAAAATATACAATTCATAAAAATCTCATAATCAATTACAGTTTTTACAATTAATTGTTAAAATAAAATGTTCAATAAAATTAATTGTCAACTATCTATAAATAATTATCGTAATTATTATGTCATATTATAATTAAACGCAATAAATATTAGTTGTGAAACAATAAATCATAAAGTTAGACTAAGTAAACAAAAATAATTTTACGGAAAATAACACCGCAAGTGTGAAAATAAAAAGCTGACGACAGTGACTAGGCAGCGAGGTTTGACCTTGACAGAGGTCATGCGACGTGACCACCCCAACGGAGCCTCACAGTAAATGAAACGTCATACTTAGTACTCAAACTTGTGACTCGAGGCGTCGTAAAATCCACATACCGTACACGACCTAAATATAAGAAATCGAACATGTATCTTTTCAGATCGAAAAACATAATATATAGAACAGATAAATCAAATAAAAAAAAACTACAGTTTAAAATTACAAAATAGATCATGCGTTTAAATTTTACTTCATAATTAAAATATCAACTGAAACTAAAAATAAAGCAAATTTTAGAAATGTCAAAGCTTTAAACGTAAAACTAATATGTTAGTAGGCCTACTTTAGGTTAAAAACATTGGCACTTTTATTTAAAATGACAATTTAATTCTGTTTATTTATTAGATAAATTATTGATATAGCTAACAACACATCACTTTCAACTGAGGAAGATTGGGCATGGCTCTGACTCCATTTTGTTGTTCCTAGGACGCGATCATCGACATAAGTTGCACGTACATACTTTTCAACTTCTTTTAGACCGTGAGGGGCAACGGTAGAACGTTCGGTAAGGATTTAAAGAATAAATTAAGGTACTGAGTTAACATTTGGACCTACCAGGCTGTATGTTTAACATTCATTTGTAGAAGCCGTTTAGGTGATTCGCGGCCACTTCGTCAGCGCTCTGTTCTTTGTTCTGTGCTTCGAGCCAGCAAGGTTTCTAAATTCGTTTCCCTCCCCCTCTCCCCACTACAGCCAACCGGTCCTGGGATTGTGGGATTTGCCTCGCCCTTGCTTACGGCAATCAATAACAGAAAATAACATCCTTAAATCATTTTCAATACAGGCTTTTACTTATGAAGAAAAGAAGAGAGAACAATTATACAGTAGTACGAAATTTCAAGTCATAAATGTTTATCATATAGGTCGTAAATTACTGATAAAAACAGATCGATGCTCATTTAGTAAAAAATGCGATAGGGTACTGATATCGACATTCACTAGTTTTCGGCAAATTATTCAAATGATTTAAACAGAGTAATCGCAAACAGAAAATAACTCATGAAGAATTAAACTTTCTGAAAGTTCAACACAAATATTAAAATTCACTTCTGCCATATTGGAATCTGGGTCAGCCTACTCAAGGTCCAATAGTGACCGAAAGTAATCGTTGATATTTATTTAAATTTTATGCTAAATTTACACATAGAAATATGCCAAATTAATTTGTTACAGTATATAGCCTATAAAAATGTCTGACATAAAATTTGTTTTATTTGATACATGCATTACGTAATAATTACTCCATCTTTAGAAGACAGACTCATTTGACCGTCTTAATGAAATTTTATTATACGTAAGCAACCTTATAGGAAAACTAAAAACTAGGTAAGAGGTCTTTATAAGCTTTATGGCCCCTTGAACCGAAAAATAATCTCTACTGCACCTTTCATGCTCAATACAATCGACTCCATTCGGCGACGGTAGAGTTTCACTAGTTAGGGCCATTGTGTTGACAATTTAACCTATTTGCTTTCAAAGCAACACTGATTGACACTTGAAATTTCAGTGCGGTAGTAAGAAGGAGGCTTTATGAAGGACAGTTGATATGCATACTTCTGTTACTACTGGGTAGACGTACGAGTAGCCACGAGTTCACTTCTTGCAATGCCACGTCATGCATCTGGGATTCTGGGGGAACGTAAACGGTGATGCGCGCGCTGCTTTACATTACAGCCGCATCGGAATCTGGGTTGGAGAGGAACTGTTTGCAACGCCTACCGCTAGGTATCAGCACTATACAAGCTATAAACTATTTGAATTTATGAACAGTGAATATTAATTTGTCTATCTTATTAATACTATCTATACATATATTTTATAAAAAATGTACAGTAAATTATGCATTGTAAAATTGTATTTATTAAAAAAATGTGTTGTATTGTTATTAAATATAAAGTATTTGATTTAGTTTTTATTGTAGCTTGTGAAGTTTAAGTCATACAATAATTACCTTTGTCCAGTAATTTTGTTTGAAAGAGCTGACAATGAAAATGTCACTTTGTTAGAAAAAAAATTTCTTAACATGTTACATTGTACTGTGTCCCTTTTATTGTCCATGGTATTGAACAATTCAATTAATAACAAAATTAGGTCAATTTGTTCATGTTAAAAATATACTACTGTCAGCAGAAATTATGTGCACCCGAGTTTGAAGGTTATTTTCTAAGACAGTTATTTGTTTAATTGTTTGTTATTTTATTACATATGAATTGAAAAATGTATTATAAGTTCTAATAATTGTTATCTTAGTTGGAACAAAAAAGTACCGGAATTTTAACTAGTTTTCACTGTACATCAAATTTTCACTGTTATTACTCAAAAACTCGTTCATATAGCGCATTTACGTGATTGTTCCCTATAAGTTTTATAAATTTTAAAATTTCAAGAAAAAGAACTCTTATCAATTATATGAAAAATTGTTTTCTTGGCTTCTAGAGGTTGTACAATTAATTGTTTTGTCATGTTGTGATATATATAGTTACGATACATAATTTTCATATGTGTAAGCTAATGAAATGATTTTAAATCGATTTAAAATAACTTTAGGTTGATTTATAATCACTTTAAATTTATAATGATTTAAATCAATATAAAATAACTGCATTTACTTATACATGTGATAATGATGTATCGTAACTATGCATGTAATAAGGATTACAACAAGACCAAATAGTTGGTTTTACAAGCCAAGAAAACAATGTTTCATATAATTGATAAGAACCTTTTCCTTGAAATTATAAAATTCTAAAACTTGTAAACCTTATAGAAAATTCCAATCGACAACATATTAAAATTTAAATGCTCTACATGAACGGGTTTTTGAGTAGTAATGGTGTAAATTTTATGTACGGTGAAATGTAATTAAAATTCCGGTACTTATTTTGTTTCAACTAAGATAGCAATTATTACAACTTAAAATAAATTTTGAAATTTGTATGTTATAAAGCACAATCAAACAAGGAAAACAATAGTATGATTGGAGTTTTCGTAGTTTCTTAGAAAATAGCCTTCAAACTCAGGTGCACATAATTTCTGTGCCGACAGTAGTTTAGTGAATAGTGTAATCCGTTTAATAATAATATAAAACATTCTGAGTTTTAGTTGTTACTTAATCCTAAGGCTATCTATATTTTAGTTTATATTTGGCTGGACCAACATATTCCCTCCATCTGAACTGATCTTCTGCCTCCATCTCTGTCATGATATTACTCAAATGCTCCTCTTTGCAGGGTTCCTTTGAATACTTGTTTCAGTTGGCATTCCTCCTCTCTTCTTAGTACATGACCAACTCACCTTTGTATTCTGCACTTACAATAATTGTTTATCCAATTTTACAAATTATGTTTATCATCTATTCTTCTTGTTCTAAGGCAGAACCATAAATTTTCCGCAGTTCTTTGTTTCAAAAGTTGCTATTCTTTTTTCCTCTTCTTCATTAAACTTCCAATTAATACTGCCCATATGATTGTTTTATGTAACAAGAGTTTTGATGACATTATTTATTTTGTTACAAGCACTTATTCCCAGAATTCAATCTATTTTATATTTTCTACTTAATTTGATATCATTATAGACCTTTCCTAATCTATATACTTTAGAGACTAAATTCTTTTTAAAGAGAAATATTTAGTTCTTCCTTCCTTCCAATAATCTGGCTATACTTTAAGAAACGCTAACCACATTCAAATTCCTAAGCACTGCAATACATTATTTTAAAATCAAATGTATGGTTTAGCAGTTACACTTTTTAACCACCTCCATCATATCTGTGAGATGAGCCTAGTTTAACTAAATTAAAAAAAATGTACGGGCTCTTTTAGTTCACAAAGAATACTATTCTGTTGCTTGTTTTTTATTTGATAAGGACACTAGATAACTTACTTATCTAGGTAGCTTTTGACCTTTGTCATGCAACCAATTTGTATGTTTTTATTTGACAAATAAATTATTTGATTATTCCTAAGTTCTTAACAATTTATACTTTTATCAATATTGTGTTCGTCTATTTGAAGTTTGTCTCTATTTCTATTTTGATACTAAGTTTATGTACTAACTCAAATGACCCTGCCCATATGTTCAGTGCTCTGCATGAGTTTATGCTCTTCATGCTCTTTAGGATAACCATACGTTTAAGTAATGGAGGTTAAGGTTTGTAGGACTGTGCTATATTAACGTTAAATGACCAAAGTAGGAAGTTTTTCAATTTCACTTTAACAATTTCCAGCTAAGAAGAATGAAAATAGGCCACCAACAGTAATACAAATATTGGTGGCCTACTGTTAGCTGCATTCTTCTACATCCTTAGAAACTGATTCTGCATCAACTTCTTCAATTTCATCTTCTTCATTATTTTATTCTTCTTCTTCTTCCTCAATCACAGTTTTCTAAAATAGATACAAACTAATTTAGAATGTTACAACTTAGTTTAGAATAAAAAAAAAATAAAACAATTTTAAAACCAAATTAACAGTGTCAGTAACATAAGTAAAGTACTTGCCAACAGAAACACTAAATGACGAATACACAATTATTATACTCTATTTACCTAAACAACTACAGAACAATAATTCTAATTAGCAGGCAAGGAGAGATTTTTTTTCGTTAATGTAGTATTAATATGTGTCTAAGAGGGACCTGGTGGCCAAGAGATACACTACTAACCTCCAGTGTGTGAGTTCCCGAGTGCAATTACTCTGGTGGAGTCTGGTTAATATGTACTTCAAGTCCCTCAAGTGTTGACCTTGCATTGTGAGCCAATATTGGAAGCTCAGACTTCAGTAGTGAATCCTGATAATAAACACCCTGACAATAAACACCCCGTTACATCCCTGAGAAAACGCCATACAGCACATGTGGTCCTTTTAAACTCCTTCGTGAATTATTATTAACTGTATAAATTGAAAGAGCTTTCAGCCATTTTCTTTATACATTTTTTACTGTAATATAATAACAAAAATGTGGATATTACCTTAATAACCAGTGTCTTATATTTCAAAGCTACATGATTTCACCGTTCATCAAAATTATGGGGCACTTCCTGCCATCCAAACTCCATCATATTAACAATTTGATTGCAGTTTTGGTTTTTAACTTTTAGAGAAATTAAGAGCAGTGTCTATATCTATAACCTATATCTCCCATCACAAAAAAACGGGCTTACTTTTGGAAGAAGATTATGCCAACAAGAAATTGGACTATGCATAACGCAGGTTTTTGGTCCATAATTTGGCTAGGAATTTACTATTTTGGCATCTAAAACTTTTTCCTCAATCTTAGATCATTATTTTAGAAAACAAGCTTACTTATTTTACTATAAATACTTTACTATTTTTGATCAGATTCTGATTAAATTAAATTAGTTCATCATCAGGAATTAAATTTCCTACAACCTTGATCACTTGACTTTTTTAAAACTGTTAAGTGCCATTTTAAAAATTAATTAACATCAACCCATAACATCTGTCTTATCATTGAATAAAGTGCTACAATGCGGAATAACTATAGTAATTAAAAAACCTAATTAATCAGCCTACACAGGCCATTCATACCCATGTAATCAAGCATTTATATTTCCCTTAAATAAACAATTAGCTGTATCTGCATTTTTAAATCTAAAAAAAAAAAAAAAAAAAACTCAAATTACCCTGCCCACATGTACAGTGCTCTACATGAGTTTATTTTCTTCATGTTCTTTAGGATAACCATACGTTCAAGTAATGGAGGTTCAGGTTTGTAGGACTGTGTTATATTAACGTTAAATGACCAAAGTAGGAAGTTTTTCAATTTCATTTTAACAATTTCAAGCTAAGAAGAATGAAAATAGGCCACCAAACAGATAATAAAAATATTCTGTTCTTCCCAACTTCAAAACAGTGAAATCTAGCAATGTAAATCCGTTACGGCAATCTGACAGTTATAATAAATATTTGCATTGTTATATAGTTTGTAGACTTATAATTGTACTGAGTATATTTGGCGATTTCATATTCTTCTTATCACAACATGAAAATTGTGGCCTTGAATAAATTACAACTGTAATTTAGATTTTATATTAATTTGTAATTTTATTTGTACAAAATGATTAAAAATATTAGACTTTTCATTTACAATATTAACCGTAAAACACTGCTTCTCCTACTGTCAGCTGCATTCTTCTACATCCTCAGAAACTGATTCTTCATCAATTTCTTCTTCTTCATTATGTTCTTCTTCTTCTTCCTCAACAATGGTTTTCTAAAATAGACAAAACTAATTTAGAATTTTACAATTTAGTTTAGAATAAAAAATGAATAAAACAATTTTCAAACAAAATTACAAAGTCAATAACATAAGTACTTATCACAACAGAAACTCTAAATGACTAATACACAATTATTATTATATTTACCTAAACAACTACAGATAAATAATTCTAATTAGCAGGCAAGGGGAGGTATTTATTTATTAAAAGAATTTTTTTGTCTTTCTTCACTGAATAAACTAAGGGCAGTTTTTAGAATGATCGGATATTTCAAGGAATTAATTTTGAAGAATCCATAGGATAAGGCATGTTTAGACGTAGAGATTACTTCTAGGGCAAGACAGGTAAAGAGAGAACAAAACAGCTAGATAACTTGCCTAGATGGGACAAGTGATTTTTGAAGTGTTTAGCACACCAAGAAGAAAAAAAAAAAAAAAAAAATGAAAGGAGTAAAAAAGGGTAAATTGAAAACAAAATGATCACAGAATAAAATTGATTTTACAGATTTTAGGTTAGATTAGAGAATAACAGGCCAGTCAGTGAATCTTCCTGTTCATGTAATATAATATTTCTGTTTTACTATGTTGTGTATATTTGTGTTTATGTTTAGTTCCTGATGGTTCAGCTCTCCAATTATAAAAATTCTAATTTATTATATCGGAAATTATTTTGACATAACAGTTCTATTTTCAACCCTCTTTGCTTTGTTGAAATGTCCTTGATTCAATGTTCCTTGAGTATAATTCCTATTCTTATTATAATATATTCAAGAATTAAATACAACAGTTAATCTATATCCTTTACGGCAAGTACCTCATTTTGCACATTTGAGCAAGTATTTAACTTTTTCGGTGCCAAGTCTGGCAACTGGGTGTTACAACTTTCAACCTTATGGATTAATGATCAGGTACCGCACAACATAAGAAGTCATACACGTTGGTTTAGTTTGTTTCTTTTGAATTTCAACAGTATTTTTTGCTCCATCCTTGTCTGTGGTCCCCTTACCCTTACAATATTTATCGCAATAAATGTCGTGGTGCAGACTTTTGGGGAGGTGCAGTAGTGTTTGCAAATATTTAGATAGTATCAGTTGCTAAACATTTTGATGGTACATGACTTGTTGTATACTATAGGTCTAAGACAGCTAGCTTCCTTATTTTGTTTTGCAACTTTTAGCAGAATTAGTATCTTTTTAAACGATTAATGGTTCATGAAATTCACACGAGTCGAACACTACGACTGATATCTCACCGTCCCAATACTTTCGAAACACCTCTGGTTGTTCATTAACCCTCTCCTGTTTCAATAGCCGCGGCATGACTTTGACGCTACTAGGCAGTATTAATTCCAGCTGCTCTGCCACTTAGAATACTTTCTTGACTTTGTTTAATTTATAGAAAACAAACACTTTGTTTGGTGATAAAACAATCACAACAACATAATATTCCCACCAAAAATAATTGACATATGGTCTGTTGATGTTGAACTACAGATAGTTTTAATTATTCCGTAAGGTAGCAGCACAAAACAAGTGCTCTTACAAAACTTCAGTAATAATACTGTCGATATCACAGCTAAAACATGTTTACAATAATGCCCGTAGGTAGCAGTACTAAACGGATAACAATACTGAAAATATATCAAACCTAAATAAGTTTATATAACCGCTAACAGGTGGCGTGGGCGTTGACAAATAAATTGAAGGCAATCGGAGGCGCTTCACCAGTTGCATCAGGCTACACTTCAAGGCGGTTTGACGGGAGAAGGTTAACTTGTCAAACTTTGGTTTTGCATTTATATCCTTTCTTGTTCAAAAGTGTAGAATCAGGTTAATACTTAGAAACACAGGCCTCTGATTAAGGACAACTTATTTTTAAATAAAAAAAAAAAAGAATTTATCAATATATTACAACAAGATTTCTTAAAATTGTAAAATTACAAACTGGTTACTGTTTTGGCATATTTTTAGGGGCTGTAATGACTGTTATCTCATCCAAAATATTTTTCTACTTTTTAGATAATTGCTTAAAGGACCAGATGTGGAGCTACTTTGTTATCAATCATTAAATCGTACAAAAATGTCTACATATTTGCACTGTTTTAAACATGACTCTAAAACCATCCATGAGGTTTGAAAGAGCATCAGTTTCAAAACTCCTCATTAAATAAATAATGATAACTCCTTAGAACTTAGGCTTAAGCGGCTGGTGTCATAACTAGAATCTCATTTTCCTGTGACAACCGCGTCAAGGTACTATCTACAATATTTACAAGATGACCAGACGTTTCGCCCATTCTGACTCAGAGAAACCACTGAGGATGCCACATCACAGTATGGGCGAAACATCTGGTCATCTTGTAAATATTGTAGATGGTACCTTGATGCGGTTGTCACCGGAAAATCTAGATTCTAGTAATGATAACTCCTTATTAATTCAGGTTTGCTCATAAGAGTTATTTATGGTCTAATATTCAAGAACTTGATATTTTATTCAATCATAGAGCTAAAATTTGTGTAGTTTAAATATGGTTTTCATCTATATTTAAAGAAATTTGATGGTCTTTTTGATTGTTGAAAAATGTACTATATTGTTGACTGTATTATTGTACAGTAGACTCTCGGTTATCCGAGGTAATTGGGGCCGGGACCACCTCGGATACGTAAAAACTCGGATAATATGGAGGTTATGGTAAAAATAATGTAAAAGCCAAGAAAAAAGTACAAAACTAGTTTATTACAATAACAACGCAAAATAGTGTAAATGTAGTTACAGTAAAAACGTAGGTACATCAGGTTATGTCTTTTAAATTTTGTATTACCGCAGGATGACAAGAAGTTGGGAATAAGTATTCCATTTTAAAACTCTACAACAATCTGTAAAAAAATACAATAGAATTTAGTAGTAAAAATCTAATGTAATGTCCATATGGCATCGTGGATGGGCAATTTCCTCTAATGTTACATTTGTTGACAACGAAACCTTTTGTATTTATTTCTTCTTTATCCACGGTAGTATTCACATTAGTTTTAAGTGCAGGTTACCGTTCAGTCCAGTTACGAACGAAATTATTGTATTTATAGTGTCGTTTAACGTAATCTGCATTACTCTCTTAATAGTGCATGGAACTATTCAACATTTTAACTAAATACAATTATCGTATCAATACCACATTTGTCGTACACATTGGCGACGAAAACACTGATTGATTTATCATTTCAATTTTGTTATAAGCAACTGTCAAGCATCTACCACTCATATCAAAACACTTGAATGAAATATTGAACAATAACAGTAACCACAATAAATTACGACAATATTTCCAATACTGTATTGTAAAATCACGAAGTCAACACACCAAAACAACCACTTTTAGCACGAGTGCAGTCGACTAAGTCGATGATGTCAGGTGGTGATGTCATGAGGAATGCATTTGGGTAGGAAAATTATTCCTATAATAAAGTACAATATCATAAATACGTCTCGTAACTGCACTGAAGTGCCTTAACCTAGCACCAACAGCCAATAGAGACACTGATTACTTGTTAAACTATTGTATGGTGTCGTGCTATAGTTTTCCTTTTATTAATAGCTTTATGTTTATATTTTCTTTGTTCTGATGACTAGCTCGGCTAACCCAAAGGCTCGGTTAATTGGGGCTCGGATAACTGAGATTCTACTGTACTCCCATGATAAAATATAGTAAATTATATTTTTGAATACTTAAGTTCTATTTTTTAGTTAATTTATTATTTAATTCACACTAGTTACATACCTTCTTAATTTTACTTAAGCTGCGTTTTCCTAGAGACGTGATTCGGCTTGTTGCGCTGCATGCTTCGTGGTGGCAAAACCACTAATTCCCTATAAACAAATATGACCTTTTTCCTAACATCACAGCTAATTGTTAACTGCGCAGCATGCAGCGCTCAGCATAGTTGGTAGCACTGCCTCGAGAGCAGGCAGTTACTAGCCACGCTACGCAACTAACCTACATTAAGGAGAAATCTACAACTGATGTTAATGTTTAATGGATAATAAGTTTTCTGCCGATGATAGCAGTTTATTGATTGATTGTGTGTCCGGATTCGAAGTCCTATGGAAATTGAGTCATCCTGAATTAAAAAATAATTTGAAGAAAGATAAATCGCAATGGCGGATTTCTAGGAAAACACTTTTGCGCTTTGTTCTTTTTTAACCACGCTGTTTCTAACTACGCTGCGTATTTTAGTTAATCACGTAGCACGCTGTGCAATTAACTGAAGTTGGAGGAAAACGCAGCTTCAAACGTATCTTCACTGTCCTAAAAGTACTATTTGTTTAATCTTCTCATTCTCTTCTTTTTTACCTTGGGTGGAGCTTTGTGAGAATGTTGATAGAAGACAAACGAGATGCCTGCACTCCAACACTGTTTCAGCACTGGGTCCACAAGCCAACGCTTCTCTCTGCAGTGGTGCCAACATGAGAAATCATTAGTACAATCAGCATCAGCTGGTGGCGGCTTGGACTGGATGCCGTTCACACACCTTGTACACTTGATTCTAGAAAACAAAGCCAACAGTGATAAGAATTTGATGGTACTAGTCTAAGTTAAGGAGATGGCGAATAACTTTTACTACTGTCAAGCGACTTAACTTTCAATTTAATTGTTTTGCACTAAAATATAAATTAACAATTTGTTTAGTCTTAAAAGCATTAAGAAGACTTTAATTTATGATAAACAGATTATATATTGATGATTGTTTAAGATGTGCTGATAGTTAAATTCAAAAGTCTTAAAGTTTCAACATTAAGTTCAAGAACTGACTGAAAAAAATATGTTTAAAAAAAAAAAAATGTTGTAAATTTACTGATTTGTATTGATGCAGCATTTTTATCAATAATTAGATATTTAATATGTGCAATAAAAATTCTGCTTGCACAAAAATTTCTTGGAAAACAATTCCTACTTGACCCCATTCTGAAACTGAAAATCTAATCACAGATTATTCTCAGATAAGAGATGCCGAAACAACTTTGCACATGTTTAAAGGCGAATATGAATGATTATAAGAGTGTAGGATGACTGTGAATGCCTGTGTAGTCTGGTTACTAACTGAGTTTGGTTTTTGTTCCGAAAGGTCTATTATTGAAAGCCCAATAGTCAAGGCAACAAAGAGCTTTATGTGGAATCCAAACCACATAGTATTGGTCTGATTTTCACAAACTGAAAAGCCTGATACTCAGTTTGCTCCTATACAAAACATCTGGGAACTGACTACCACCCAAAATACCCCAGACTTCTCTATAATTGTAGCAACCATTGAGCGGATCATGTCGGTATTAAGAGGACCGACATAGAACCTGTTGCCTATAATCTCCACAGCACTTTGTCCCCAAGTAGATAGATGGGTTACAGTATTGCACCTCTAGTGCCAACTCTTTACTAATTATTATATTAAGAGTCTATAGAGACTGTTGGCCATGTTTGTTTTACTCACTTAAGAACAATGTTCTTTTTTGCACGCTATATTTTTTTGTTATTTAGGGACCAAAAGTTGAGTATGACCTATAATTTAAACTTTCATCACATTGGACACAGAATTTGTTTTTAAAATTTTGAATATTCAGTATACACTTAGTTTAGAACACAAAAACTACCTGCTGAGGCACTACTACAAGCTATCGTTTGAGCCTCAGGAAACGGAGTCTTAGATAATCATCAGTCTATTACACTTGGAATAAAATATAATCAATGGGACACAACATCTATAGAGTGGAGTAGTTATACTAAATATAAATTGGTCTTTCATTAAAGTTTTGAAGATTTAAAATGTTTAAAATAAATTAAAACTCAAATTTTTTCATCTCAAGTTTAGTTCTTTCAATTATGTACCATACAATATCTCACACTGAATATACTATCTTCTATTTGTAGAAATAAAACAATATAATAACTGAAGATATAAAAATCTACTTTTGTCCCACAAGATACGATTCAACATTTTCAAGAAAACATAAAGAGGAAAGAATGTCTACGAATACATAAGACTCACTTTCACTAACAAATTCTTGGTCTTTGGGGTTTGACCGCATCACTGTAACATTGCCGACGTTTCGGCCACATTACAGTACGCCATCTTCAGGGCGAGACGATCGGCCGAAACGTCTGCAATGTTTGTACATAGCCCAGTGACGCGGTCGAACTCCGAAGACCTAGAATTTGTTAGTGATAGTGATGACCGTGGAAGCCTATCCATGAAGATAAGACTCACTTGTCATGAGTGTCACTGGACGTGTTCTCTTCCAGTTGAAAAAGGCTGCGAAGTTCGGAGAGTGAAAAGTGACGAGCAACATCTTCTTCACAGTCCACAACAGACGAACTGAGAGCCTTCTTATGCGCTTGCCGCTGCAACATCTTCTCCTCTATACTGCCCGTCTACCCAACAGAACAGAATGTGTTAGTTGAGTATCCACAAGATTTTGTGGCTTACAAATAATCAAATGGCTTGGCTTTCTCACTAATTCAATAGACACATTTAAGTCTTCATAGTCTATCAAATTAAACAAGGGAAAGTGTTTCTGGTTTGTCAGTTTTTCGAATACAAGCTCAAGTCTTTACAATTATCCATGGAGTAATATTTTCACATTTCAAGTCAGAAATCTAGATATAATGTTCATTTAGGAACCCAGTTGAGCGCTCCAAGGAATTTACTTCTAGGTTTCACACAACTGTCACTCGGAGTGACAAAGAGCCCGACTCACCAACACACGTTTTTCCCTCCTCTCTCTCCCTCACTGAACCTGCCTCCTCCACTCCGCAAATTGTAAAAAAGTACACAACTCCCTCACTTATAGGAAACTCTAGCAATGAAGATTCTATATATTATCAATCTACTTTTTCATCCAAAGATAATTCTACAGATTCCAACTAAAACTTTATACAGATGTCAATACAAATAAATAATTACACTTTTTCTTAATTATTTTTTTAAGTTTTACTTTACACTAGGTTGGTTAGTACATTTTGTCCACTACATTCTCAACATTTAACTGTAATAAAATATATCGCAATGTTTCTTAAGGGTGTTCGTCCGACTGGCTCAGTTTAGCGCTGGATGGAGTAGTTTAGTTCAACCTTTTAACGCCATGAGTAGCAAAGTGAATGCCTTGCTGGGGTCATGGGAGAGTAACAGCGCTCTTGCTGTATGTCCAGAGTGTACTCTGAGGGACTGTTAACCACTGAACGTGTTTGGGTAGGCGGGGGGGGAGAGGCCGTTCCGCCAGTACCAAAGTTATTTTATTCAGACAACACACTAGGGGTAACCACTACACGCTTCGCGTGCCAACCCCGTCACTCGCTACGCTCGTGAAGTAAGCTCGGATTTCGGCCTTGCGGTGGAAAGTTCAGCCTGCGGCCTCACCAAGGCACTCTGCTACAGTCCTATTTTTGGGTCTCGGCAGGTCGCCTCGTGAGGGAGATCGGCCTATAGATTCTTAATCAATTTGACCAGGAATTTTGGTTTTAGAGGCAGTGGAGTCCGTAAACATAGTCTTTTCTAAAAGTCTGAGAGTACATTAGTAATTAATTGAAGAATACCTTTAATTTGATACCTCACTTGGGTATATTAGTTTAACATTAACCAATTTTAACATAATTCATATTTCACTATTGTTTCAACAATAAATCTTATTTTCACAAGAGTCTAGAAAGTGCATAATAATCATTATTTATTTTTTAACATGTGTACTGAGATAATAACTCCCTCATTTGCTGTAAACTTTATCCATAAAGATTTTAAGTATTATTAATCTACTTTTTCGGCTGAAGATAATTGTACAAATTTCAACTCGAAATTCATAGAGATGACATTTATAAAATGATAATTGGTTTTAATTTTCTATAGGTTGGTTAGTACCATTTGTCCACTATATTCTCAAAATTTGAATAAAATATATCGCACGGTTTGTTAATGAGTCTGGAACCCTTTGGGTACCGGTAGTCATATATTTGCTACCGGACAAACCCGATTTTAGGACAAACTAGTTTGGACTAGGAAGATTTTATCCTAGGGCGGTCAGGAAAAACTAGATCATCCAGGTTAGGTTAGGTTATCCTAGGGCGGTCAGGAGAAACTAGATCATCCTAGTCCAAACTAGTTTGTCCTAAAATCGGGTTTGTCCGGTAACATATCCATTAAAAATGTTTTTTTTTAAATTTTTTCCTTCAACACACTTCTTACTAGTAACAAGACAAACAATTTTACTCAAAAAAAGTTCAAAAATAATTTTCTTTCAAACACCCTTTATGAGGTATGTACCTAAAAAAGGCCAAATTAGCCACTTTGGGTAGCTTCATTAATACTTTTTTAATTTTCACCTCAGTAAATGAATTATTTATTATAAGATTAACACTTTTAATAAAAATATTGAAAAATTAATTTTTTATCAAACAGCCTTAAGCAATAACAACTCTTTAAATGAAAATATCAAGTATATTATAATACTCTGTTTTAATATAGGTTCAAATTTTGTGCTTTTGTAAGTGAAAATAATTAGCATTTTTTCTAGAAAAATATCCATAGGTACCAGGATTCAACCAGCTTACAAATAACTGTTTGCATATTATCAGATGTTTCATTTCAGGTATTTTCTTAATTAAAGTAACGGAGGCTACGTGTTATATAGAGCATTTAGGGGAACAAATTAAAACCAAATTACATTTCATAAAATACAATATCTATTTGCACATAACATTCGCAAACTGTCATAAAACAACTAAATTGGTACTTCGTTATGTTAATTAAGATTACACTATATTCAATTAAAATTGGATGAATCATTATAAAAATCAAACATACTACAGAAACATTTTCATTTAAAAAGTAAAAATATTATGATTATATTTCTTAATTCTTAATTTATATCACTTTTATATATTTTGAGAAAATTTATTGTGTATTTTTATAGCCATGTAGATTGAGTTGTGTTCAAATTTAGTTAGTCAATTTTTAGACAAGTTAAGTTTTCCTTCATTTCAAGTATTGTGAGTGTGACTCGGTTGAAATTATTCTAAGCGATATTTATTAAAATACAGTAGAGTCCCGCTATTCCGAACCCCGCTATTCCGAAAATCCGCCTATTCCGAACAGACTTCAGAAAAAATACTACCGATTTTAAAATTTTTTTTAAGACTCAAAAACTGAAGAAATTATAAAGACGTTCGCTAAAAACATATATTTACATATTGTTATACAAAATATACAGTACAAAGAAGTTTAATAAAGACATACCTTTTTTAGGCCTTGAGGAAACCCTAGGCTTGAGGAAAACACTAAACTAAACTACACACACTTAAGAAGTAAAGTCGGTGATTTTTTTCTGACGAAGTGCAGTAAATCGACTTGAGGATGCAATGTTCCGCCATCGACGCATAAACATAACATCATTTGGTGTTGATACAGCGTGTTGTTCGACGTAGCGTAAGGCGAGGTCGAGAGCATTTGCCGCGTCCGAGTGAGATACGAGTTTTTTCACTTGAAGCAGAACAAAACTGCTCAATTTTAACACGATTCTTTTTCCAGTCGCTAATCGTTGCTTTTCCGACACCATATTCAACTGACAATTTAGAAGCACTTTCCCCTTTGTCCAGTCTTTTCAACACTTCAAGTTTTTGTTGTAAAGTACACGAAGAACGACTTCGTTTACTTGCCATATTTAATGATTATCAGTTGACGTAAAGGACTAAGAACAGAAGTGAAAACACACAGTCGCTCCGTAAAGTAACTCAACACTCACGGAATAAACCTTCACAATAAATTTGCTTTAAGCGCACACACTTCATCAAACAACGTTAGAGTGAACACTAACATGGTGTACGTGCGAAACTAGATCAACAGTTACAGCAGTTCAAACCGGTTTTTCAGTGGTGGGGGTAGAGGAGATTCACCATTCAATGAGTCATGGTGTTTGGAACGTGAGAGGGGAAGGGATAGATAGGCGTCGACGGATGATCGTATGAGTCACCGAAGGTCACTGCCCTTCCCTTCCGACTTTCACTTGTTTACGAGCTGATCAACGCTGATATCTCGATATTATTCATGAAATCCGCCTATTCCGAATTCCCGCGAATCCGAACAGTGTTCGGTCCCAATTAGTTCGGAATAGCGGGACTCTACTGTAGACAAATTTAAATGTTTCCAGTATATACAAACTTGGTAGTAAAAATTAGAAGATTCCTAAAAAGAGGCTTATAATTTGCACGCTTATTCCAACATTATACAATGATCTTACAATTGATTTGCATGCTTTAAAATGGTATGCAAGTTCAGTGAAGCCCCCCCCCCCCCCGAGATGATCGCATACTTCAGGATACTCTGATTGTATGCGTAATAAATAGTCCTGCGTACTTCAAGGTAGTCGAATCAAGATTACACGAAAGGTGAATCTGAATGAATTCAACTTCTTGGTCAGAATTTGTTCTTGGGCATTCTTTCCTGTTAAAATTTTCATATAAAAGAATATTGTACTTTGCATTATAAAAGGTTTTAGAGAAGCGTCAATCATCGCTTCGATCCAATAATGTCAAATACATGCCATCCACTTTTATCATCCAGAGCAGAAAGCAAAAACAATTCTTTCCCACACAAAAAAAAAAAATGTTTTTTAAACTTCACTCGCCATTTCACATGGGCTACAAGCCTGTGCATGAACTTTATTCAACGAGTGAAGTACCGATCAGTGAGGATTCAAACCCTGGACCATGCCCTCCACAGTCCGAAGCCTTAGCCACTGAGCCACAACGCCAGCAAATTATTGTCTAGTTCAAGCAGGTAGGAAAAATAAAAGAATGTTTATGTTAGCAATTGTTAGTATAATTTAATAACAAGAAATATATGTCTGTGCTATCTAATCTAAGGAACAGAACATAAACCTATCATGTGAAAAAATTTCCTTATGAGATAAGAGAGAAATTTGGTGGAATTTTTTCTATTAAAAATTCTTCTGTCATTTATCATTATTCATTACTATGACACCAGTCGTTGAGATATGAGCAAATTTAAGAAGTGTAGATGAACGAGTGTAGTCATTGTTACTAACTAAGATGACTACACTGGTTTCTCAGAAAGAGCCATTCATTATAGCCCACTAGCCATGGCAACTAAGGGACCTACAGCTTTATATGTAATCCAAAACACTTTGTACTGGTCTTATTTTCGGCTAATTGACAAGCCTGATAGTTATCTTTTCTACATAACATTCGGATCCTGACTATCATATACCCATATTTACAGTTCCACCAATACTTATAAACAGTCTTGGTGGAACAGAAGAGTAGATGAGAACTGTCGAAAACCAGATAACATCTGACATCATGGTACTCTTATAGTTCGATGGATGAATACAATTCTAAATTAATCATACAAACATATATAAGAGTACGTACACAAAGAAATCTGTAGACAAAGCATGGTTTCTTCTGCCCGTCTCGCCAGACGCGGGCCATAGCCTGGTCATCGTTGGCAGGATTCCAGTCAGGGTCAAACATGACAAGTCGGTTGGCTCCAATAAGATTTAGGCCACAGCCACCAGCTTTGGAGCTTAGCATGAAGATAAAATCTTTTCCGTCTGGATTGTTGAAATTCTCCACTACCTACAAAATTAACTATTTGGTTTTGGAACAGGAATTAAATACAAGATAGCTTCAAGTTGGCGTGTGCGATTGCAAAAATTTCAACCAATCTTAAGACTAATTTTTCAACATCAAGCTTCACGGCAGGTTAACTTAGCAAGTTTGAACAGGAATGTAAATTTAATAACATTTACATTTATTTCTTGATAAAATGTACAAAGCCAGCCTTGAAATACAGTTAGATCTGAGGTTTAAGATTTAACATTCATCATTAAATTTGATAAAATACAAACAATAATCAATTAAAGAACGTAAGAGATCAAATTATACATACACTAAATAATCAAGAACCCTTTCATTATGTGTTATGCTAATGACTTTTCAATTAAAGCCTTCTCCTTATAAGAGAGGTTTAGATGAAGGAAAAAATTTTGTTTCATATAAATAAATATATTCAGGAAATCAAAAAATTATAACTAAAAAATTAAAAAGCCTTACTATGATAAGAATTGCACGTGAATGAATCTTCTTTATTAGTGTCAATTTTATGATATTATCACAAATTATTAAAATATGATAGCAAACAACGATAATAATAATATAAGAAATGAATGTAATAGCACTGATAAATTTTTTAATTTATATATTATTTAATATTAATATCTACATACCGTAATATGTATTTTTAGAAATAATCATGCATGCTCATGCACTTCTATAATGCAATGTCTAGAATTTTCTATAATCCTTTCATAAAAAAAAGGATAAACAATCAAACAACAACGATAGTACTACAAAGCCCTCTCTTACAGTAACCATAATAACTAAGTCAAGTAAAATACAGCTGTTCTTTCATTAAAACTATGTATTTTCATTACACTTTAAAAAAATTTAAGTAAGAATAGGCATAAAAAATTCACTAAATGGTAGAAAATATTGACTTAAAGGTGCTATATTCATAATTTGTGTTTTTCCATGGAGGAACAAATTCATCCAATGATATTTTAATATTTATATTAAACTATGTAAACCCGGCTACGCTTTTCTGTCGCTTAGTCTATTATTATCTATTAGTCATTATTTTTTACTTAATTATTGTTAGAAAAATGAAGGTTGACTGTTTACTTGATTTTATCTGAAATAAAGTAACGTAGAGTTGTTCTAAAAAATAAACAATCATCCGGTGACAGTGATAAACTTGCAGGGTATTATGTACGCTCATAAATCAGCTGGCCACAGAGCACTTTTTCAGCACTGACATTCATTTGTGAAATGTAGTTAGGTCGGGAAATGCATGAAATGCCCTAGTCTTGTTTACAACTTTGAGAACTAAGTATATAAAAACACTCTTGAATATAAATGCAATGTTATGTAAAAATTTCAAGGGAATCCATTCACTAATTTTGTGTACACAAACATGTCTGACTAAAACTGAACAGTCTGGACTAATTTAAAAGCACTTATTGCTCTCTTTAGGCCGATCCTTGAAGGTTAGCGTGACAAATAAGACACAATTAAACATAAAATATACATAATACCAGTTCAGAACAGACAAATAGGTAGAACTGAATTAATGTACCTTAGCTCTCTTCTTGATGGTCATAGAGCCATCAAGCCGCACATACTGGTAGTTGCGAAGGTGACACAGCCGCTCAAACAGGTCGAGTGTCTGAGTATAGTTAGACACCAGCACTACCTTGTCTGTGGTTGTTGTCTTCACAATGGCCAGTAGGCAATCCAACACCATCAGTTTCGCTGACAGCTCTACCATCAGGTTCTTTCTGGAACAGCAATCTTTTTATAGCTCTGTAAATATCTTTTATCTTTAACCAAAAAAATCAGTCTCAAATTCACATGGGCCACAGATATGTGTGTGAACTTTATTCACTGAGTGAAGTCTGCCATTGACTCAGTTGAGGATTCAAACCATCAACCTTTGACTACACAGTCCCGACCACAAAGCCACTATGACATAAAATTATAACAAAACTGATAATAGAGTTATTAAAGATGTTAATTGTATACATTTCATAGTTACTTTAAAAGTCAGCATTTATAAATCAATTAAAAATTATTATCTTGCTGAGACACACTCACTGGTAAACAAATGCCTATTGTATCAACCAATAGAAAACACTAACATCTGTTTGGCTGCAAATACAAATCTAATAATTTTTTTTACTATGTTCATTTTATTTTTACACTGCACAGCTGTAATTCTCTTTTTAGCTGAGTTTTTAATTGTATTTACATTAAAAATTATGATTTCGATTTTCGGAGTTTGAAAGAGTAATCATTAAATTACGTTATTGCCATTATTAACAACGTAAATCCTAATATTAGGATTTACGTTATACATTAGGATTTATATTTACGTTATAATATTAGGAAATCCTAATATTTTAACTGTATTAAATACAGTTAAATTATTAGGATTTCAAATTGAATAAAAGAGGTTTAAGGTATTTGTATTATTTATAACACTTGACTAACAATTGTAAATGATAACAATTGTTTCATTTTGAACACTTTTGCCGAGAAAAGTTTGTTTCTCCTCTAAATCTCTTTAGAAAGTGCAAGCAGTATGGATGACACCATGAAAAATAAGCTTTTTATGTTTTACAGTTTGCAAACACTGATTAATTTATTATTTTATAGGGAATTATTATTATTTTACAGTGTATTTATATCTTAACCTTTTTTGAATCAATTTTTTTTTAACATTACCTTCCAGTTCAAATGGGCTTGCAGGCTTGTGTGTGAAGAACTGGCGGTTTGCTCAGTTGGGGTTTGAACCTTGGAAATTACTCTCCGCAGTCTGAATTAATTCAGTTTTAACCACTGAGCCCCCACATCGCAACAATTTGTTAAACACTTACTAAAGTACAAGTAAAACTGCATCAGTAGATGTGTAAATATTTTTTTAGAGGTGAAATCTCAATCTAATTATATAAAAAAATCCTAAGTCTTATTTTCAAATTATCAGTATCAAATTACATTTTTTTTAAATCCCTTCAATCAGTACGGCCATAAATCTTAACTATAAACAAATGAAATTTAAAAAAAATATATTTTAGCACATTTCTGCTGAAGATATTACAATTTTTATAAGAGGGGTCTACGCCCATAAGTATTCATTATGTGAGTACATAATAGGCCTCCTATTATCACGTCTTCATCTAAAATGATAATTAGTAATTAATGTGAATATTTATAGATAACGTTTCTATAATTCAGATGTTGTAACTAACCTGTTGTAAGCTTGTTCATATCCTTCAGGCAGGAGTGAGCGAGAGCCCTCAAAGCCATCCGTTTGGGTCAAGATCTTATCCATAACCAAATCTGGGTGGTTGCATAGTTTCTTCAGAGAGGTTATAGATGACAGAGCTGATAAAGAAACTTTACCTTCGCTGCCAGCACCTGATTAAACGAAATACATTATTTATTAAACACGGTGTTGGGTCTTCGCCATGGATGGTGAAGGTCAGAACCCCAGGCCCTCTATCCTTCGGGGGGAAGGGGACAGTGTCGAGTTAGAAGCGAGAAGCAACGGACGCATTCAGCTCCGTCCCACTTCTAATTTAGTTCATTTCATTCCATTTTGTGGGTATGTTGTATTTAAATTGTGTGATCTTTCAATAGTCTCATGTGTTGGGAAGGTTAGTGGTCTATAAAGATAAATGTGTGTTGTATAAATGGGTGGTCAATCAAGAGTCTTACTCCTGGATATGTAGGGTCATGGTGTTTGGTAGGTAGGTTGTATATGTATGTTGGATGGAAATTAAATGAAAACTACTTTATTGTTACTTTATAAGGCGAAGTTAGGGCTATAAAGCCCTCTCTGCCACTTAATTTCATAGAATAGCTGGGTGGACAATCAAAGGTTTTATGTAATGGATAGGTAGGTGATCTATCAAGGGTGCAGTGTGTTCAGTAAGTAGGTTCTCCATGTGTTTGGGTCTCTGGGAGTGGTGCAGCGGATACAGATTAGTTTCCGGTATTGTATTCATCTGTATTTACTTGTTTTATTCATTCATCTAAATTTTAACAGTTTATATTAAGTGTTTGATAAACAATCATTTTTACATTCCATTTTCAATACTTTATTCTTTAAACCTACTAACTAACCACTGATGCGCATCAGCATTCAACCGAACACACGGTTTAAATTTATTCAGCTATGCTATTTGAAAATCCTTGTTTAAAATAATATACTATTTATTGCTTGTTATCAGTTGATAATCTAACGAGCAGTGTGAATAGTTTACAACAGTAAAATGTGCAATAAGCTCGGTAACGTCGTCCAGTTAAATTTGATCTATAATATTACTGTACAACCTTGATAGCACGAACCTCGATAGCACGAAAACCTCAATACCACATATATTTAAAAAATCCCCTTGAATTGCCCATTAGATTCAATGTTAAAAGTACCTTTATAACACGAATATTTGAATATAACTACCTCGATAAGATGAATTTTATTCCATTTTCCAAGACCAGGAGAAACCTCTATAACACGAATTTCAACAGCCAAAAACCTCTATAACATGAATATGACCTTTATAAGACAAATTCCCACGGGTGAAACCTCAATAAGACGTATTTATATTTCCTATTCATTCATGTCAAGACATGAAAACTAACTTCCGTCTGTCGCGCCACTGCAGTGGCATGAGACTGTACTGTCAGTTCCGATTGACTTCAGTTTAGCCTCTCTTTGTACGTAGTGTTGTGTCAGTGATTAGTGAATATGGCGGGCGTGTCCAATGGTGTATTATTTAGTACAGTGTAGTACAATACTACAGTACAATTTCGTATGTTACTCTTTGTTTATGTTTACTAAATTACTACCAGTACTGTATTTCAAAATGTTGATTAGGTTATGTAATTTACTAAGTCATACTCATTTGGCCTTTTACTTTTTATTGTGCTGGCTATTTATATTCCTATGTATTAATTGTATCTGTCATTAATTTGTAAATTACAATGTACAGTACGATGTATGTATTTTACGTATGTTTTATTTGGAATTACATTTCAACCCGTCGCCGTATAAAATGCTAACCTCTATAACACGAATGTCACTCATTTGAACCTCGCTAACACGAACCTCGTTATCGTGAATACCTCGATAAGACGAATATTTTTCAATTCCCTTGAGATTCGTGGTATCGAGGTTCCACTGTAATAAATTTTGTTTGATTTATTTTATTATATTTTGAGGCGTGGATACGTTGGTTGACTGGCTGAGGCTGTGGAAATGGCTGGAGTTGATGTACTGAAATAATAGTGAATAAGATTATAAATAGTGAAATATGCACTAAACAGAAAGAAAGAAATTCATTACTGTCATTATATGCTACTAAAAGTAATCATTTGTATAACTTAGATTTTGGCATATTTATGAAATTTATCACCTGTGTATTACAATTTATCCGAATCCGATGTTAAAAGCAGTATTGTATGGATATGACACTCATACTGATTAATAAAATATTATCACTGAAATTACTTCAGTCCTATATAATTACAATTTAATTGTTGATTTTTATCAGGAAAATCATATTAGAGAACTCAAAATTAAAATTTTCACTTAAAAGATAGAGCCTAATTAAGAAATTGAAAATCAAGGATTTATAAATTACTAATTGAAATGCGTAGACAGATATCAATGAAATTAACTGTCCATTCTTGGCTTGTGTTTGGTATTATTTACATCACTAAATTGCAAGAGAAAAAATATTCATAACACTATTGAAAGTCATCTGTTAATCAAAGCTGTTATTTTATTAAAAAAGACTAACTAGTTTATGTATATTTCTGATTACGAAGAATATGAATTATATTATTACATTTTGCATTAATTTAAATTATAATCACGATTAAGGTTTTAAGTTAATCTAAGTTGTTCTTTGCAATGCCCACCATAACCAGAGGAGTGCTGATGTCCATGGTGGGTTCATTCTGCTGAACATCGATTGCTGGTGTGCCCGTAACTACTATTTCCATTTACTTTTCTCGAAACCATGTCCTGGTTGAAACATAATTTTGAACAATTCTAATGATTAGTTATATATGTTAGGGTTCTAATAATTCATAATGCAAATAATATAGTTCAAACACTGAACTGTTAACTCTCAAGGTAATAGAAGTTGATACATTAATCTTTTTTCGGCTGCTCAAGGCATAAAATACGATGCCTCGGTTGTTATTGCTTATACGCCATAATATTAATGTGCATAGAATTTGGATCTGATGTTATAGAAAACCCCAATTGTGTTAGCGAAAGACGCATTAGACCTCCCATATGACTAAATGAAAAAATAGTGTATACAGTTGGATTTAGTGATCCAGTTTGTTTTATTCTTACGATAATTGAATAACTTTTTTATATATTCACGCACATGAAATTTCCTACAGTCTGTTTATTTTGAAATTTTTCTGGATTTACAATAAAGTTTGCAATGATGGTCCAAACTTTAAAAACTTTTTTGAAGGGTAAAAATTGTGTTGAGGATATAAGTAAATTTTATTGATTAAGATAGTATCTTTGTTGTTGTTAATATATCTTTAGTTTGTGTTCTTTTCTGATTTCAGGGATATATTATATGTCATACCTTTGTAAAATTTACTATTTTTTACAAAATTTTAATGAAATGCTTACAGAATATTCCAAAAGCCCTTATCACTTTTAGGTTTTATATTGACACTTGGGAGTGTTAAACTCAAGAAATATACTAATTATTATAAGAATTACTAGTATTTTTGTATTAGTGCTAACCTTTGATATTCCGTTTGAAAGACTCAGAATTGATCAGGTTCTTATAGAGACTGGCCTGCAAGGCAGAGAGCTTTATACACACAACTTGTTCTGTTTTGAGTGGGAGGTACTGGGACAGCAGCGCTGATGTGCGTCGGATTAGGCAGCGGTTCACCAAAGCAATTAGCTGTTGCAGGCGCTCAGTAGCTTTAGCTCGCTCTCCATCACTAGCCATCGAATCTTGTCCACGCAGGATGGGTGTTTCATACTGCTTCCTGAATTCCTGCCATAAAATACTATAAAATGTAATGAAACTCCAGAAAAATGTAACTTTTAGTAAATTCTGTAAAAACATATTAAATACCTCAAAATAAATTAAATACAGCATATTCAGACATTGTTCGTTCAACTATTAGTAATGTGGTCTCATTATTTCATTGAAACTATAATTATTTGTTGTTTCTACAACTGTTGAGACCCCGCAAGAGAGATCCGAGTTATGGTTGGTAGAGTGGATTTTTGGGATTATTGATGTAGGTTGACTTCGTGAATAGATGAGACTCTAGTCAGTGAAAAACAACTTTTACTTAAATACTTGATAAAATGCTTTACAACTCAATTAAAGTTTCAAAAATACAAATTAAACAGTATTCGAGGGTCTAGAGGTCCGACTCACGTCTACTCCAATGCTACGGACAAGGCAATAGCCGTCAGCGACTGATACTTGACTTAGGAATTAGACTGTCTAAGTGTTTTGGATACATTCAAATGAAAGTTTATTAGTTTACACATTGCCTCTAAGATATGAAAGTAAAAAAAAAAAATTATTAAAGTTTAACCCTTCCTGATTGTCTGACAGATCTTCTTCCCGAGTGCACGACTTTCACTTCTAATACAAGTGGCATGCTGATATATCAGCATACTCTTTTCCTTAATTTGCAAAATAATTGCTTCTATTATATAAAAAGATTTCTATAATTGCTGAGTTATTTACTCTATAAACGTTTAATTATTAATGACTTAAATTAATTAAAAAACAATGAGTCAGCACTAGTGGTGCCGTGCTGTAACCTAGCTACTTGGCCACAAAGTTTTGTGGGCTGTTGAGCTATTAATAAATTACTCTTTTAAGGAACAGTTGACCTTATTAGTAAAAATGACTAAACTCATTCGTCTATGATCATCACACTCATTCGTCTATATCTCTACGATCGGTGTCTCCATAATGTAATATTAATAATTAATTCACCAATTACATATCACAGTGAAGAATAATGCAATAATATGTGCACTAAATGTGTTTTAAATATTTATTTCTCCATTTTGCCATACGTTGGCAAAGCCAGCACCTTGTCAGTTTCTCCCTTAATACACCCAAAAATCCTCAAGGATAAACAGAGTAATTATTACTACACATGTATAAATATGTACATTAGTTGTATATAACTGCTATATAATCTATACATAACTGACATTGAGGCATTTGTTGCGGCCATAAGGTGACCCATGTTCCTTTTTTCTCTGTGATATTATGTAATACAGTTGACTCATGATAATCCGATAGTTATAGAACCGGTGGGGTGCAGTATTACCAAATGTTGTCTTAATATTACTGAATCATTGTATAAATTTATAAAACCAAATTTACAATGTTTTTAGGCAGTATACATTCGACTGAAAAAATAATTCATTTAGGATTTAATTTGTTTATATTGGCAGATTTATCACATTAAATAATAATTCAGAAAGTTGTATTGTGCATAGCCTACATATAACAATCTAAACAAGGACAATTTCTGTGATAATATTCGGTGAGACTGTGGTGGCTTTTTCTTGAATGACTTTCAACATTAAAACGTTGCTAAGGTCAAGTTCACGTTCCTTGCACCAGCGTATCAAAGTGTTGGCAGCCAACATAGCTTTGTCACAGCTGATCACGTATTCCGGCTCTACAGCCTCTTCAATTGTGTCGTCTCTTGACGTCTGTATCACTCTGAACGTCAGCATTTGCTGTTTGTAGCTATAAACTAAATACATGAAACGTTTGTACAGTACACACAGTAGAGCCTAGATTGGTGACTAAAACAGCATCAGACTTCCGAGGGTGTTGGAATGTTAAATGTCGGACTATCGCGAATCAACTTATTTTCATATAAATATATGTGAAATAAGAACTATGATTTGACTTTACCTGTGCTGTTCCAAGGATTCCCTGATTGACAAAATGCACAAGACTAAAGTATTCAAGTAGGTCATTCTGAATTGGTGTGCCAGAGAGAAGTACTCGTCGTTTACAATTTAACGCCATCAGTGCCACATATGTCTGACTCTCGCAGTTTTTAAGGCGGTGACCCTGTCACAAAATCACTTTTACTAAACTGGAAAACAATGACATATACTAACATATATCTACAATTAGCACAATATTTAGTCAGTTTATTCAAACTTACAAGTAATGTACAGTTCTGTTTAACTATCTTTGCCTAATCCAACAACTTGTCTTAGTAAAACATCACAGGACACTTTAACAAGCTATTTCTTAGAGTAGATTAACCCTTTCAGGAGTAAAGACGTCATATGACGTCCTAATTTTCGTGACTGAAATAAGTATTAGTTTAGAAAAAAACAAGTTGTAGAGGAGTAAAAAAATTAAATGTCAAAAAATGTTAGTTATTTATTATGTTATGTTATTTTCACTTAACACAGTACTAAATAATATAACACTAATGTAATATAAAAATAATAAATAAGAACAACTCTACCGTAAAATAAAAATAATAAAAGTAATCAATAACATATTGAAAGTATAAAAGCGATAGCCAAGTGCACTGCAGACTCAATAAATGTACTGTGTGTAGCTGTGTAGCTGACAGACAACTGAGAGAATGTATGTGAAAAGCGTGCCAATGGGTGAAATGCGCGCCAAAAGTTGTATCAGCTGCACGCCAGCTGATGACATCGGGCGGGAACAAAATCAGTTTAGAGAGAGAGGACAAATGAATGTTACCACTGACACGAAGAGTGCCAAAAAATGTGCATATCTGAAATTTGAGTTTGCCTGTGGCAGATAGTAATAGTGTAATGTGTTAAGAATATGCACAATTAATTTAATAAATTAAATAATTTACCATTACACAAGACGTCACTAGACGCCCTTACTCATTTAGGCCAATTTATAAAAAGACGTCATGCGACGTCTTTACTCAATTTAGCTAAATTAACGCACTTCTGAAAGGGTTAAACTGTATATGTATTATTTTTTGCTTGTTAGTCACATTAGTGATTGATTGTTTCTACAATTACCTTAGATTGTTCTTATAAGAAAGAGTACAAGCAACCTAATAAACACAATATATTTTTTGCTCAGTCCCAAATCTCCACTTAGCCTTGACTTGAAACAAACCTCAAACTAAAAATAATTTCAAATTCTTTTCCATTTTTACTTATTTACAACACAATCTTCATAAAATCAACCATATCCTGAAAAACAGTGTCAATCATCTTAAAAGCTTTCTATTATGTCAAATAGATAACCCTTCAACTGTAGTTTTCTGACAAACCAAAAAAACCTTGAGAGACCAAGTCACCTGACCCTAATAATTTGTCCTAAAGACAAGTATAACTTCACTCGCAAGTCACCTGGGACTGTAAGCCTGTCCGTGAACTTTAATCAATGAGTGAAGTACCAACCGTTAGCTCAGTTGGAGATTTGAACCTTGGACCTTGCCCTCTGCGGTCCGAAGTCACTGAGCCACCAAGCCAGCATTTATAATCGCTATGTTAAAAAATCATGTAGATCGTGTCAATAAAGGATAACATTTTGTACCCTGCCGCCAGACTACCTTTAACCATAATATTGCCAGTCAGTTTTAATTATCACCATAACAAATCATTTTGATGTAAAGTAATATAACAAAATACATTTTGGTAATCTTAGTTTCAGAAGTTTTATGCTATTTATAGGTAGCACTTAAGTAATAATCGCTCATGCTATACAGATATTCTGGAATATATATAAAATATATTAACCCACCTCGTCACACAGGACCAAACCCACCTCACCCTTGTGCAGGGCATGGGCATGGCTGCGGAAAGTTTCATAGGAGATGACAAGGATTGGGTTTGTAACTCGCCCACGATACGTCTGCATGAATCCTTGTAGCTGGCGATCAATGTCACTCTTGGAACCTCCGTCGATGGACAGCGCACTCACCCGCCCTCCTAACCACTTAGTGATTTCATTGCACCAATTCTATTTAAAACACAACAATAACTACTTTAATACATGCTTAATGTAATGTGGGGTTAACCGTAGATCTATATTCTTCAGGTATGCTACTGATTTACATTTTAGAACATGAATTTAATGTAAACTTACAAAAGATTCATGTTCAAACTTGCAATTATGTACTTTTGCAGGTATGTACTTTGAGACCACAAATCTTTTTTTAAGGAGATGTCGATATCCTCTTTAATCTTACTCTGACCATTCCTCATAGACTATTGATCTGTGCAGAGAACTTATTCAGACAGAGTAAAGGGAAGAACCAGTAGACACAATATAACGCAATACTTCTGGGTGGGTCTGACATTGACATTCTCTTTGACAGTTTGAATGTTTTCAAAAAAAAGATTAAGTCATCGTTGGCTTAAGATGCGTAAGCCAATATTCTCTATTGGTTGCTACCTAGGGTGCTTTGTTTTTTGTAAGGGATAGGGTTTACTTGTATCTTTCTTTATATATTTCTCTATTTAATATTTCTGTATAATTTTAAAATTTATATGCAAATGATATTTATTATAATAGTGTCATACTGTATTATTACATTATTATGAGATTATATTTATTAAACTACTATATTATACCCATTACACTGTTATATTATTTATTATTATATATTATTTATATTATATACTTTGCATAATTGTTTATTCTTGATGGATTGCTTGCAAAAATTGTATTTATTAATATTTGTGTACTGGATGTGAAAATAGTGTGACGTGGACTTTATAGCTCAAGCTACTCATATTTTTTTGTAAAATTTTTATGAACTGCTGTAATGTTACTAGCGTAAAACCTGTTTTATAGCATGTAAATAAAAAAAATAAAAAATAAAATAAATAAAATAAAATAGAGTACACGGTGGATATTATTGATGAAAACTATCGGTCAAGGCCAGGATTAGAACCAGCGCTATCTCTAACTAAAGTACAAAGTCCTGGTGCCATAGTCTGCTCAGTCACCAGCTCTCCGCTGGATTTAGGAGGACTAACTTATTTGCCTAGGCATTAATTAAATGCTATACTTATGCCATATTTTCATTACAATTAAATTAATTGCTTTCTGATACAGTTTTTTCTTTTGTGCTAGTAATTTTACAAAGACTCGGACAAGCTTGTATTTATTATCCTTCTCTCATATTTGAAGGTAGACTATTCCAAACATTTTACTTGACTCCTCTAAAAAAAGTTTAATTGCCCCTTTTGTTCAATCTTCAACATCACCTCCCAATGAAAACTACCTCTAATAGAAGTAGAAAGAAACCTACATTTCATTTAGCAATCAAATTTTAATATTTGCGATTTACTATGTGAACAGCTTTATTTTTCCAACCACCAACATTCAAATAAGTAGATTCATGATCAAATTCAATTTAATTCAAAAATAGCTTTATTTGTTTGTGTACAAAATAGTACAATTAAATATAATAGTGTCATACTTATAATTATTTAAATAGTTTTATCATTTTCTCACATTTCCATTGCTAAAATTAACCACTGTACGTGTATAGGCGGGTGGTCGGATTAATATCACTGTACGTGTATGGGCAGGCGGGCAGGTCAATACCGCTGTATGTGTATGGGCGGGCGGGTCAATACCGCTGTATGTGTATGGGCGGGCGGTCAGATTAATACCACTGTATATGTATGGGTGGGTGTTTGGGTCTATATTACTCAATATTTTTTGCCAGTAGCACTGACAATTTGTGTCTTAATTGTCTTTATTTGATTACTACTACTGTTGTGTTATTAGTAGACTTGTCTTCTTGGGTAACTTTGCTGATACACTATCTGCCCTAATATCTATCTGTCTATTGTACTAATTATTTATTATTAAGATGCTGATCGTCAAGATATGGACAAATAACATGAATTTTGAATAAGCGTGATTGAATGTAAATGAGTAAATTTAAGACATTGTCATAGAAAGTGTCACTAATTAATAGCCAAAGATAAATGAAGAACCGGTAATTATCAGGTGACATAATTAAAATTCCTTATGACTCTGATTAGGATTGAACTAAGAACATTTAGCTTATAAAGTTGGGTTTTAACCAAGTACGTTGCCGAGCAATTCAATGACTAAATATTATATAAATGATATGAAACTGTGGATTACATACCCTGACCAGGGAACTCGGAGCTACTATGACTGCTTTGTCAACCGTTGGCTTGGCCTCGGGTCCCTGTCTCAGCAATGTCCACATCAGTGTGATGCATTGGAGTGTCTTCCCGAGTCCCATCTCGTCTGCCATTATACAGCCATAGGCATTCTCGATTCTCTGGCCTGTCACACACTCGTACATGAACTTCACACCCTGCACTCAAACAACAAGTTCTTTGTAAACTTAACTGATGACATATCAATGTTAACTGACAAGTTTTTAAAATTTTATTACTTTTGGGCAACATTTTGTGTGCAGACTGTTAGAAGAGCGAGATTTTTAAATAAAAAGATTTGACAGCTATTTTTAACTAAACAACCTTAGTTTAATTGAAACATTTTTTTAGTGTCCTTGTGACTTATGAAGGGGTCACTGGCCCGAAATATTTCACACTATCTGTTCTTTGTGTTGTTAAATGTGCCTATTTCAAAGTTTATCACGCATGTTACTCTCCTCTCCTTTTTTACCAAAACCCTAGACCTAATGCTCTAATAAACTTATAATTGAAAATGTATTACTTAAAAAAGGTCTGTGTTGTGTCAAGTTGAAAATCATGCAAGATTTCTTCATGGAAGGATGTAAAATGTTTTAGAGTTTTTAACTAGTTTAAACCATTATTTAAAAAAATTAAACAAACATCTTTTTTCTTTACTTTTTAAATTTACTTCCTTGATTCCACAGGTTTTAATTTTTAGGTACTTTTTCCCACTTGTAATATTGTTCTTCTTCATTATCTTTGATTAGATACAGTAATCTCCAGTTATAAGGTTCTCGGATGTATTTGTACTAGTTATGATGCAGTGTTCGTAATGTCTCCACTTCTCCAAAGTGATCCATAGAACAGCTGTGAGCGTTCAATCACTAAACACTAAGTTTTAAAAATTTGATGAAAATACTGTAAATAAAAAATAATAATATTTGTATAAAGATGGTATGTGAGTGAAACTGTGCATTATTCTTTGAATTATACTTATGATTTGTTTGGTAAAGAGAGATTCACTGCTCTTGTTGATAATATTATTAATGATAGTCCCTTGTTCAGAATATTATTAATGATATGCGTCAGTATAGTTAGAGCGGGTATTTTCTTCAAACTCACTGTCCGTAATTTACCAATATTTCCTATGAAAGTGACTTAAAAGTAATATGCTCAGATAAAGACACTATTAACCTTAATCGAGGTTAGGTTAAAGGGCACTAGGCCAGGAATTAGTATATTAAGAGAGATAGGACATCAGCAAACTTACCTTAAAAGACAAGTTCACTAACATCAGAGTAGTAGTCACAAACACAAAATCTCACAAATTTTCAACACCACTGGCATTTTCTTCAGGGAGGGAGAGAGGGGGCTCTCTCCTCTACTCACCTGAAGAAAATGCCAGTGGTGTTGAAAATTTGTGAGCTTTTGTGTATTTTGTGTTTGTGACTACTACTCTGATGTTAGTGAACTTGTCTTTTAAGGTAAGTTTGCTGATGTCCTATCTCTCTTAATATACTATTAACCTTAATCGGTGATCTGAAACATGTATTAAATCGGACACTGTACACTTCTGGAGGGAGTTCAGACAAGGCTTCTAACGCACATTGGAGTTCAACTTGGTTATAGGTTTGCCGAGGTACCCAAGGAACATTTGCTGATGGACCTTTATCTCCCTTCCCTTGATCTAAGACCTGATATTTCTCTTCAAGCTAATTAATGGCCACATAAAATGTGCGGATCTCCTAGCACTAGTGGACTTAAGAGCTTCACGTGTGACCAGATCCCTGGAATGCTTTAGCAGACGCCACTTTTTTACCTCTTACAATTACAACAGCACTATTCCTCGAATCCTCAGGGCTGGAAACTCTATCTCCTCACAATAGATCAACTTCTTAGGCCAACCGGTGGATTCATTCAGGCGGTAGTTGGACGATATAATGCATATTAATGTTTAAGATTGAATCCTGAACTTACTCTGCCCATGGAACCAATCGTTATATCTATATTTATAAAAGAGGATATTTGTATATATATATATATATATATATATATATATATATATATATATGTTTGAAGTTTATGCGCTGCCAAACCATCCAACCAATCGCCATGAAACTTTAGGATGTTGTCCTGTATACTCCCGAGATGGTTTCTATGAAGTTTGATGCAGATCCGTCCACAGGGTCCCGCCCCACGGGCTCCTAAAGATCCCATGTTATTCAAATGGAGAATCTGAATTGTTTAAAAAAAACATATGACTGTGTGGTTTAATGTATTTTCACATGCCATAAGCAGATTGAAGTTCTCACAACAACAGTACTGTATATGTTTTGATTTATTGTAGTTCTACATTTCACCTTGAGAGTGTAGCATGGTTTTTTTTTCTATAATTCTTTTTATTGCTTTATATTGGTATGTCAATGAAAAATGAAAGGCGAGACAACGTCCGCTGGGTTCAGCTAGTTCTTTATAATTTATCATTGTTGAAATTTACTTGTTTATTGTTATTAATTGCATGAACAAAAGAATTTCCCAATTGTTCCTTTTATTTGCATAGAATTAATACATTATAAGTAACAGTACTGCATGACTAATTTAGTTATACATTAGAGTCCCGCTATACCGAAAATCTGCCTTTTTCAAATACAGTTTGTCAGTAGTTAAAAACAGGAAAAATTATGAAGAGAATTAATTTTTGGTAAATAACGATCATTAGTTGATATACAAAATAGTTTTACGTATAAATTCAAATGTTAACTACAGTGTAAAAGTACAAAAGGTTAGTTCTTGTATAACTTTATGTTTAAAAAGAAGTATTAGTTAAAAACAGAGTATAATTAAAAAGACAAAAGTGGAATGAAAACTGGTTACTTACAGTTCATATCGTCTCCATTTAAATAAACCTGAAGAATAAGCTTTAATCATTGATATGAACACACAAAATAACTAAATGAGTAATACTGCAGACTTAGGAAGTAAAGTGATTTTTGTTCTGACGAAGACCACTAAATCTACTTGAAGATGCAATGTTCCGCTATCGATGCATGAACATAAAGTCACTTGGTGTTGATGAAGCGTGTTGTTCAATGTAGCGTAAGGCGAGATCGAGAGCATTTGCTGCGTCTGCAAGAGATATGATATCAGTTTGAGCATTCACACCTTCTTCATCACTATCGTTCAAATTGTCGTCATAGTTGGCCATTCTGTTAGTCCAACGTTAGTCATCGAATGTCACTGCCCTCCTCTTCCGACTTTCACTGATCTGTGCAGTCGGCTCGATCAGTACAAAACTGTATCAAGTTGACACTAAAGTACAGAAAATGGATATTTAATTCGTTGTTTGATTTCTCATTATATTATCCCCTCCTAGATTGTTTATAAAGCTAAAAAATTAATGTTCATTTTCTCCTTGAAATATCAAAACTGAAATTTGTGATTTGAAAAAAAATGAACAGAAACCTAAATGAATCATCACTTGTTACGAATCAAAATTCAGTATAGAGATATGACATTAGAACAGACAGATAACAAGACACATGTAGGCCTATTTAGTAGCGGGCCGGATGTCTTTAAAGGAAATTCAAAATGGGGCGTGAGGGCGTGACCTTAACCCACCCATTGTATCTACTTTAACGTTGCAGACGTTTATACCTTTATCCAGTCAATATGCTTTTAATTTACATTAATCCGCCTATGCCAAACTTCCCACTAAACCGAACATGGTTCAGTCCCAATCAGTTTGGAATAGCGGGACTCTACAGTATATATTTTATTTGTACTTATAACATTATTAAAATTATGTAAAAGAATTGTATAAATTATTATATAAATGGTGCTGACCGTTGAAATAAGTAAATTAACAGTGTAAATAAACACTACTGTTATAATATATATATATATATATATATATATATATATAATTTATGATTATTACAGCTAGTCAAAATATATATAACAAAAATCAAGTGGCCTTGAGTTTTGTTATATATATTTCTTATATGAACAAAAATATATGCTTGATTGTTAATAGTTTTTTAATTATCATAATACATGTTGGTACAAATACAATACAAGTGAATGTCACACAACATAAATTTATTACAATAAAAGCACAAAATTCACAAATATATTACAAACAAGTACAAAATGCACAAATATTATGGTAATCGATTTCGGAGAACCATGCTCACCTTTCTCAGACCAGAGCGATTCACAAAAGCTTTTATGAATTGGTCTGAGGAAGGTGAGCGTGGTTCACCGAAATTATTACCATAATTTTTGTGCATTTTGTACTTGTATTGTAATATATTTGTGCATTTTGTGCTTATATTGTAATAAATTTGTGTTGTGTGATGTTCACTTGTACTGTATGTTAATCTCTCATTTCAGGTTTTAATTTATATTACATCCCTCTCATTTCTCTTTTCCTTTCTGAGCATTATTTTTCAAATCATTATTTAATTTTCCTGCTACATATCTGTATAAACAATTTTCACAGTCAGTAATAAAAATAAAAAAATTAAGTGGCCTTGAGTTTTTTTAATATATATTTCTTTATAAGACAGAAATATATGCTTGTGTGTTTACCTCTCTCTGATGGGGGCGAAGGATGTTGGAAAGCACAGGATCTACAACTACGTGAACCAAGATCTTATCCCTGAAAAAAAAATGTTCAAATAATGTTTTAATTACATTCTATTGAAGCAGAAGGCAATCTTGGATTGATGTACAATAGAACAATGTTAAACATGCAACCACACTACACCATTACTTTTTATTGTAGATACAGCTCTGATATCTAATTTAAAGCTTAAATGGACATGCACCTTAATGGCTTACTTAAGTTTTATTTTATGTGCAATATTTATATAATAAAACATTCATACATTCAACAATTGTTTGCTCAGTTTATTAAATACAGTTCTTTAAGTAATAAAATGGATACATGATATTGAAAGCCCTTTCCGAGATATCAATCAAAATGTGTGATAAAAAACGGTGATATAGTATGGCATCACATGAGCAATGAGGTCAATCCAAAATGTCCGACTGATAGCTACGTTTTGGACTGAGAAAAGTATTAAGTTTGAAGAAGGGTATTATAATGATGCTAATGAGTAGGACAAAGTAATAGAACTAGATTAGATTGGGCCTAAATTTGCAAACAATATTGTGTGCTTTAAGGCGAAATGATGTTTAAAGAGAGACGTTAGTGTTTAATTTCTGAAGATTTGTTACTACAAATCTACAGTACTAGCTACTGTACAGCTGTACAGACATACATTAGCTGAGTGAGTAAACTTGTACAGATGTATGTGGGGTGTAAGTTCTGTCAAGATGTACGTTGGATGGGTAGATCTGCCAAGATGTACAATGGGTGAGCAGATGTGTCCATCAAGACGTAGGTTTGATGAGTCATTTAATAAGTAATACTCAAGTAGTTACTTGAGGTATGACTTTAGACTACTATATCTGCAACTACAGTCTCACCTTGGAAATGGGACTCTACTAAATTAGATTTACTTTTAGAATTAGTTATGCATTTGAGGTACCTGAGTAACTCAGAATCAGAAATCATCAGTTCATTGTGGTCAATCGAATCAGTCTTCTCTTTTAGAAAGTACTCTATAAACACTTCCAAGATAATCAGCCTTACTTATTCTGAAGTTTGAAAAAACGTAATCCTCTAACCAATCAACAATAAAACGACTATAACAAGACAAAAGACATTGCCACAAAAATATAAGGATTTTAAAGTGAATAATAAATGAATATAATAAATTATTGCGTCAATTCTTTGTCTCCACGCTGATGTTACAAAGGCTGTGAACATCTAAAAAGCACATATTTTCCCTTCTCAATGCATGAGAAAATCATAAGACTTGAAAAAGGATTTTCTTATAAGACCTAGTAATTTGTTTGGCACAAACACAATATGTATTGAATGGTAATACATTTACGAAGGTTCTAAGGAAAGGTAAACAAAAATTAGGGCTGGCTGTTTACTTGATGCTAGAAAACACTGCTACGTAAAAAAGGTTTTGCCCCGTATGCCAAACTTCTATTCTATTCCGATTGATTAATGAATTAAAGGTATTCACCTACATAACTTATTATACTATGTCAACTCAAAGTTTCTTTTTGTTGTAAATAGAAACTAATCTTAGTTCTGCTAAATTACAATAATCTTTACTGCCAAAGGTTTTTAATTTTTTCAAAGGACACTTTTTGTTGGTTTTCTAATTATCTACGGATTATCTAACATTTTTAATCTATGGGATTCAGATTTTCAGAGTTCTAATATACACAAAACAACGCTTAGTAAACTGGAGTACCAAGCTAAACATGTTTCATCCACCACGCGAAAATAAATTCCTATGGACTGATTGGAAGCTTCTTATACAGATCAACAGCAACGATAATCTTCTTTTAAACAATCAAAGAATGCAAGCTTTTGAAATGTATTTAACAATGAAACAGATCCAGATTTCAGGCATCAACTATCAACATCAGTTCTGTTATCGGGCTAGGAATGTGACCAAGGGTCTCTCTCTGCTCAGAGAAAAAAATTCTAAATGTAAAAAAATGAAATGAAATGAAAAATGGCTTTATTGGAGGCGAAGTTAGGACTATAGAGTCCTCTCTACCACTTAACCTCAGAACTGAGAGTTACTTTACTTTTTACATTCAGTCTAGGTAGGTACTAAAAATGTAAAAAAATGTACTTTTTACATTTTTAGTCTAGGTAGCATTACTATATTAAATCAGCTGTCCATTCCAAATGATTACATCACCTCAATATTCAAACAAATAATGTGCTGATCTGTGGCATGCTGCCACTGCTATGACATCCACTACTAGGGCACGGATATAATAGAATTCCTCTTTACCAGCCACCTTTCAACCGGCCATCACTTTAACCAAACCTTTTCCTAAAACAGTGACTTCTTTTCAAAAAGTCATTTATCAATTAGACATCATTTTAAGCATTTAGTGATCAGCCGAAAATGGACATTGGTGACGATAGTAATAACCAGGATTCATAAAAAGAAACAAGGTGTGGTGACATTTACCAATCATACATCTATAGTTGTAGGTTATCTTAGTTTAAATCACACACCTTTGAGATGAATTATGTGTTTTGTGAATGTACTTCACTTGGTGAGAACAGTAGATATTCTAATAAATAAAGAAATTAAATGCTTTAGATAAACTGTAATATAAAGAGGTTTTGAGCGCTTCGGCTAAACATCAAATTGTTATCCGGCCAGGCCCCCGATCCTGAGGTGGCCAGTTAAAGAGAGTCTACTGTACCATGATACGCAAGAATGCCACCTGCAGTGAATATGTTAATAATTATTTAATCAGCAAGTCTTTAACAAGTATATTATTTAAACATTTAAAACCATTTCATATTTTTAAACTAACACAATTTTTTAAGAGCTAAAGCGATTCTACGATTCCTGTATTATTGATCCTGATATTTTAAAACTTACTTGTCCATCTTCAGTTGATCATGTGCACTGAGCTGAGGTGGGGTGTAGAGCACCAAAGCTCCAGGGGCTTCTGGGTCATGCAGTGGCCGCCGCACGCCATCTCGTCTCACACCAAGAGCTCGACTACCAAGTGGCCCCTGGTAGTTGGCTATTGGTACTTTGAATGGCTTTGATAACAACTTTCTGATGAGAGCCTCCTGTATTCCACAACAAAATTTAGTACATAATTATTTGCAATAATGTATTCTTTGTTAGTTCATAAAAAAAAAAAAATTGTATTCACTGATTAATAGGTTGTAGATTACGTTATTATTATTTTTAATTGAGATAGTTCATTAAATCTATTTTTATTTGAACTAAAAATTTTCATTTTTAAAGCTCATACTAACTAAAATACATTTTACAACTACTCAATTATAATTTTTTATTACTATGTTAAAAAGTTCAAAAAGTGATTAAACGCTATCAAAATATCATTTAATAACAGACCAACTAAGTAGAAAATTGGTAGTGGAAATTTACTACAATTACACCAGAAGGATTGCTGCCTACTTGTGGCATTTAGTGCATATATGTGGTTGAGCAATTGAGGGCAAACATTACAACTTTCTGCTATTGTACATCTCAGGTGTGACTAACATCTTCCCTCAATATCTCTACTGCGCTCAACATCTTCAACAGTGTTCTGTTATGTACAAGTTAGTGTTGTTATTATTTATTGTTTACATTATTATTCATTCTGTTACTGTTATTATTAATTTTTATTTGAATACAAAATAATGATTTAATTTTATCGCTCAAAGCTAGTTTGGCTAGCGTTGATAAACCCAACCATTGGTCACTGCTACTGATTACGTAATGGGCGGGGTTTGCTACTTACTGCATAGCCAAATGTCTAATCAAGCTGAGCGAAATACCATTACAATGAGTTTTTAGCGTGGTAAAGTGGGGGGGAGAAATGTTCCCTTTCTTAACCCTCTAGGTGATTTTCGCCCGAATTCGGGCGATTGTTTTTGCCGCCCGAGTGTTTTTCGCCCGAATTCGGGCGATGATTCACACACCTGTTTACGTACGTATAATTTATAGTACGATCAATCGATTCGGAAAAACACATATCAAACAATTCTACAACAACATTGTTGTTGGGAATTGAAAAAACCAATCCTTAAAGATAAATACAACCAATACATGGGAGGGGTTCATGTGTGATAAAGCTGTTTACCATCTCTCTTGCAGCCGCCAGACAACTAAATATTGGAAACGCTTTTTTTACAATCTCTTGGACATTTCTCTATACAATTCTTATATTTTATACACCCTAAATACAGACAAACCTATTGATAGAAGAAGGTATTACATTAGTATTGTTATAACCCTGGCATATACCAGAGACATAGCTCCTGTTGCTGGCCCTTCAGGTGATACTCCACACAAAATAACAATAATTCCTAATAAATCGAACAAATTGTGTCCTATTTGCAAAAGAAAGGCAACATACTGGTGCCAGGATGTAACTGTGGGGTGCATAAGGAATGTTTCTATAAGCTGGATCATTTTTGGAGGTCCCTAAAGGCTCGAAAGAAAAGGAAGACAGTGCATCCTCAATAAGTGCTCACAAACAGTGATTTTAGCCAGTGTACATATTTTAGTTTTTTGTGTTTTTGACAATTTTAATTGTAAAAACTGTACATATCTAGACATATTCTTTTTCCTTATAAAATTTTGAACAATATGTATATTTTGGATTTTTGGTATTGTGTATATAATTAAGTTTCATATGCCTGGTCATGAACAGAAAGAAAGATAAATTTCAAATTTTTCAAATTTGGCGTAAAGTTGATCTCATGTACATAAAGTAAGAGAATTTTACCATACACCATTAGATAGCACATTTACTTTACTTTTAGAAAATATACTACATGTAACCTCTAAGTCAATTTTTATATTTTTTGTTGATTTTTGAATAAAATTCTGCAAAACATCAATAAATCGCGTGACGCTAAGGGGTTTTTTAGTGCGACACCTAGAGGGTTAATACAAGCACTCAATGCATCTCACTTGCACCATCACTTTCAGTAGGTCGCAATCTAAGCAGCTTAACTATAAGTTGTATAACTAAATGTTGATATTGAAATAATAATAATAAAAATGTCAAGAAAATCATATACATAGATTAATTGGATAAAAAGCAGTTGGTTTAAAACTTACATGAGCGGAGATCTGCTCTGGAGTGTTCAAAACTACTAAAACTGACCTAGGCTCTGCAGAAGATGGTTTTTTACTTTTTAAGCTTCTTTTAGGTGAGGGTTGATAGTCATTTTCTGTTGATCTTTTTATTTGGCTTGGTGCTAAACTGCGCCGCTGAAAAATATACACTTAAGGTAATATGAGTAACACCATAAACGGGCAAAGGAATTTGTTTTAATCAAACCCATTGGAAAGTTAGTTAGTCTTCCAAGCTTCTCACTTGAGTATATTCAATCACTCAAAATTATTAAGAAAATCAAACTTTTCACAATTATAATATTTTAAACACTCAACAGTCACAGTAAAACCTATGAGTATACACCTATAAGAAGCGAAACGCTTCTTATACACACTTATATAAGGTCTTGGGTCTTTTTAAGTCAGACAGATTTTTTTCTAATATTGTGATCGTGGAGTGGCCACAGCAAGGTCGAGCTCATTGCACAGCAGCCTAGAGTGAGACAGAGAATGACAGAGAAGCAGCGGAGAGTGCCTGGAAAGAGCTGGAAGATTTTAAATTGCCATGAGAATGAGAGAAAAAATTTTTCTAAAAGGGGTTTGGACCGTTGTTCCTCAACAACGATAGAATAAAATGTTTAAAAATGCCACTGGCGTAGACAGTAAGAAGAAAAAAAGGTGGAGAGGAGTATTGGGTTGGGAGAATAAATAAATCAATATCGCTGTACGTATAAGCGTGGGTCAATACCACTGTACGTATAGGAGTGGGGGTGGGCCTAAACCACTTTACATGTAGGAGTGGATGGGTAAGTTAAGTCAATGCCACTTAGCTAGTGGTGCTGCATATTTGGCAGCTGCGTCTGCAACAGAAAGTCTATTTTCATATCTGTTCTTGCTTCTTATAAATATGTATTCATTGGTAACACAGCCTTAACAAATTATAAGACCAAGTTACTTCAACATACTGTATATTTTCCTGTAAATTAAGGAAGTCATGTTTTATTCTCTCTTGAATCAAAAGGGACCTTTTGCTTCAAAAAGTAGTCCATACTTAATCAGTAACTATAAATTTTCATGTTAGGTAAGCTAGTCATATTTTAAAGATTAATTTCTTGTAAATATTTTTTCCTAGTCCCAATAAAACGTTTATATAGCTTATTCCGATTAAAAAGGGGTGGTATATAGTACACAATATCAGGGCTTGTTTACAAGAAAAACCATATCGGTTAGGCTATTGACAATTTAGAATGATCTCTTAGCAATGGTGTTGTTTAATGATAACAGGAAGAAATTATTATATTTATTATCCTCCTATAAATACGCTTCTTATAGGTTAGTAACTTACTGTTGTATTTTATCCTAGTTATATTTTTGGATAACTGACAAAATCATTACAGATCAATATTTACCAAAACTTCTTCTTATTAATTTAATTTAAATAAATTAATTGAGCTGTCCTGATCCAACAGTAAAATAACTGTGTAAACTGGCTCGACACACTCAAATCGAATATTAAATTAAGGTATTTTCCCTGAATCCAAATATACCTTTCTTAATTAAGGGAAAGTCAAAATATAGTCAATTCTACACCAAACAAAGAGTTCTCTCGTGAGGACGCAGGTTGAGCGAGGAAAGTCACATAAGTTTATGCCGCAACAGACAGCATTCCCTCAAAAGTCCACTTTAGCCTTAGGCTACTTGTTAGTTAAAACTGCAGGTTAATATAACTAACAATGTTTAGCAAATTACAATAATAATAAAAATTATCTTACCATTATTGTGCTCTACGATTTTCAATTTAGAAACTTAACATAGCGCCAACATCTTAAATAAAATACTTCACTGCAATTTGTCATTATATTCTTTCGTCAATCATTTTTTGAAGAAAAAAATTAATAGGCTTATTTTAACGATATAGCCTAAATATGAAAAGATAAAGTGTGTTGGTATAACACTAACGATGAATTATTTACATTGATGTAGTCCTAAAAATTTCATGACTGTTGAGAACTTTTAACTAAACTGCCTAAAATACCCCAACAACTATAACACATAAACACAAGTTTTAAGTATATACACTGAAGAAACATTGGCAAGATTGACATTCCCACTCATTAGCATTCATCATGTTTCCAAATGAGCGAAAGGGCACGGCTTCAAAACAAATCACCAGACGACAATTCTTTGGCGCCAATGTAATGTCATCAGACCAAAAATATGATCTCTGCCAACATTTACACATAAATTATTGTCCCAGGAATAATATTTTTGTGTATATATAAACAACAGTATGTAATTATTATTCACTTTACTATTAGAAACATGTTTTCCTTAAAGTTAGCTTTTATAAATGCACTGATTTATTATATTATATTCAAAATAAGCGTATTAAACTCTGGTATGAATGTTTAATATTTTGGGAACTAATTATAAATATTAATTAATATTATATGTAAGGTGATTTTTGAGAGTTAGGTACAACTTTGAGGAATGCTTGTAGACCAAATAAAGAAAAAAAAAATCCATGTGGTATATTATGTCTATATTCACTTAGTTTGCTGTAATTATATTAAAATTAGTCGACAGTCCTTGCTTGGCTATGGGGTGGGGTTCTCTACTCTTGCTTACCCTTTTCTCCTTGGTTCTCCCTGAACCATCAAAACGCTGGTTTTTACTCGTAATTGTATAGAAATAATATAAGAAAAGTGTAATTAATTGTAAACTCTTAGTAGTCTTAGTACACTAATAGGATGATCCATTCATTTATATTGCCATGGCTGGTATAGACATCTAGAAAACTATTTGCAAATTTTGTTGTAAGAATGTATTCCATGTAGGAGTTGAATGTGACGGATCCTGCAACAGGTAGTACCATCCAGAATGTGCAAAATTATCAGCTGCTGAATTCAAAAACATTTCCAATTGTACTATTAAGAATTGGCATTGCGCCAGAGCTGATTGCATTTAGTCGAACCCGGATCCCCTATCTGATCTGTATACTGAATTATTGCTGTTTTACACAAAGTTGCAACTTTAGCTACACTGATGAAGGAAAATTACTCAGTGATGGATTTGATTCTTTTAAAAAGGAAATGAAAAATATTACTGATAAGATTGATTTTCTCGAACCTAGACTTGATAAGGCTGAAGGGAAAATTTCTCATGTTCAAAAGGCTTTAGAGGGTCTAAAGAACAATTCAGGAATATGCTCCTGTTGATATTATTAGTGAAATCAATTACAGGAACAATAGAATGAGGAATGTTATTTCCACAATGTACCTGAGGGAAATAGTACTAATGCACCTCAACTAAAGATATAAATATTGGATACTCTGGGCTTCAAGTTTTCGTCTTTCTCTTATTTTAGGCTTGGAAAAAATCTTAAAATCCAGCTCGTCCTTTACTGGTATGTTTAGGATCGCAGGAGGCCTCTGACTTGTTCGAGTTGTTTTTTCAAAGATAAACTCTCAGAGAAGGACTAATTCTTATCAGATATCTAGAGATAGAACCCCAAATGAGAGTAAACATCTTGATGATCTTTGAGTGGAACTGAAAGAGCGTAACCAGCTTAGTGAAAACCTAACCATAAAAAAATTATGTCTCAAACAATCTAGATAGGTTCAACGGACATGCCACGATCAGTATGAATTACCAAAACGTGAATGGCATTCGTAGTAATCTGAATGACTTGAGGGTTTCCTTAGCAACCTACATTCATTAACTAATAGTGCTAACTGAAACTAATTTCTCGTCAGATACCTCTAATGCTGAGCTTGGATTTGATAATTATTATGTATATAAGAAAGACATGTCGTCTGAAACTAGTAGTAAAACAAGTGGCGGAGGCGTCCTTGTTGTTGTTCACAGGAGATTGGCTTCGGAATTGGTACTAGCATTGATTTTATACACAAATAGATTTCCCATCCAATGTTAAATTTTGAGTCTCAAAATATCAGATGTTTTTGTGGTCCACTGTGGAGCGCTAGTGTAGTTCCATGTAAATGTAATGCAGTTTAAACCAGCTGTGGTTGCGGGCCACACAAACTAACAAAATTACTGCCACAAATATTCCTATTAGATGGTTTATCTATTGTAGGTGTATATAATCAAGGGTACTAGTGTTTTCTAATCCCACAGAGAGCATTGCCGTTTCTGTCATCTTGTCATGTGACTCCACCTTCTAATCAACCTGTGCTCCCTTACAGTGAGGATTGTCGTTCCTTAGAAGGAGCAACTCTCACCTGTTCTAGTTAACGCTGGAGCCTTTAATCTTACCAATATGCAGTGGGAGTGTTAATCACAACGCCAGGAGTTTTCCTCTGCTGCTTCCCGATCATTGTCCAATTTATATTCTACATTTGGACTAGCGCAACTCAATACTATACATAATGTGAATAGCGTTGTTCTGGACCTCATATTCTCTTCGATATTGGATGCTCAAGTAACTCATGCTTTGAACCCTCCCCTGGGAGATGTTCACCGCTCTGCCCTTGGACGTGATAATCCATATTGACACGATATCTTGGAGTAATATATCAACTTACACACCAAACTTCAAGAAGTGTGATCTAACCGCTATCAATTGTGATCTAATGTCTATGAATTTACAAAATCTAGATTGTAGTGGAGATATTAATACGGTATTTGGTGATTTTGTAAACACATTAGAGCCATTCATCTTGAGTCATACACCTTTGTAAAAAGGTTAGGACAATCTAAGTTTTCTGCATGGTTCACCAGCGATCTCAAGCAACTAGTAATTCAAAAGAAAATTGTACACAAAAAGTCCATAGAGACTCTCAGTATTATAGATTATAAAAATGTTTCTACTATCAGAAACCGAAGTAAACAGTTGTCTGTACAATTTTATTCTAACTAAACCATGTACATGACACAATTAAAACTAACCCTAAAGTGTTCTGGAGTTTTTTGAGAAACTCCAAATTACTACATGATGTGTCCACGAGTCTGTCATATGGTGATGAAACCACTACTGAGTCAAAGAAAATGTGCAACATCATTCCAAGGCATTTTCTTCACTATTTGCTGTAATACTGCATATTCAAGAACTCCTCCACAATACGATTGCGAAAGTCTCAGAGTAATTAATTGCAGGTTGCACGTTAACAGAATATGAAATTCTTAAGGCTTTTAAAGAACTGGACACATCCAAGGGTTGTGGGCCGGATTCCGTATCTCACTCTGTCCTTAAATACAGTGTACCTTAACAACTATGGAAAACCAGTCATCAGCTGTAGTTTTTAATCAGCCGACTAAACCTATATGTTTTGACTGTTTTGTTATTAATCAAGTTTGGCCATTTTTTTCTAAACTATGTAGAATCAAATATTATCAGCTGTGTATAACCAGTAATCTGGATGCAGTGTTTAATCAGCTGGTTAAACCCATTGTTGACTGATTTGTTATTAATTAAGCTTTGTTATATTTGCCCGTAAATTATTTTCCGAGGACAATACTTTTTTAAGATGTTTACTAATAGTGAGTATGCTGAAATGCACTTTGTGTACGGCTTTTGCAATGGAAATTAAAGAGCAGCGGTGGTTAGGTATGATAGAAGATTTCCTAACAACCAAGTATTTACAGGTTTACTCATGTTTGAGAGGAAAAGGTTTTTGTTAAAAGTGAATCTGACGGGATCAATGAAACTTGAGAACCATCAACTAACAAAGCAACCATAATTTATGAGCCTTTGATAAAATAAAATATAAATAATGCCACTGCTTCATTACCTCAATAACAGAGGGCCTCTCACTTGTTCTAGACTGTAATGGATACTCAATATCTTACAAACAATAGGAAAAACTTGTTCATTTTGTTATATATCTTCTTACAGATGGATTGTAAGAGCAATAGAGTCTGGTATATGCATTTTCTTGACTATGTGGTTCTAATTTCTGCGCAAATGCATTAAATTAAAGAGGAACAAGAGGCGGAGCATTGTGGAAGTCTGTAATTTAGGTGCTTAGATGAACTTTCTTTGTGGCTCAGGTAAACTGTAATTAATCTTTTACTGATTGTGGAATTCAGGTACAAAATCAAAATTTACTAAGATGTAACACTCTGTAAATGTAGATTTTAGTTTAGCTACCCACCCTCCCATACACAAATAGCAGTATTGACTCACCCACTTGCCCATACAGAACAGTGGTATTGGACCACCCACCTGCCCATACACTAACAGGTATCAACTTTTTAGAATTGATTCAAGAAAGCCCAAATTCTAATGTAAGAAGACTTTCACGACTACTATTTACTACTAAGACATGGAGAATAATTAATGAATGAAGGCAGCCTTATCATTTACGGAACGTTCGGGCTCTTCAACCTGGCAATAAAGTAAGGAGATCTGAGTTTTGTCAATGGATAACGGCAAATTGTACATTATTTAAAGTAATGCTCCTTACAGATGAAGCTCATTACATAAAGAATTGTATTAACTACTTAAAGAATTGTCTCGCATGGTATGTGGAAATTCCTCATAAGACAAACTTTTAGCAAAGATTTTCGGTGAACGTTTGGTGGAGACTCATTAATTACAAACTAATCGGGCTTATATTTTGGATGGGGCACTAAATGGCATGACCTATTTCCAGTTTTTACAAGAGTGGAATTTCTTGACGAAACCAGGATTTCTATGTTTTATCAACTTGCAGAGCTCCTTCTCACGAACGTGTTACAAGTTTTAAGTGATCGTCATGGTGAGAAAATAATTGCTCACCGAGGGCCAGTAAATTGGCCACCCAGGCCTCCAGATCTAACTCCAATAGACTACTTCCTCTGGTGATATATGAAAGCGAAAGTGTACCCCCCAAACCAGTGAGGAACTGTTAGGAAAAGTCTTAAATGTTGCTCAAATAATCATAGTCAATCCTGACATGAAAAGACATGCAATGTCTCGTCTTTTGAAATGAGCAAGGATCTGCCAAACTCATAATAGGGGACGTTTTGAAAATATTCCAAGCTAAATTAAATACCATAAGCTTGGTTCAAGTTACTTAGCTTGGTTCAAGGTACTTAGCTTGGTACAAGGTACTTATTATTTTTTATGCACAAATACAATACAATTTTTAATTCAAATAAAGACGTCTACTAAAATAACCATTCTTTCTTCAAATAATAATTTAAATTTAAAAATGCTGAGTCTTGAGTTAGTTGGTTATGGTAGAACTGAGATAAGAATTATCTTTTATCAATTAAATCATTAGGTAGAAGACTTCATTTCTAGGCAAACTTTTATTTTTTACTTTTATATTTTTTTACTAAACACTACACCTGGGTAGAGTCACTGGTTTTTCTAATGATACATAGTGCACTGCGGAAATGTGGCATACCTTTGGGACTGCATATAAACCATCAGAATAATAAGTGGTAACTGGTAACAGGTAACCTGTACAAACTTTCTCCTTTTCCCTTTGTCAGATTGTTTAAAAAGTGAAAATTAAAGGATACCTTTAAAATTAACCTTAAAAATTGAAAATTAAAAAACAAATGTTCAATTAATTACATTTCTAAGGAATGTACAAACGAAACAGTTATTTTATTTAAATAAAATTATGGAAAAAAATAATCTCCAAAAACGGCTGTTCAATTAATCACATAGATTTTATGTAAACAACCTTCAACAACTTGAATTTTGGCTTCCGGCCTTGGGACTCCAGCCCCAAATTAGTGGGGTGGTAAGTAAAGTATTTTAAATTATAATTTGCATCTTTACTGAAAATTTAATCAAAATCTTTGGAATAAAGCTTGAAAAATTGCATTTTTAATGGTTTTTGCCCGTACAAAAAATGTTATAACTAAAAACTAGTCAAGTTAGAGACATGGGTTTTTACAAAAACATTTAAAATTGTAATTCAAATCTTTTCTGAAAATTTAATCAAAATCGTTAGAGCCGTTTTTGAGAAAATTCTATTTTGGAATGTTTTTTTACACATAAAAATAAAAAAAAACTAAAATTAAAAAAAATTGTCTGAAGATATTGGTTAAATACACATATTTACCAAATTTCATGAAAATGTATTCATCCATTTGGTCTCCAGCGACTGCACATAGAAACAGAAACAAAAAAATTTATTATTTTTTGATAAAACCACTTTTTTGTGTTCAGAGGACCCTAAAATAGATTTTTAGACCAACTTGAAAACAATTACTCTTTTTATGATCACAATACTTCCTCTATGATAACGCACATGGGAAAAAGTAAAAACACAAAAATTAGAATATCTTGTTTATAAAATTACTTTATTACCTGTTTGTATTGAATTTTACAACTTTTGATAAATGTATAGCCTGATCGCTTGGATATATTTCTCAAAGTTGCTAGTTAAAAGTGGATAATAATTATTTAAGTAAAATTTCCTCATAAATTTTGTAAGTTTTAAGTACAGATACCGAATTTTAGTAAACATATTTACTTGTATAACTAATGATACATATTCATAATTTTCTGCTGAAACTGTCTGTTGTAAGTTTAAAAAAATATCAATATTTAATTTTCTTGAGGTCCACAAATCTATCCATTACTTAAAAAAACACTAAAAACTTGATTTTTGGCTGTAGATTTGAATCAATTGAGTTTGGACCTATGTTTATTTAAAACGTTTTCCTAGTTTAAGTATCCTAGAGTTGTCACTTTAGTGTCTCAAATCTTGTGTCTAAGGGTACATACAGCATGGAGGGTAGCGTGGATATTTGCACACACCACATCTCTCAGCTGGTCCTTGTTAAGTGAATGAATCTATTCGAGTAATAATTAACATGTTTTCCATTGACACATCCTATATAATTTGGGGAGTTCCATAACTCGTTGAAGTTGGTTGTGATGTTTTAAAGCCCTTGTCATTGAGAACTGGCATATTAAGAGGTTGAAATACATCCCACAAATACACTGGTTCCTTGACTATACAACCCATATTTGGACTTGCGGAGGTGCTCTTTCTAGAGATGGGCACTTGTTGATTGCAATAAAAATTTGACTATAGTTGTTTTGGGTTGTATTTCTTCCGTAATATTTTAACAAAACTATGAAAAAATTGCATTTGTAGATTTTTTTAAATTCTATTCGATTTTAGAGACAATTGAAACTTGTACGCCAACAGTACAAATTCACATTTCACTGTTTTTCTTGCCAGCAATAACCAATACATAGTTGAAAATTTGCTTTTTATTATTTTATGGTGTATTTGATTATGGTTGAAAGAGATTAGTATTTGAAGGGAAACCTTGATCACCTTTAAGTCACAAAGGCTCTGAACTGGTAAGATGTAAGACAACATGGAACAACACATGTCACATTGACTTCATCAGACTTAAGACTCGATATTTGAGACATCAGTGTGTAACCTGCTTAAGTTTTCTCACAGTTGGAATGATTAGGGTGATTAAATCACTTAGAGAAAATTGGAACAGAGCCTGGCTTAAGGACACCCTCCGCTGATGTAGAACGTATCCGGGGGTTTTTAAATTTATATTTTGATGTATTTCACGTTGTGAGAGATATTTTGCTACCACAGTTCTAACAGTTGGTTTTATTATGATGATAAGCCTACTAGTATAGGGCCGTCCCTAAATTATGTAATGCTAAAATCTACCTTTTAAGACCCGCTCTCCCCCTTATAACAGACTTGTAACGGTAATACTAAACCTCCCTCAAAAATTACGTAACACTGTCACCAACCCCATAAATTTTTTGCCGTCCACTTTCAAGCATATTTTAATTTGTGATAAAAACATTGTTTAGACAGACCTTGATCAGTTTATTTTATAATTGGGGGAGAAAATATTACTAACTTTAAAATATTTTATTTTAGGGAAAACTATCAAATTTCTTGAATGAATTCAAACAAATTGTTGAGGTTTAATAGTTTAACGCTGCGTTGAACCCCTGTAACAGTGCACAACGCTGCCAGAAAACCCCCTTCTCCCCTTTTTAACTTAAATTATAATGTTACTGATGTTCGTGTTTTAAAGAAGCAAGGTTGATTTGGTACTCATAAAGTCACTTGCTTATCTTGCTTTATTCAACAATAAGTACATACAATAATCGGATAAACTGTAAAAATAGTAAGTGCCAGTCAATTTTACAATGACCTACATTTTGTAGAAATTTAGGTGAACATTTCAGTGTCATTTGGTTGAGATTGACGACACAGTTTATTTGATTAACTGAACAAACAAATTGGAAAGAAACCGATTGATTGAAACCAAACAGACTGCAGTTAGATCTGTCTATGGTGTTTGGTTTTAGTGTCTTTGATATTCATCTCATAGTGCATGTAGTGGATTAAATGGAGTAATGGAATACACTTATTTGTTTCTTAGTTTTTCCATCATTGGAATAGCTGTAAGTGTATCTAATTATTTTAGTTTGAAATATAACATATATAAAAATAATATATACTTTTCACAGTCTAGGGAATATTTTTCTATCCACTATCAACTAAATATTTGATGAATTTTGAGAAAATTATTCAAGGCGTTTTGCAAGGTGGTAATTAATTAAAGACTTGTTTTTTCCATTGTTACAGAATACTCAAACAGCTGAGCTCAACACAACTTGCTCCAAGGTAAGGGCCATTTTCGATCTGTAAGTATTAATAAGTTACGTAAAGCAACATAAGCTGTTGTAATTTTATATTCCGGTAAAATAGTACAAGCCATCATTTATTTCAAAAATGGAAACACGTACTATAGACACTAGACATGCTGCATATTAAGAGTCTACTTAATGGATCTCTGCGAGAAAGATGGACTAAGTGATGGAAGTGAGAGAAAGAGAGAACTATTCTTCCCTCACTGTGCTACTGCATTTTAAGTTGTTATAGCATGGTCATGGTGGGCTAGCAGCGCAGTACCACCAATCATGCTTGTAATGTATGGTATACAAAGGTGTATACCACTGCAAGTGTATAGGTCGGTGAGAGGGTAAATACCATCATAAGAGTATGGGTGGGTCAGTACTACTATAGGTGTATGGGTGAGTAGGTAAATAATAATGTAGGCTACTTATTTGAGTCCCCTACACTGCTAAAATGCGCTAATTATAACATACAGATCACTTACTAACCAGCCCAATTATAGTTCATAAAATATTAGAAAGGAAACAAGTCTAGTTAGACTCGGAAAATATATGGTTAGTAAAGTAATTGAAATATGATATTACACCTTCCCTTTCACAAACGTTGAAAAATAAGAGTCTAAAGAACTACCTTTTTAACAAACACACAATAAAGATGTAATCTATGAGTGGATAAACACTTCTACCAGACCTAGTGTTAATACAGGTATAAGACAAACCTAAAGCAGACAATAGGTTCTTCACTTTGAGATGAAGCTTCACAACACTTTTGAGAAGGGAAATTATATTTGAATGAAGAGATTTTTGGAATAATTTATTTTCTCAAATATATACTTAATCCTCCAGTACACACGAGATGAACTGAAACAGTTCATGCACGCGGACTGAGAGTCCACTACTAAAAATCATTGGAGTGGCCTCGCAATTGGAAAGCACGGAATAACACATGCGGTCTGTGAGTGTGCTAATACATTGTCTAGCAGCACCATTTGCAGTGTGCGATCATGCTTATGCTCTCATTGATGCCATTAAATAGTGTACATTTTTAATCTTAACTAATTAATGTATGTATTAAAGATATGGGATAAGGTGCTAGGAACCACAGCCAATAGAAATAATTAGTTTTTATATAATATTCTTAGAACTTAGGCTTAAGCGGCCGATTTCATAACTAGAATCAACATTTTCCGGTGACAACCAATATTTACAAGATAACCAGACATTTTGCTCATACTGTGATGTGGCATCCTCAGTGGTTTTCTCTGAGACTGAGATCGACGAATGACCTTTCAGCTTTTATAACAGGTGGTGGGGAATGGTTTGGTAGGTATACTGGAGAGAGGTGGAGGCACGACACACATGACCTACGGTCATTGGCCGAAGAAAACCAATATGGCTGATTCTTCCATTTTATTTTTACTTAAAATGGCTTCCCATGTCTTTGGAAGCTGAATATTATCATCATTATTAAAATTATTTCTTCTTTTATATATTTCTATAGCTTCCCTTACGTTTCTCGGGTAGTAATGCAGGATGTTGGCAAGGACTTAAGTTTTGTCAAATAAAATTCCAAGATTAGTTTTTGTGCCATGTTCAACAACTGCAGACTTTTACGCATCTTCATTTTTAATATGCCTTATATGTTCCTTAATCCTTGTGGAAATTAACCTCTTGGTTTCCCCTATGTAGACTGATCCGCAACTTATGTCATTATACCTGGAGGCATTTCATATACTCCAGGCATAACTAATGGAATTTTATCTTTGACTGGCCTCAGAAAATTTTCAGTTTATTCGGTGGCTTATAAATGTTTTTTATATTTTCTTTATTTATATCCTGCCAATATCTTCCGTTGTTTCTTTTATGTAAGGTAGATATGCCTTTTTTGAGGTATCCTTATCTTGTCTTGTATGTATTCTATATTTTTTGTTCTTTCCTCTTCAGCTGTTTTCCGATAGTATTATTGATTTTTCTAACTTAATATCCATTCTGTTTTAATGTTTAATGTAATATTTGCCTTTAATTCTTCCAACTATTTGGGTCTGAAATGTGAATTGGTTAATTAACTAAAGTGTTTAAGACTGCATTCTTGTGTGCCAGGTGGTGATGGGAAGCAGCATTTAAATATCTATTGGTATGTGTAGGTTTACGGTATACCGAGTGGCTTATTCATCCATCTCTTCTTCTCACAGTTAAAACACCAAGGAAAGGCAGACTTCCGTTATTCTCAATTTCCATTGTAAACTTGATATTAGAGTGAATAGAATTAATATAGTAGAGAAAATCATCCAATCTCTCTCTATCATGTGGCCATACATATACCATCGATACACATATATTGATGTATATGTATATATGGTATACATCATCTACATATCGATACCATGCCTTGGGTTTCAAATCAGACGTTTCCAAGTGCCTTCTTTTCAAATATTTCCATATAGAGATTAGTGCAACTGATCCCATAGCTGCCCCCTCAGTTTGTTCATAGAACTTCCCATCGAAGAAGAAATAAGTGGATGTGAGACATAGTTCAGCTAGCTCCACTAATTCGTTATTAAGAATTTCCTTGATTATTTCAATTGTTTTGGGTATTGGAACCTTAGTGAACAATGATTCTACATCGAAACTTACTAGTATGTCAGTATCTTGCAATTTCTGTTGGCTGATAAGGCTGATAAAATTTCTAGAATCTAACAAATTACTCAATTTTCCCTACAAATTCACTTAGTTGTTTAGATATAAACTTGGCTAAATTATAAGTCGCCAAGTTTATAAAATATTGATTATTCGGAAATGCGGACTCTTAACCCATGACACATGCACTGGAGGGTTAAGCCTAAGAAGTCTATCATTGTTATCTTATCTATAAGGTCTAGACAATAATGTTTCTCGATGACCACAGAGGATTCCTATTGCTGATCCTTATAAACCCAAACATAGTCTCGTAGTTCTAAGTCCCTAGAGATCTATCATAAACAACTTTAGACAATGCCAGTTTGTTCATTAATTTATCTATAACGCGGCCGATCTTTTAATTATTAAATTATATATTACTTACGATAGTCCGCTGCCACCACCTCGGTGATTAAGGCACCGGGACCTTGGAGTGAATAAACACGTAACTCTTCATTACTAATTCACTGTTTTATTCATGAATCCATATAATTAAATATTACTAAACAACAACACTCATCATGATCCATTTAACTCAAACAACTTAAAAGCCAAATACAACAAAACATGTTAAATAGCAAGTACTCCCGCACTGTTAGTATTCTATTCTCCCACCACACTTCTCTATTCTCCCAACACATACCTCAGCTTCGCCTCAACTGCCCACCTTCCTTGACCATCACTCCAGGAATGCTGACGCTGCTGCCTCAGCATTCTCTGACCTACTTCATGACCACTATACCTCTAACTTTATAACTGAGTTATATTATATAAAAATATTCAATTATAAAAACTAAAATATTAATATAAACTATAAAATATAATAGATATATTGTATATTATGGGAGTATGAATGTTACATATCTAATACAACTTTCCGCATATGAAAGTGGTTTCAATAATTACTCGTAGGCGGGGATCTTCAACTTACATCTCCTGCCATTAAAATCTAAGTTGGTAATAGCTAGAGTTTTCAACAGGTATATTTCCATATTCTATTCAGCTGGTATATATACGTGTATATTGATTTATTTATAATACATATTTTTAAATAATAAATTAATCATTTATAATAAATATATAAAAACATAAATATTTCCTCCTTCATAAAACTTTTAAAGCATAATTTTCTACCAATCATGAACAATCCAATGCCAACAAATAACTTTCAAACAACCGCATAATTTTAACTACAAAAACAGCTTTATCTCCAAACCAAATTGATTGTTGATAGTTTGGGCTGGACTTTATTGATAAGTCAAACACCCAATCCTTAGAAAACTGTTTAAAACTGGAAGCTTGAAAGTGGCTCAGACGGCATGGTTCGTGTCGTCCAACTGAAGACAGCTCAGGGAACCTTAACACGCCCTGCAGCCAAGGTCTTCCCATTACCTATTAATTAGAAGACCTACATTTTATCGGCCTACCGCCCAACTCAAAGGACATTAATTATGTGATTCATTCTCGTTGAAGTAGTACTTCAAGGCGGCCGGTATGTTCTGTACTTAGTATTAGATATTGTACATATAGTTACTTGTAATTCATAATTAAGTAATTTAATAGTTTGTTCCTCTTATCTGTATTTATAATCTCTTAAGTATAAATTGTTAATCACATACTCATAACATATTCAATTGTTACTATATCGAAATTTAAATAATATTACTGGCCTCTATGCACATGCACTTGCCAAAAGTCAAATATCAGGTGACATTGCCTAACCCTTGTAACCGGTGGTGTGAACCCTGTCAACACGCTTCACCCGTATACCTAAATTAAAAACCTCAGTTGAACTTATGATGCTATGCGGAACGGTTCGCTCGGATCTCGCGTCGCGATTGCTGTAACCCTCTCTTATAGTGTATAATTTTGGTTTCATTAGTCAGTGATCGTGTTTTTTGTTTCTCAATATCTCTTCTCTCAATCTACTCAGCATTTTATTCAAAGTAAACTCTAAACAGTGTTGTGTTGTGCTCCAAACTGACCGCTGGACAACATCGACATCCCAGGCCTGGTGGATCCATCTCTACGGTCATCTCATCTCTCATCTTCTCAGTTCTTCGCTCCAAGATATGTACTATCTCCTCTAAAGGTACAGTTGGTTCCTTTTGATTACTTTCTACTTAAAAAAACGCATCTCCCTGTGATCGTTCGTGGTAACGTCTTTTGTAGTGTTTCCCCTACTAAATTGGATGTTAGTTGGTCCTCCGAAAAGGCACTAAGCTTTACAATCTCTCAAAACGCCCTCAATACTAAATAGTCCTGACTTACCATTGTACTACAGCGAACTGAGTTGATACCATACTAGTCCTCTTACAGTTAGTTACTCTTGTTATCTTCACGTTATGGAGAGGATTATGTTGTAATCACTCCAATCCAGCTTGAAGCTGCTTTGGTATACTGTTCCAATAAAAGCAAAGATGAAGAATAAACTCAGCGTCTAACTGGTGCTGAGATCTTATAATGATGCAACTTTGTTGTCTCAAAGTCAGATTCCTTTTGATTTTTTGACAAATAGAACAATAATTTAAACTGTGTTCAATATCCTTGTTCATACCTAACGATACATTTTCTCACTTAAATTTAAGCTTAGTAAATATCATGTCATATTCCAGTACTTTCAATAGCATTCTTTGTAAATTATGAAACTTTAAAAATATATTTCAAAAACACATATTCCAAAGGCTTATGATTTCTTTTGAACCACACTTTTTAGCCATAAGTATATTCATAAAATTAAATCAACCCACAGACTTTGTTGTGCTTAGACAAGTTCTCCGTGGTATTCTTATAGGAAATTTTTTTTAATCACCTAAAACCAATACTATTATTTCTAATGTTCAATTATTTGAATTTTTTGCCTCAAAATAATAAGGTTTACTAACAATCCGAATTTCAAAATTTTATGAGGGAAGGGGACAAACACTTATGTTAGTGAATCAGTCAGGGATCCCAATCTATCTGTATAGTTCAGTGATTTTTAATTTATACTGCATCTCTGAAAGGTTACCCCACTGATGACATCCTCCAGTGGCGCACCAGTGGATGACATGATTTCATCACTATCTGCCGGGATTGTAGGACCTCTAGTATTGCAAGACCTAAATCTTATTGAGGAATTATCTCACTTCAACAGAGAGCGAATTCCTGAGCGAGTTGTTCATGCAAAGGGTTCTGGTAAGTGCTAGTGTTCAACAATCGGTTTTGATGATATAATTTTAATTACTTTTGTTAGAAAAATTAGCCAGATAAAAGATATTTTAACATTTATTAAGAATAGAATAAATTCAGTCTTTGTCCTCTGCTTAACAGTTTTTTTTCTTAATACACAAACTTAAAATTTTCATCAACAATAAAATAATAAGAATTCTAAAATCAATACATAACATCATTTATATAAAAATAATCTTTCTTGTTTTCGCTTTAAATAATTATTAGAGATACAATATGTAAAATAAAATAAATTAATATAGTTAATTATAATATTATAAATCAAAAGAATTTCTTTATGGAGATACGGCTACCTAAAGTGGCTAATTTGGCCTTACTATATGAATAACTCATTAAGAAACTGTGCAATATATTTTATTACGATTTTGAGAGTATAATGGAAAAAAGGTATTAACCAAAAAGTAAAGCTTAAAAACATTTTTTTTTTTTAATGAAACTTATTGCTTTTTAATAAATTTGTGTACAAATTTGAGTTGAATGTTGTAAAATTATCTTTGGCTGAAAGAGTAGATTAATAATTTTTAACAACTTCATTGCTAGAGTTTACTATAAATGAGGAGTTATGTACTTTTGTACAATTTGCAGGGCGGGGACAGTGAGGGTGACAGGGGGGAGGGAAACACTGTATATGAGGGTGTGCGCCTATTTGCAGCCTGCCTACTTGCGGCAAACCGGATTTTTTATGACATTTGCGGTACGATTTGAACTCAACTCCTAATTATTGGTTAATTTATGAGTTTGAGATCAGGAGGAAGATGGTCAGACTCCCACTTGCGACCCAGACTTAATTTTTCGGAGTTATATGTTAACTATAAATTGTAATTAGTAAGTGTCAGATTAATGTATTTAGTGTTGGTTATAGTAAAAAATCTCTTGATGCTATGAAAGGGAATCTCTACAACGTTAACAGATGTACTATTAGTAGGTAAATTTGATTAATATCTTTTATATTGTTTAATATTAATCCGACATGTGCTATGCTGTGGGATAAACTTATAATCAGTAATGTTTATACTATACCATATCCAAGAAATTCAATTTTAAATTTCAGTCGTTTAGCTAAAAATATACTAAATTGGTAAAAATGCTATATTCTAGGCACATAAAACTTTATTTTATTGTCTTTTCGAGTACGGCTGATTCTTATAAAATTATCATTTGTCTATTAGGTCTATTGTATACATACAGCTTTATGCTTTAAACTCTCTTCGTTCTGGTGGCTTCACCCCCAAATCCCTTACTGGTTCAAGCTTCAATAGCTGCTCAAGATGATCACGGTTGGCTACCCCAGCAGATTGCAACCCAAACTGATCACAGATGATACCCGAGATGATTACGGGTGCTTTCCATGATAATCACGGTTGCTATCTAAGCTAATCAGAGTTACTGCCGAGGAAGAGTTTAATGTAATTATTAGGTTAATATTCAAGAGTCGCAAGTGACAGCTTTCAACCTTCCAATACAACAATATTCCTGGTTTAATTTATTAGGAGTGTCGCAAGTTATAGGCTGCCTCATGTGGGCGAGCCGCAAATAGCATGGAGTCATATATGAGTGTTAGTCAGACTAACAGTCTAGACTCCTTGCTACTCTTTGTTAGTCTAGACTAGTCAGGCTCTTTGCTACTCCTAGTCTCAGTTACGTTAAATCAAGAACTGAATTTCTTGGAGCGCTCAATTGGGTGCTTGGATGAATACCCTAAACTTCTGGGTCCAATTTATGAAAACCCACTCATTTCCCCATTATGGTAAGACTGTAGTAAGCCGTTACATGCACTGGAAAATATTAAGATTAGTAAGAAATCCTCTTAAGTGCCTTACGTTTATGTATGGTGGTGATTAGACATAAACATTTGTGAGACAAACCTTTCTGTTAAGACACCTATATTCTCCTTGGATTGTCTTAGATATAAGATGCCGAAATAACTTTATGTGTATTTTAAGACGAGTATGAATCTTTACATGAGTGTGGATGATCTGTGTAGTCCAGTTACTGACTTTGACTTATGCTTAGAAAGGGCCATTTATTTATAGCCCAATAGTCAGGGCAACTAAAGGACCTACAGCTTCATGTGGAATCCGAACCACGTAGTAGGGTATTGGTCTGGTTTTCAGCTAATCGATAAGCCTGATAATCTGTTTTATCCCTTATGTGACATTCAGGCACTGACTACAACAGGAGACTCACACCTCAGACTTCTCTAGTTGTGTCCACGCAGATAGCAACCACTGAGCGGACACTATGTTGATATTAAGTGGATGGAGGAAACTATCGCCTACAATCTCCTCAAAGTTTTGTCCCCAAAGAGCTGGATTACAGCACTGTCCCAATAGACCTCATAGTCATTTCTGCCTGGCATAAATAGTTATTAAATATTATTGTTTAGAGAAATGTAATGCCCTGTTTGACTAATGATAAACAACTAATTTAGAATACTAAATTTAAGCATATTTATTGTATGAAATATATTTTTCAATATTGTTCTTTTTGTACAGGAGCTTTTGGGTATTTCACCGTTACAGATACTTCATTCACTAAGTTTTGTAAAGCATCATTGTTTGAATCATTAGTGAAGAACACCAGCGTTGTAGTCAGATTCTCTACACTTGAACAAGAACCTGGTTCTTGTGAAACTGTGCGGTAATATGCATATATATATATATTTTTTTTTTATTTGTACAAGCATTACATATACTTTTTAAGTACATTTTGCACTGTTCATTCATCATATTCAACTGTATGTAGATGTTACTTTACTGAAAATGTTTTAAATTTTCCGCTATTTAATTATTTGTCTATTATTGTATGCAATTTTACTTTCAAGTGTATCAATATGAACACAAAATGTTCTATTTACAATAGTACCAATTATTTTAAAATCTGAATGCTAGAATATAATTCCTGTTTGAAACATGAATAATTTTATAAATTAAAACAAAGCAGTGGAAACACCATGAGCAGTTTGTACACAAACAGACCTTGAAAAATAATGTTACAATAACATTATTATAATCTATCTAAGAACTTACAGCACCACATAATTTATGTATTGGCTTATTGTGTCTTGATATAAAACGTAAGATTAATTGTTTTTTAAGAAAAGAAATCAGTTTTGGGTTTTTTCTACAAGACACTAACTCCACTACAAGATTTACCCAAACTACATTCAACTTCCATGTAAAAAAACATATATATATATATATATATATATATATATATATATATATATATATATATATATATATATATATATACCACTGTACGTGTATGGGTGGGTGGGTGGGTCAATACCACTGTCTGTGTATGGGTGGGTCAGTACCACTGTACGTGTATGGGTGGCTGGGTGGGTAAATGCCACCGTACGTGTATGGGTGGGCGGGTGGATAAAGATGCCACCATACGTGTATGGGTGGGCGGGTGGGTAAATGCCGCTGTACGTGTATGGGTGGGCTGGTGGGTATAGCAGACAGTAACAGCTCGACAAGTTTGCAACTTCACTATGGGTGGGCGGTTACTCATACATATATAGGGTGTCCCAAAAGTCGACGTCCAAACTTCACAGGCTTGTTATATGGATCATTTCCAACAAAAAATGTCCTTTATATATTTATCGTATTATTAATAGTTACCGAGCTATTGACTTTTTAAATATTTTTTAAAATATGTGTATTGCAACAGAAAAAAAATCATTTTTATGGTAGAAATAATGCACAAAGAGCCTTAAAACTTTTACAATATAATTTTAATCAGTATATTTGCATAATTATACAGTTTTAAGGCTTTTCGGGATGTTAAAAACATAAATTTATAGTGTTTAAACTTTATTTTTTTAACTTAAAACAAAGTTACTACTATATTCAAACAGTGACTGCAAATGTATTTTTAACCTAAGCTAATGCCCAAATATCTTAAAAACTTCCCTAATTAATGCAGAATTCAAAAATACTAACACATTAACAAATTCGTTAACTTCTTTAGAGAATTGGTGAATTTTTCTAATTAAGTAAACGTTTTTGCGGGCTGGCCACTTGTCCACCCTCGCGTTGCGGCGCTTCTTCGTGGAAGTTTTATGCATGGACAAAGCTAACAAGTCATTTCAAAAAGGCTAGAGCAATAATGTAACTGCTATTTAAACACACATTTTGTGCTGACATCATAATTTTATTAAGTAAATAATTTTATAAATATTTAGTTTAATACAGTAACTTTAAAGTTGGTGAATTTTTAAGTAAAATTATTTGTTACAAGCAAACAAAGCAATAAGAAAATAGATTAAATAAATTACAGTACCATTTTTTAAAATATACCTATTACAATAAAAGTTCAAAATTCCGATCTTCTTCCCTGATACAAAGCTGACAACGGCGACAATTTCTCCTTAGATAATGAAATGTTGGTAACTGTTAATCGTTGTCTTAGTTCTTCTTGTGTATGGGAATCAGAAGAAATCACCAATTCCTTGTAGTATCCCCACAAAAATAAATCCTTGGAGTTTAGATCAGATGATCTGGGCGGCCATTCTATGGTTCCTTGTTTTCCAATCCAGCAATTTTGGAATTCGGCATTTAGATAGAGCCTAACTTCATGAGAATAATGTGCTGGAGTGCCATCACATTGAAACCAAATATTTTCACGTAGGCTATGCCAAATGTAACATCATCAAGGATTTCTCTAAGGTTGTTTTACAGAAAGTTAAAATAATTTCCTCCATTGAGTCTACCTGGAAACTCAAATGGCCCAACTAATTTGCCTTTAATACATGCTTATCCCAAACTAGTGCTGAAAGTGATTATTTCTTATTACTTTAGGGTTTTCATATGACATATGAATAATGTGCTGGAGTGCCATCACATTGAAACCAAATATTTTCACGTAGGCTATGCCAAATGTAACATCATCAAGGATTTCTCTAAGGTTGTTTTACAGAAAGTTAAAATAATTTCCTCCATTGAGTCTACCTGGAAACTCAAATGGCCCAACTAATTTGCCTTTAATACATGCTTATCCCAAACTAGTGCTGAAAGTGATTATTTCTTATTACTTTAGGGTTTTCATATGACAATAATGTGTGTTGTGATCATTGTAAATTCTTGTTCTTTTGACAAAACTTTCGTTAGTGCACAAAATGTTATTAAAAACCCCAGGATGAACTTAATTTCTTCTAAGCATCTCTCTACAAAAGCGCGCTCTTCTAGCATGATCTGTGGATAGAAGAGATTGAACTCGCTGCATATGATAAGGATACAACTGGTAACTTTTAAGACTCCGGTGAACTGATGAACTTGGTATGGCAGTCTGTCTGGATATACGGCGGGCACTTGTAGTTGGATCTTCTTCTATCATATTTACAATTATTTCATCATAATTATTGTTAATACGGGTTCTGTCTAACCTCTCAGAATGTCCGGGAATCTTACCCTCCTGATAAGACCTATGCAGATACAGAAACACTAAATGATCAGGAAATCGTTCTCTGTTAAGATACCTAACTTTATATTCCCTTACAACAGTATGGGCATTTCCGTTACAAAGACCATACAAAAATGCATATCTTTGATAATATTCCTCATAGGAGAATACCCTAACAGTGTAACACATGTCATAATACAAACTGAAACACTTAAAAAACAAACGTGAAATAAAAAAAAAGATTTCAGCAAACAACACACAAAAGGCCGTTAGTGAAAATTTTCAATATTGCACTGATACCCATTGCATAATTATAAAACCAATTGATACCCAAATAATAAATATTCAATATTTATTAATACCCATCTGGTGAACAATAAAACATCTAATCCAACAACAGCTGATTTGTTTTGTGTGTTATTAATAGCTGATTTTGTTTGTAGGGTTCTGATATTAGTGGGATTATTTGTAATGTACTGCAGGAGACTAAACAAGTTTAATAAATCAATGTAAAGGGTTTAACAATTGTTTACTTAGTAAAATTATGATGTCAGCACAAAATGTGTGTTTAAATAGCAGTTACATTATTGCTCTAGCCTTTTTGAAATGACTTGTTAGCTTTGTCCATGCATAAAACTTCCGCGAAGAAGCGCCGCAACGCGAGGGTGGACAAGTGGCCAGCCCGCAAAAACGTGTACTTAATTAGAAAAATTCACCAATTCTCTAAAGAAGTTAACGAATTTGTTAATGTGTTAGTATTTTTGAATTCTGCATTAATTAGGGAAGTTTTTAAGATATTTGGGCATTAGCTTAGGTTAAAAATACATTTGCAGTCACTGTTTGAATATAGTAGTAACTTTGTTTTAAGTTAAAAAAATAAAGTTTAAACACTATAAATTTATGTTTTTAACATCCCGAAAAGCCTTAAAACTGTATAATTATGCAAATATACTGATTAAAATTATATTGTAAAAGTTTTAAGGCTCTTTGTGCATTATTTCTACCATAAAAATGATTTTTTTTTCTGTTGCAATACACATATTTTTAAAAATATTTAAAAAGTCAATAGCTCGGTAACTGTTAATAATACGATAAATATATGTAAAGGACATTTTTTGTTGGAAATGATCCATATAACAAGCCTGTGAAGTTTGGACGTCGACTTTTGGGACACCCTGTATATGAGTTCTCAATTATTATTCTTTAATACAGCATATACAAATAATATGTTATTTAATAATAATAATAATAATAATAATAATAAATCCTTTATTGCATGAACAATATAAAAAATATTGTATCGCAAACGTCAGTATTAAAATTAATTAACCTAAGGCTTTAATTTAAACAATCATTCATAACAATAAATACACACAAACATACATACAAGGAGCATTCACACAAATCTACCTATAGTGTTTGAAACTCCCACAAAAGTCAACGGGATGTGTCTAGCCAATTAAGTTGGTCTCCCAGTCATGTGCTAGGAACTCTCCGATGCTGTAAAAAGCCTGGGGGACAACAGTATGTCTCTCAAGCGGGTCTTAAATATTTTTGAATTTGAGGCAATTTTAATTTCTTTAGGTAATCATCAACTAAAAAGGAATATAGATTACATATTATATAAACTTTTTTATTCACTAACTTATCTCATTAAATGCTCTTTGACTACTTATAAATACGAGTAGCAGTTGTTAGTTAAATAATTGTTATTTCTAGTAATTATCATCATATACATAATTATATAAAAATTGTCTTAAACCAATTATTGCATGCCTAATTTTCATCTTGTATCTAACTCACACTTTCATTTATTAAAGACACATCAATAGAGCAGAAAGCAGTATTTGTTAGAATATTAGTTACATTTCTCACAAAAATTTAAGTTTTATTTATTTACCATAGTTAGAAACTTGAATAGTTTAACATGTATAAAAAACTTCCTAAAAATTAAAAGGTTCATTGTTGGCTTACTCAATCCGTTAATGTTGCAGAGGTATTCGAGGAGCAGCTATCAAGTTCTATACTGATGATGGCAACTTTGATTTAGTTGGCTGTAGCAGTCCAATTTACTTCATCAGGGACCCAATACTGTACCCAAGCCTGATCCATGCCATGAAGCGCAATCCTGCAACAAATGTTTTCGTAAGCTCCATTTACAAATATCTTAGAAATGATGTATTATACATCTATGAACTTTAAGGCTGTTTGGTCAAATAATATTCTATTTTTTTCAATTGCAATGCCTTATATCAGCTATTAAACGACTCCTAAGTAGTTATTTCGTTAAAATTAAATAGTTGTAAATAAATCACCTAAAAGATGTGAATGTGGGCTGTCTTGGTGCAAACACCATTAAGAAACTATTTTCCTGACTGTTCCCAAATTTTCAAAACAGCCCCTCTCAGGTCTTGCTCATAATTTATTTTAAATTACGTAATTTTACTACAAATTAACAAATTTGATTTTAAATAATTAATGTTATATGTTTGATTTTATTTTACTACGACGAGAAATACAATGTTGTGCTTGGCATATTATGCTTTTTATTATCACACAATTTACAAAATTGATTAACTTTATATACTTAACTGGTGCATGTAGGTTTGGGTGTTATACTACTGGTGATGTTATATTACAATTCAATCGCTACTCACATGTACAGCAAGACGCATTGCAATTATATCGGAGTGAAAGAGCAAGACTGGGAGGGATTGAGTGTGTGTGTGTGTGTGTGTGTGTGTGTGAGTAACTCGTGGTCAGAGGAACAGCGAGCACTGTACAGTGGAATTCAGTTGTCCCTAATGCCTGCCGAACCACCTTAAGTGGCATCAGAGGAAAATACATTAAGTGTAATAATATATCAAAAATATAAAATGGTCTGAATTTGTTATTATGTGCTTTTTTGATCATATTATTCAGAGTTGAGATGCTGACGCATCTTGTGCATACTTTAAGGCAAATAAAATTGATTTGAGTTTAGGATAAGTGTGATCTAAATTCATGTTTAGTCATGTGTAGTCTTATTACTTGAAGCTATTACAAACCTAGAGATAATTTAGTAATAGCCCAATATCCAGGACAACTAAAGGACCCTACAGCATTACAAGGAAATACTGAACCACACAGTATTGGTCTGATTTTCAGCTAATTGACAAGCCTGACACTCATTTTTCGTTCCTACACAACATGGGTGCCCTTACTACCATCCAACATAGACCCACCCATCCATCCTACAAGTACGGTAGTCATGACCCACCCACTCTCCTATACATGAACAGTAATCATGACTGAGTACTGATAGTACTGACTTTTCTAGTAGTTTCCATATAAAAGCAACCACTGAGTGGACGTCATGTCAGTATTAAGAGGGCCAAGTATAGAACCTATCGCCAAAAATGTTCATAACACTTTGTCTCCGAGTATTATTATTTTCATTACTATTCATTTCTAAGATGCCGATTGTAGAGATATGGGTGAATATGAAGAGTGAATGAGTGTGATGAGTATAATAATAGCTGGACAACAGCATTGCGCCACAAGTGCCGACTATATATTCTTAACATTTCAAGATTCGTACAAGTATGGTTATGGTTTAAGTGTGGACAAGCTATTTACTCTGTCTAATTGATTTGGTAAACTAATGCCAATTTCTTTCTTTATGACTAATGAAAAAGACAAGTCATTTTCTTTATCATATTTTGAATGCTTTGATGGATTTCAATTTTATTGGGCAACATTCTGAACTTGTTGTTTGCAAAGCTATGGACTTTAACCAACTTTGCCACCGTTCACTCCTGCAGTAGGCAACTTCACAGCCTTAAAACAACCTTCATACAGCAGCCCCAACTTAAGCGACAGAATTTTGAATTTGAATCATGATAGGTGCATGATACAGAACACTCTTTCCACTGTTTCCTAAACAGACTAGCTAATAGCTCTGCTGTAACACTCAAGGCAGTACTGCGGAAATAGCGAACAAGCTGGTTGAAGGGGTTTCTTTTCTGATATTATCATAAAATGTTGAAATGTTCAACAGCCATTGAACCCATATATACTAATCTAACTAAACATTTATTGGTTATTTCATTTAAATTCAGAACTGCCAATGAGTTCACATCCTCATATGTTCTTACAATGTAGACGCTACTGCTTTTAACTGTTATTAAAGTCTATGAGATCGGCGATAGAATTTTAAGATAAGCTTGGAATACCTTGGTTATTATAATTTTTTAAACAACTTAGAAGATGTAAATGTTTAAAATTGTTTCAACACTTATTAATAAATGTTAATTTTTCTTAAAGAGAAAGTGATAAAACAAATTTTACATTAAAATAAAATTTTGCTCTAGGATCCAGATACATTTTGGGACTTCATGACTTTGAGGCCAGAGACTACGCATCAGCTCTTGTTCATGTTTTCCGACAGAGGCACCCCTGATGGATATAGACACATGAATATCTATGGTGGACACACGTTCAAGATTGTTAACAAAGAGGGCAAGGCTTTTTATTGCAAGCTAAACTTCAGGGTAAGTGTGATGTATGTTTTAATTATCTCAGAAATTGTTGTCTAGAAACTTAAAAAGTTTCTTATATTATGATTTAATACCTTAGACAAATAAAGAAAAGGTTTCTGATATTAAATTCACTTTCTTTTTAGATTAATGTCACAAATCTGAATTTTTTGATACTAATTCAAGTTGCCTGACAGTGTTCTGAATTGCCCAACCCTGACTGTATTATTGTGTATTATTACATAGTCCAAACCTTCCTGACAGTGAATAAATGTTAAACAGGACTGACACATTGGATTACATGGTCTAAACATGACTGGCACTGGTATTACATGGCCTAAACGTGACTAAAACAGGTATTACATGGTCAAAAAATGACTGACAGTTTACTATTTGGTTCTAACATGTTTGACACTGATTTCACAGGCTGGCAATCGGAATATATATATATATATATATATATATATATATATATATATATATATATATATATATATATACCTTAGTGTTTCTAATCTGGTTTGATCCAAAAAGTGTGTTAAGATACCATACCCTTCTTTAGAAATAAGAAAGAGTGACACGTAAGATCTACTATAATCATACCTAGTTTGCAGGATAACAGAAATAGTTCTAAATATAGACGATTATGTTCTTCTTATGGTAAAGGAGGACACAATGTGTTGTGTCCATACATGAATGTTAGCAATGACCTTTCCATATACCCATACACGTACAGTGGCGATGACCCTTCCACCCATCCATACTTGTAATGTGGTGATGACTGTTCACCCCACCTTTACACATAAGGTGATCATGATCTTTCCATCCACCGATACAAGTATGTTGTGATTACTATCCTGCTCAAGATACATGTAATTGGTGATGAAGTCCCCCCCAACCCCTAAAAGTACAGTAGTGATGTCTCTCTCACCTACCTGTAGATGTAGAGTTATGATGACCTTCCCACCCAGTACACATATGATTATGATGACTCCCCACCTACCTGTAGATGTAGAGTTATGATGACCTTCCTACCCAGTGCACGTACGGTTATAATTCTCAAGGCTAGAAACTAAACCAACACAAGACAAACAATGAATCCCAAACCCTTCTGTTAACAATATCTAAATTCACTTCATCATTCTTGAAAAATTACAGTATACCAGATAATATAACTAAAATACTAATTGAAATTATAAAAGACTACGTTTATTTCGAACCACCATTTATTTCATAAAACAAACTAATAATAAATGGCTAGAGAATATCTAACCCTCGGTAACTTGAACAATAGATCACACAGGAAATTAGCTGAATTGACTATTCATTTAACTACTGTTAACTATATCTACCAATCACATGAAAGTTGTCAGATTAATTTTAAACAAGTGATGTACCACTAACCAGCTTGAATTGTAACCACAAGAATTTGAACAAGCATTTTTGTGTTTTTTTATTCTCCCAGATGTTACTTTGCCCATGTGACGTCATACGAGATGCACGTGATACCTACCATATTTTTTTCTAGAAAGATCCGACCTTTATAAGAGTTATAGTCGCTTGATTCCAGGCTGACCAAGGTGTGAAGAGTCTTAATGCCACATCTTCACAGGACCTCTGTGCCTCAGATCCAGACTATGCTACCAAGGACTTATACAAAACCATTGCTGAGGGAAAACCTGTGTCATGGACCCTGTATTATCAAGTCATGACTTTCCAACAGGCCATTAAATTCCGATGGAACCCTTTTGACATCACAAAGGTATTTTTCTTATTTATTCTTAAGACACAGATTTTCATGATATGGGGAATATGGATTTTGAAAGGTGTAGATGAATGAATGTAATCATTATTACAAACTATGGCTGACCATTCCTTAGAAAGACATGTGTTATGACAGTTCAAAAGTTTGATCCCTTTGAAAACTTGTTATGACTGATTGGGATCAAACTGAGAACCTTGACCTTATAGCTTTAGCTAGGACTTTAACACTTTCGCTGCGGCCATGCCCGATCGGGAACGGCACTTGGTAGACATAAGATGCTGTTACGCCCGATCGGGAATCCTTGTCCTTTGTTTGCTTATTCATTCAGTATTGAGGTAACATCTGCGAAGTAAAGTTGTTTTGCGTAACGTGTCTAGTATTACCTAATAACTTTGTATATGTTATTATAAATTGGTCGGTAGCGTAGTTGGTTCAATCCCATCTTCATGTGCTAAAGGTTGTCAGTTCGATCCCAATCAGAGTCATAATACATTTTGAGAAGGATCAGCTGATAACCACCGTCTGTTCATTTGTCATTGGGCTATTAATTAATGAGACTTTCTAAGAAATAGTCGATCTTAGTTTGTAACAATGAATACATTCGCTCATCTACACTCATCACACTCATTCGAAATCCGTATTTGCCCATATCTTGACGATCGGCGTCTTATGAATAAATAAATAAAAATAAATATATGTTTTGGTTTCAGTTTTTGATTTTTTTTAGCTTATAAATGTAAATAGTAATAGTGTAAACAATTTTTAGTATGTGATGTAAGATTACCGACTATAGCGGCCGCAGCAAAAGTGTTAACCAACCCGCACTATCAACCAAATTAGTGGTATAATTTATATTTTTGAAAAACTATAACAAAAAAGTGATTTTTAATTGTATAAGATGTGTATTCCGTTTATTTAACCAACATTCAATTGTTGTTAGTGCATAAATTAATTTATATTTAAGAGAAGTTCAGTAGACTCTATGAAGGGTTTTGGAGATGAATTTATATCATGTTATAAGGCTAACCACAGTATAAATAAATTACACATCTTTCATACTAGTTGTTATATAGAGTATAATGAATAGTGAATAAAATTAAAAATAAATCGTTCTGTAAAGTAATAGAAGAAAAACAGTTGTTAAATGAGCACCGAGCATAAGCTGTGTAAGAATTTGATGGTGTGGAGACAAGACAAACACTGCACTATACCACATACTGCTGTACATCCAATCATGTTCTAACCAAAGACTACTAAATTACAGTTGAGAGTTGACTAAACAGTCACTACAATTTATGGAAATTATACTATTGCATTAATTTTAAAGAAATTTAATTGAATGAATGTGACTTTATAGTGCTCCTAAATAAACTGTGAGAAAAAATATTACCAAATATAATAGTCGTTTGAAGACTTAACAGCCCAACATTGTAGAATTTTCAATTAACCATTTAATATGGTCTAATGCTATATTATTTATTTTATGGTTGGCAGCTGGCATAGTCGGGGGATCACACACGTGACAATTCAGCTGCCAAAATCATCCTTCCTTTAGTACCATCCAGGACACACATACAACAGCTTAAGCATTGCTGCCAACGCAAACATCATCATCTCCCCATGGTTACCCCTCTACCATGGCTTCCAGTGCTGTGCAACATAGCTCCTCCCAGATATAAGACGCAAAGAGGAGCTTCTCAGGAAGTTCAAAAAGATCCTATCTACTCTGAATCTCCCTATTTTGTGCGATATCTCACAACATGCAGGGCAACAACTTGGAATGAATTTTGCCAAAAATCAACTGTGGGTTGACTTGGGAAATGTTTGACAGTTGAAAAAAGTTTCTGTTATCAGACCATATGGGTGTCATCGGTGGAATGCACCTTCCTCGTAAGGAATGGACTATGTTAAGTCATTTTCTCTTGGGTGTGGGAAGATGCAACTACTGGAAATATAATTGGTGAATGGCAAATGACCAGTCATGTGATTGCGGTATTGAAGTTCAAACTATGAATCACATAGTTAGTGAGTGCCTATTGCTTTGTTTTCAGGAGAGATTAGCTGGTATTCCATTCAATCAGAGAAGCAGGTGTTGAATGGTTGCAAAACCTGGATTTATCTCTGTGATGGGAGATCGATATCTAAACCCTAAGATACAAGTACTTTGTACTTTAGATTTTATTTTATTTAAACACTGTTTATTGGTACGTATTAAAATATATAATAGATTGATTGGTGGCTGGCTTTGAAAGCCATACAATTTATTTATATATTCATTGAACACAATCGCTCACTGACAGTCAAAGATTAATTTTATAAACAAAGAGGAAACCCATAACTGTTATATGGCGACATTGGTAATTAAAACTGAATATTTCTCAGTTAGTTTTATGAACTAGAAACGTTGTGGAACGAATTGGATATTTGCTTTTAGATTTGGCCAATAGCCGAGTTTCCTTACCATGAGATTGGTAAGCTCATCTTGAACTCAAACCCAACCAATCACTTTGTTGACGTAGAACAGGCTGCCTTCAGTCCCTCAAATTTAGTTCCGGGGATTGAACCTAGTCCTGACAAATTGCTTCAGGTAAGATATCAATTACGCTATGCCATATAATTAATGAAACTGATTATAATGTTTAGTCTGGATTTAAAATAGATTTACACTAAATTAATTTATAACTTTCGTGGCTTGAACTTAGGAGTTTTTAAAAACCAGTAACATACATTTAATTTTTAGTACTATTATTATTGAAACTTGAAACTTAGAAATACTATTTAATATGGCCAATAAGAATAGAATTATCAAACCATAAACTTTAATTCTTTAAAGTTCCTTAACAAATTAAAATTGTGTATTTAAAATTATTTATTAAATATAAAAAATATAAATTATATACAACAGATAGTTAAATAGCCTCATTACCAGAAGGGAATTAAAAGACAGTTCTTACAAAATCTCTAGGTATTGAAATTCAAAAAGTCATTCAGTTTTAATTGTCTCATTGCTAATTAGAAGACAATTGAGAAGTTACATATATGTAAATACTGAAATGTTTAGTTACATGGTCTCTTGTATGATCTTTGGATCCATTCATTTAATAATATATTTCCCCAACAGAAATATTTTTAAAACTCCACACTTGTAATTGAATTTATTTCAATTTTCAAGAAATCCACCTCTATAGAGAAATCCACCTCTAAGAAATCCACACTGCATAAGTCTTTCTGAATATTTACATTAAATAGTAGACTCAAATACTACACAGCATGTCAATATTGATAAGAAATAAAATAAAAAAGTATTTTTTTAATAAAAAAGTAACATTTAATAATGTACAGTTCAAAGAAATTTGCATAATTATTCTATTAGAAACAAATTTAACATAAGAAAACTTTTACATATTTTAAGTTATTAAATAATTTCGAAAAAACTTTAGTAAAATAACTTTAAAAAATCTATTAATAAATTAAAACTACAAGAAGGGCGCACTTCATAATTACTTAAGGGGGCCGTTTCCCTCTATAAAAAATAACAAAAACATGGATCTCTATTTTAATGATAATCCATAATAATAATAATGGTATTATAACACTTGATGTGTCATTTGATATGTGAAGACCTATTGTAGTGGGCCATAAGTTAGTTTTTCAAAAAAATTGATTATTTGAATCTTTTTCATAGCTAAATATGTTAAACTTTATTTGCAATTCTTCAAGATTTTTTTACATAATATCAACTTATGGTCCACTAGAATGTGCCTTAATAACCATACAGCGTTTACTATAACTCATTATAATAATAAACACGAACCGTACATTTGAAATAGAAAATACTGTTTTTGCCCGCTGACTGTAAAATCACATTGCTGCTATAGGGCTGTCCCCCTTACAGCAGTGGCTTGGCAGTTTGGGAAATGGCCACCTTAACTAAAAAATGTTTATATAAAATTGATGATTTAAAATTTCATGTAACATAACTGTACAGAAAAACCTCGCTAGCTTGACACTTTATGGACTACGGGGGTGTCAAAGTATGAAATGTCAAACTATAACAAATGTACAGTAAACATTAAAAGAAAAGAAATTTTATAGAGAAATTGTACTGTTTTCTTCAAGAATAGTTAAAAGTTTTGTAAGATGAAAACAAGCTATAAATTACAGTAAAAATTTATATCCTATTGATTTGGATACACTTTTAGTATAACCATCTGTATGGACTAACAGAAAATAGTATGGACATTAAATCACTTACCATGTACAGTAACTAAATATAAAAAATGTTAATTTTTAACAGTTATTTACTTTGAAATTGTTATTTTGTTGATCTGAGCCAGGCTGCCACGGACATTAATTTTGCCACATCATATCTGGTGCTGATGTCGAAGTATAAAGACTGTCGAGTGTCTAACTATCGACGTTCTACTGTACTACCTATCATTATTTCTAATAATTTATTTTTAATTTATATTGTAAGTCTAATACTTACTTTAAGCAAAGACAATCAAAATTATTACTGATATAAATTTATTGAGTGAAGATTATCAAACCCTTAATGATATTGTAAACAGGGCCGGTTGTTTGCGTACCCAGATGCTCAGCGTTACCGGCTGGGAGTTAACTACAACCAGTTACCTGTCAACTCTCCCCGTCGGGTCACTGTTAGGAACAATCATCGGGATGGACAGATGTGTTTAGGGGCCAATCAAGGTGATAGCCCAAACTACTATCCTTGTAGTTCTCAGGCAGGACTCAAAGTTTGTCCTGAAGCTGCCAATGTCAATTGGCCTCTTACAGGCGATGTTAAAAGGTTTGTTTACCATCCATTTATGTCAGATTATAGGGGCACTAGCTAGTCTTAAGGCTGTTTGGTAACAAACATTTTCTATTTTTTTTGTATTTCAGTTACTTTATATCAGCTATTAAATGCCTCTTAAGTAGATCTTTCATTAAAATTATGTTTATAGTTATAAATACTTCACATCAAAGATGGGAATTTGGGCTTTCTTGGTACATGCAGAATTAATAAACTATTTTCCCGATTATTCTCAAATTTTAAAAAATCAGACTCTCACAGGACTAGTCTTGCTTATCAGTTATTTTAAATTACGTAATTTTACTGCAAATTAGTACATTTTATTTTAAATAATTAATTTTAGTTGTTTGTTTTTATTTTATTACGACGAGAAATGCAATGTCGTATTTGGCATCTTATGCTTTTTAATATATCACACAATCTACATCGCACTTCAACGACTTCCTGCAATTATACCCCACCCATCCCAGGGGATGGGGAGGTGTCGAGTTCTCTGTGTGAGCAGATTACGGTCAGACATACAGCCAGCACTATGAGTGGAATTCAGTTATCCCTAAAGCTGGCCGAACCACCTTGAACTCATATTTGCTTCTCAGGGCAAGTGCCTAATTTTGTGCTATTGAATCTGTTGTAACAATGTTTAGTTACATTGATTTTAGAAAACTAAAAAGTACTTGCAATAGAAAATTAATTCAAACTAAAAAATTTAAATCAAAATTTTGTAGTTTTTCATAAAAATTGAGAATATTAGCCCCTCAAATAAAAAAGTAGATTTTTCCCATTAGAAATAAAATAACCAATATTTGTTACTACAAGATGTTTTCCTGCAAGTCGGATCAAGTTACAGGTTTTCTGCAATTTACAGGGTTTGGTGACGTTGTTATATTTGCTTCCGCTCCGACGCTCCCTGATTGGTTCTCTTCCATTTTATTCGAGGCAATTTGCATGTAGTGGGGGAGTCTACAAGTCACTGTCTTTTCGGCCTGTTTCACCACCGTTTTTTGCTGAATTAAGTTTGCTGCTTTTTGAACCGTTCTTCCGCTACTGTCTGGAGTTTGTCAATTTTCCCTCGGGAAGCTTTGAGAAGTTGTGCTGTGCTGTGCCGTGCAGTGTTGTATGATTGTGCGCGACATTGGTTTAAATCAACTGTTCTCTGGAAGCAACATTCATAAGGCAGATTCATTCATTCAAAGATTCATTAATTCGTTGAATCACATTAAAAATTGTTAAGAATAATATATAAAGAAGATATTAAGTTCCTATCAATTTTTTGACCCATTAAAAGTTTAATTTAATTTTATTCCATTATTTAAGAAAAGTTTTTAAGTTTGGTTTTTAATTTTAAATAAAGTATTTTGACAAAAGTTTATATTTTTATTTTGTTGAAGTGTGTAATTTTAATTTTATTTTCAACTAAATTTTAACAAAGAAGATAACTTAACAATTTTATTATTTGCTCCTGTGTTTGAGAAATTAAAGATAAACAAAAAAACTATAACTATTCTGATATTTTTTTAAAGCATACGTTACACATTTCACGAAAAATGCCAAATACATGGGTTTCTATTTAAAGGATTCAGTGTGTAATAATGATTGTATCGCAACACTTTAAGTGTCATTTGATAGGCGAAGAGAAATTCTAGTGGACCATACGTTGGTTTTTGTAACAATGGAGTATTTTTATAATTTTTGTACAGTTAAATATGTAATTTAAGTTAAATTTAAATGCCATTCTCAAGAATTTCAATTTGAAAAACTCATAATTCCAACTGATGGTTTACTATAATTGAACTTTAATAATCATAAGATGTTCATTATAACTCATTATAATAATAAAGGCAAACCATATAGTTGAAATAGAACATCATGTTTTGGTCCACTAACAGAAAGATTGTATGGCTATCGACTTCCCAACAATGGCTTGGAGGTTTAAGAAATGATCTTAAACTCAGATCTGCTTCTCACGGCAAGCCCTGTGAGGAATGTTTTGTGTTTGAACCTGTTAAAGTGAATTTATATTAGATACATATCTAAGCAAGTGAAACCAGGTGCCTATCCTGAAACACAGATCTAAAGTCAAGGACTACATTATATAGTAAGTCCTCTAGTATCACGCTCTTATTTTTAAGCAGTATATAATATGGATGCTAACAGAAATTTAATTCTTACTTTCTAACAGTTAATTATTTACGTCTGAACCACTTTACATGTATATATGTAATATGCTTTAAGCAATTAAGGAATGCCAGAAGCCGAGTGGTCAAAGGTGTCAGGACTTTGTACCTTAGATAGAGATAATGCAGGTTCGAATCCTGGCCTTGGCTGTTAATTTTTATCAGTAATATTCACGTTGTACTGTCCGGGTTCCCCCCTTACTCTGTCTCATTAAGTTCCTCGCACAGATCAATAGTCTATGAGGAATGGGCAGAGTAAGGGTAAGAAGGAGAGCGGCCTCTCTTTTTTTAAAAGTATTTTTCTTTATATATATTAAAATAATATAAGTCTGACATTAAAACCACTTTTGTTATGATAGTTAGTATTGATACAAACAGGATAAGATATATTTTACAATACACACTATTTATAATAATACACTTTACAACTATTTTCATTCTAACCTGAATATATTTTACATATACGGAAGTCCGAAAAGAGCTCATTTTGAATATACGAGTAATTTACTTTACTTATATTGTTTAACCTGATTTTTATCTTTAATTTATGGCTAATTTTAATATTTATATGGTTTTAAAACTAACTTGTCATCTAACAAGGTACAATACTGACAATCAGGACAACTACGGTCAAGTAAAGATATTCTGGGAGAAATTGTTAAATGAGCCACAACGACAGAGACTAGTGACAAATCTAGCAGAACATCTCAAAAAAGCAAACACTAATTTGCAGGTATGGAGATTAGTTAAGTTTCAAAAAAAATAATAATAATTTATCATTACTTTTGATAAGTATGTGTTTAAATTAATTATTATCATCCTCACCAAATTCACAATCTAAATTCACTGATCCATTTAGATTGTATGTTAAATAATTGTTAATAATGAAAATAGTAATAATAATTATTTATAGAGATTATAAATGGTGTCAAATTATATATTAAATTTAAATTAATTAAGTACTTTATTATAATTTATTTAATGAATGTACTAGCTAGACATGAGCACGCTCAGTGGCATTTGTGTGAAGCTCTGACGTGCGATGTGGGCAAGAATATTGACATACGACACAATAATTAGCTGAAAATCAGACCAATACTATGTGGTTCGGATTCCACGTAAATCTGTAGGTCCCTTAGTTGCCCTGACTGTTGGGCTATTATTAAATTGCCCTTTCTGAGGAACAGTTGAACTCAGTTAGTAACAAGACTACACTAATCCGCACTCTATCATCATTTATATTCACCTTAAAAAACGTACAACGTTGTGTCGGCGTCTCATATGTAAGGATTTAAGAAATACTTGTTGAGGTAGAAATTTGTTTGAAGATTTTTAGTTGATTCAACAAATAATACAATAAAACACTATATAAATAAAGCGATTGAAGATTTTTAGTTGATTCAACAAATAATACAATAAAACACTATATAAATAAAGCGATATAAACAATGGAAAACAAACATTTAAAAGATAAATGTCAAAATGTGTATAGATCCAGACATTTATTAAAGTCCTTGTCAATGTCACAATACAAGTTATGGTTACAGCCAACAACAAAATACATAAAATTAAGTTTTGATACCTAGAATTGTTACAATCTAAGGTTTTGAGACCTGAAGTAACTTTCAAACTCAGCAATATCATATGTACTTAACTCTAACAGTAAAGATATCAAATGACCTTAAACATTTTTGTTTCTCAAAATCTAACAAAACAAACAATAAGAAAGTCCACGATCAAATATAAATTCACATTATCAAACAAGTAAAACAGGTGTATTTAGAAATCTTGGGGACCATCTACGTAAAGAGGTTGCTATGGTTGCGGCTGGCTTATATTGTTACAACATTGGTTGTAGCATTGCAGTTCCAGCATTTGCTGTAAGAGCGCTCTGAAGTTAAGGTAGGAAATTCAACAAATAAACAATGAAAATAATATTCTTAGAACCAAAGCTTAAGCGGCTGGTGTCATAACTAGAACCTACATTTTCCAGTGACAACCGCGTCAAGGTACTATCTACAATACTTACAAGATAACCAGACGTTTTACCCATACTGTGATGTGGCATCCTCAGTGGTTTCTCTGAGACTGAGATCGGCGAATGTCCTTCCTGCTTTTATACAGGTGGTGGGGTGGGGACTGGTTTGGCAGGTATGCTGGAGAGGGGGGCGGAGGCACGACCCACGTAACCTATGGTCATAAGCCGAAGAAAATCAATATGGCTGACTTCCATTTTATTTTAATTTACTTAAAAATGGTATAGATAGATTGGATGATTTTCTGCACCATATTAATTCTATTCACTTTAATATCAAGTTCACAATGGAAATTGAGAATAATGGAAGTCTGCCTTTCCTTGGTGTTTTAACTGTGAGAAGAAAATATGGACGAATAGGCCACTCTGCATACCAGAAACCTACACATACAAATGCTGCTTCTCATCATCATCCGGCACAGAAAAATGCAGTTTTAAACATATTAGTTAATCGAGCCATTCACAATTCGGACCCAAATAGTTGGAAGAAAGAAAGGCAAATATTACATTCAACATTAAAACAGAATGGATATTCAGTTAGAGAAATCAATAATACTATTAGAAAACAGCTGAAGAGGAAATAACAAGAAAATAGAATAGATACAAGACAAGATAAGGACACCTCAAAAAAGACATATCTACCTTACATAAAGGGAACGATGGAAAAGATTGGCAGGATATTAAATAAATAAAATATAAAAACCATTTATAAGCCACCGAATAAATTGAAGATTTGTCTAAGGCCAGTCAAAGATAAAATTCCTTTAGCTGTGCCTGGAGTATATGAAATACCATGTAGTTGCTGGTCAGTCTACATAGGGGAAACCAAGAGGTTAATTTCCACAAGGATTAAGGAACATATAAGGCATACTAAGAATGAAGAGACAGAAAAGTCTGCAGTTGCTGAACATAGCACAAAAAGTAATCATGGAATTTTATTTGACAAAACTAAAGTCCTTGCCAACATCCTGCATTACTACCCGAGAATCGTAAGGGAAGCTATAGAAATATATAAAAGAAAAAAAAATTTTTAATAAGGATGATATTATACGGCTTCCAAAGACATGGGAACCCATTTTAATTGAATTAAAATAAAATCGAAGAGTCAGCCATATTGATTTTCTTCGGCCAATGATCACATGGATCGTGCCTCCAACCCCCTATCCAGCATACCTGCCAAACCAATCCCCACCCCACCACCTATATAAAAGCTGGAAGGTCATTTGCCGATCTCAGTCTCAGAGAAACCACCGAGCATGCCACATAACAGTATAGGCGAAACATCTGGTTATCTTGTAAATAATGTAGATGTACCTTGACGCGGTTGTCACCGGAAAATGTAGATTCTAGTAAAGAAAATAATACTTATTTAACAAAATATTATTATTCACATTTTGTAAGAAGAGAGAAATGGTCAAAAAGGTCAAGAGAGAAATTGAACATAAACCAAATGGTTCTTAGGTATTATTCTATTGAGTAAAATGGGTGGATCAGCCGCTATTGTAGTGCCATCTTGATTGGTTTTCTTTTTTTAAGTCGTAGCTCGGGGGTTGTGGAATTTTCTTTCAAATCAAATCAAATCAAATCAAAATATCTTTATTACAATTTCTTCAAGAAATGTACGTTCGTCAAGAGATACAAGTTTATATACAAAGAAAATGTTTTTTTTAAGTTTCGTCTTGCTTTACAATGTCAGTCATCTTGTTTCAAAATATTCCTTCATTGAATAAAATGGTCGCTCCATTAGCCAGTCTTGTAGATGGCGTTTCAGTTGTTGGCCGTTGAGGATTTTCAGATTTGTTGGAAGTGAGTTGAAAACTTTCCGTCCAATATATGATGGTTTTCTGCTGTATTGTGTGGTGTGGTGTGCTGGAAGATGATAGTCTGCTGCTCTCCGTGTGTTGTAGGAGTGAATGTTTTCTCCTCTGGTAAGCCCTGTCTGGTCTGTGTAGGCAACTACTGAGTAAATGTAAAGGGCAATGACAGTCATAATCCTCAGTGATTTGAAGGCCTCTCTACAACTCTCTGTAGATGGCCTTTCCTTGTAGATGGTCTTCTTTCATACATTTTGATATGGTGATTTGTGATGTAGTAAAGGCACATTATCTCTTGTTGGGTGTTGCCGGTTTTGGTGTATGTCTCCTTTTTTCGGGAGTTCTGTGCTATGTACATGTAATACTACCTGAAGGGATATAGAGATAATCAACTGTGATGATTTCCATGTATTTTTTTTGTACGTTCAATATTCTTTGAAGATTTCTTATTGATGTTCCACCTCAAATAACTAACTAGTCCCTATAGTTCAGATGTGTTTCAAATATTGAGAAATATGTTATCTTGGCTGTTTCAATATTGTGAAGTGAGTTAATTTGTTTTAAATCCTAGAGGCTTTTACTGATTTTTTTTGCAAATCTTGTTAAGTTGTTGGATCCAGGTCATGTTTTCATCTATTATTCTTAAAATTGTAGTTTGTGATTTTATTTCTAGGGCTGAGATTGCTGGGATATCCCAAGAAATTGGAAATCGTCAAGATTTTAATCTCTGGAATTTATTCTGGAAATAAGCAACAAGTTTATTTCCAGAATAATACTCAAAAGCTTTCTTGAGGTTGATCTGAGACTTTTCTGCCAGTCTGTCTGCTGACCTTTCTTGAGGTTGATATGAGACTTTTCTGCCAGTCTGTCTGCTGACCTTTCTTGTAGAAGGAGGGTGGGGTATCAATTGTATACATTAAAGTAGTTTATAGATTTCTTAGATAATGGGTCATATCATTTTTGAATAATATAAATAGGATTGGTCCAAGCACAGACCCTTGGGATATACCTCGTTATATTGGTAGGATATGGCAACTTGATTTATAATTCATTTAATGGTGTGTTTGAGTTCAACTAGTTGTTTCCTGGCATAATTGGTATTTATGCATAAGACCATCAGCCTGCAATAAATAAATGAATTCCTCTTTGAATCAAGTATCGTCATGCATGAAATTATATTTTAATAAATACTATGCAATTTCCTTTCTTTAACTTACATTAATTATCTAGGCTTTGTTTAGTTTTCAGGAAAGCAGGCTCACCTTATTAAAAATTCCTTCGGTAAGTCCTTTGAAAGTTCAAACACATATACACAAGATATATAAAATATATATCTTTAAGGATAATAAAATACTTATTGAGATATTTGAAGGCCACTGGACTTATCTTCAGCCCATCAAAGAAGAGGCTTAATGGAAGACTCAATCTCCTATAGTGTTTTATTATCTTTCTTATGTTTGTGAACTTTTAAAGGACTTATCAAAGGAATTTTTAAAAAGGGAAATCTATTTTACTGTCCTTAACAAAATTCAAATTATGCAGACCATTTCCCGGAGGAGAAAAGCTTACTTTAACTAATTATAATCATATTTGATATATCATCTATATAAAAGTTCTAGGATTATACCATGTCTGCTTGATACACAGTCCTCTCTACATATTAATATTCCAAATAATAAAATCCATTGCTGACTGATTTCTAAGTTTCAGCCTGTCCTGTAGTACAGTCTAAGTTAACCCTTTTGCTCCCGGTAGATATGTGAAAAATACTGTGTTCCAATATATCAGACCACCAAAAATATATTTTTTTCAAAAAATATGTTATATGCATTAAAATTTCATATAATTGTATTCAGAACGAATAATAGTATCCATAACAAAAGGTTTTAAACGACTTTGGATTTATACATAGTAGATTAAACATGGCTTTTAGAGAAAGAGGGAAATGCACTTGATGTCATGGGAGGAGGTGATGCTGCAGACCAAGGTCACCATTTTGGCATAGTCAATTTACCAGGCTCAAAAGAACGAAATTGTTGTGTATGTACTCCTGAGAGTGAAGCTGCTGGTGGGAAACGGAAAAAATCCAGAACCATTTGTAGACGGTATGAAAAAGGAGTGCATGGTGTCTGCTTTGCACGACATAAGTGCTAAACTTGTTGTGCTGTGAAAATTCAATTCTGTACATAGGATGGATACATATATTTTTTAGCTATAGGTATAAGTTAGTTTTATTTTATTTGTTTATTTGCAATATTGTGAAATAAGAAAATGCATTATGAAATGACTTTTGGTGACTTATATGAATATTTAGTGCTATAACAGTATATTAGGTGCAAAAACATGTTTTTTAACTCTCACAACAAAAAGGCAATAACTTGGACAATTATAAAGGTAAGACACTAAAAACTTGTATGCATGGTATCAAACACAAATACCGTACTATGAAATAAAATTACTTTGGTAGAGCTAACATTTTCTTTTCTTTGCTGAAGATAATTTCAAAAATGAAATTTCAAAAAAATTTAATTAAAAACATTTTTTGTAATAATTATTTTTAGTAAAACTGGTTAAAACTGACAGAGCAACTCATGGCAAAAAAGCACACCAAAAAGTCTAAAGATATGTTGATAAATAAAGAAAATATGATGAAATAAACAAATCTCTCCAAAATTTCAATAATCATGCCTGGGTGTAATAATAATAATCTTTATTGTCATACGAATACAAGGTACAATTGACAATAGTCACAATCATGGTACAAACCAGGTCACATAAGTATAATAAATAATGAAGCAAGGTTGAAATTAAAAGCTAGGTAGACAGTACAGATCCCATAGTGATAATAAAAATATGTATACATGGCATGTATTACAAATAGACCTAAAAATAACAAAGTTAATAAGAGATTGAGCAAGTTGAAGTTTAATTAAGAATTCAGAAAAGAATATTGTCTCATGAGAAAAATTCCTCAAGGGAACAGAGTGGATTTTGTGTGAGTCATGAAAAAATCTTTTGAAAACTTCAAACGGGTATTTATTAATTAGATGTATGAGAGGGTTGTACACTTTCAATCCAATCACAATATGGCTATTTTGTGTTTTAGTGAGGCGATAGGGTTCTATAATTGTATTATTTTTGTTCCTGGTATTGTAAGTGTGCAGCGTGTAACAGAATTTCAAAAGGTTAGGGTTGTTAGAAATATAGGTGATTATATCAAGCAGATATAGATTGATTACAGTTAGAATTTTAGTGTCAATAAAAAGAGATTTACAGTGTTGCATTTGATGTGAACCAGTTAAGATTCTTACCACCTTGTCTGTAAAACTAGAATATCATTTATTTTATTACAATTACCCCAAAGAACTAATCCATATCTGACAAGAGATTGATAATAAGCAAAGTAGGAAGATCCAACATAGCTGAGGGGAACAAATAATGCTTTTTCAAACGCTTTAATAAATGTAGTACTCTAGAGTCTTTTAGAAAGGAAAATGATATGTGAATCCCAGGTTAAATTACTGTGAATGTATACACCCAAAAATTTAACTGAGGTACAAAAATCGGTATTTTTTAATAGGTGGGTTTTGCTTAAGGCTGAACAAGATATGTTGAGTTTTATCATTATTTAAAATAAACCTTTTTTTTGAAAAGCAATTAGATGCCTGTGAAAAAGTATTTTCAACTAAATTTTGAAGATCTGTGAAATTGGGGCTAACATTTATAAACATTTATTTATAGACGCCCCTACATGTACATTGGTACTGACCCACCTGCCTGCCTCTACACGTACAGTGGTACTGACCCACCGCCCACCCTTACACGTACAGTGGTACTGACCCACCCGCCCGCCCCTACACGTACAGTGGTACTGACCCACCCGCCCGCCCCTACACGTACAGTGGTACTGACCCATCCGCCTGCCCCTACATGTACATTGGTACTGACCCACCCGCCTGCCCCTACATGTACATTGGTACTGACCCACCCGCCTGCCCCTACACGTACAGTGGTACTGACCCACCCGCCCGCCCCTTCACGTACAGTGGTACTGACCCACCCGCCCGCCCCTACATGTACAGTGGTACTGACCCACCCGCCTGCCCCTACATGTACATTGGAACTGACCCACCCGCCTGCCCCTACATGTACATTGGTACTGACCCACCCACCCGCCTGCCCCTACACGTACAGTGGTACTGACCCACCCGCCCGCCCCTACACGTACAGTGGTACTGACCCACCCGCCCGCCCCTACATGTACAGTGGTACTGACCCACCCGCCTGCCCCTACATGTACATTGGAACTGACCCACCCGCCTGCCCCTACATGTACATTGGTACTGACCCACCCACCCGCCTACCCCTACACGTACATTGGTACTGACCCACCTGCCCGCCCCTACATGTAAAGTGGTACTGACCCACCTGCCCGCCCCTACACGTAAATTGATACTGACCCACTGCCCACCCCTACACGTACAGTGGTACTGACACACCCACCCGCCCCAACACGTACAGTAGTACTGACCCACCCGCCCACCCATACATATACAGTGGTATTGACCCACCCGCCCATCCATACACGTACAGTGATGTTAACCCACCCGCCCACCCATACACGTACAGTGGTATTGATGGGTGTCATCGGCATAGAGAATAGTTTTTTTCAGCTGTTACCGATGATGGCAAGTCATTAATACTAATCAGAAAAAAGAGAGGTGCCAAGACTGATCTGGGGGACTTCCCATTCAACTTTGAACTAACGCCTCTTCTGACCACTGGCCATTTATGCACACCTTTTGTAAACGTTTATCAAGGTAGGATTTTAAGAAGTCAAGTTCCTGATCTCTGGGGGACTCCCCATTCAACTAACGCCTCTTCTGACCACTGGCCATTTATGCACACCTTTTGTATACATTTATCAAGGTAGGATTTTAAGAAGTCAAGTTCAGAACCAGATAAACCATAACAGTTAAGTTTAAAAATAAGATCTATGTGGTTGACGCAATCAAAAGCCTTGCTCAGGACACAAAGAGTGGCCTGAGCAAAGGACTTATCTTCAAAGGTTTTGAGGACTTATCTTACTAGATGATCTAGTGCATCGACTGTTAATTTATTTTTTCTAAAGCCAAATTGTAGGGAGTTGAAGAGGTTATTTGTTTCTAAATAAGAGGTTATTTGATCTGAGACTAACATTTTTACTAATTTTAGTTAGTGTGGACTTCCATGTAGACAACAAAGTCTAAAAATTTGCTCAGGCTTATATACATTACGAAGAATGACTTTTTAATGTAATTTGGATACATTGAAATCAATTTACCATGCTAACGTTCATTCACACATATGTTATGGCTTGGCAATCTATGGTGGAACATCAAAAATAAATCTCGATAGAATAGTATTACTACAAAAAAAGTGTTAAGAATCATGTTGAAACTTGAGCCTCATATATCCGTAAAAAAACAATTTTCAAGTCTACAGATATTAACAGCTTAAGATCAGTATTTATTGGATTGTTTACTAATTGATTTGAGAAACCTTGATGAAACCTTGATTTGAGAAGTAAATTTTATTCTTACAACACTAGGAATAAAAATGATTTAAATATTTCTCAACATAATTTGAGTTTTTATAGAAAAAAAGCAACATACATGGGATCAAAAGCTTTGAATTAGTTACCAATTGAATTAAAAATTAATATTGAGAATAAATATTTTAAAACTAATGTAAAAAAATATCTATTGAAAAAAGTGTATATTCATTAGAAGAATTTTTTTCTCCTTGTTAATATTTAGCTATGCATTAGTTTTGCGTTTGTATTTTAAGTGTTTGTTGTAAACCAATTTGACTCTGTTCATGTCAGGCACGGATTTAAGGGGGGGCGATCGCTCCCCCCAAACGGAAAAAAGCAAAAAATGTACCTACACGCTTAGAATAAAATGTTAATAAAATATTTGATTTACCGTCATGAAAATAACATTAGTAATTGTTACCGTCTTAATAATATTACAGTATATATAATATTCGGATGTGTAGTCTGAGTTTGTAGAAAGGAGAATTTCCGAGTCGTCGGTTGGTAATTGGTAGGCCTATATATTTTCGCCGGCAACAGTGGCAACACTGCGTGTCTAGCGCCGACGTAGTGGCAAGACGCCGAGACACTGATTGACAGACGACATTGATTTGATAGTTGAGTTATTATATTAATGAATGTGTTAAATGTAACTCTACACAGTTAACGTAAAGTGTACACTTAATTCTAATTAAGCCGCCTAAAATGGTAAGTTTAATTTTGAATATTTGCTTCCAATAACCATATATTATTCAAATATTGTACGCATATAGGTTATAGTTTGTGCAGCCGGAGCATGTGCGGGGGCCTGTGTCTCGCTTCAGTCGCCTGGTAGCTGCCGCGTGGGGCGGCCAGCAACAACAACCTACATATACATATTACAATAACCTAGCATGTCCAAACTATGTTTAAGTTGTTGCTCATTGAACTGTTTCCATAAAATTTTAACAATACAACATTCCAATGGAATCCATTTTATTATTTAATAGTTGTGATATTAAATGTATATACTTAAATGCTATTTCGAAGTTGTTTTAATTTATGCCAAACTTATTTTCGATTACAGAACTTAGGTATTCTTCTATATTTAAACCCTAAAAACACCCCCCAAACTGCTAAAAACAATACTTCTAGGACGTTAAAATAGCAACAATTTTCCGGGGGAGGACCCCCGGACCCCCCGCCTTGCTGGGGGGTATTCCATACCCCCCAGGCCCCCCCGGCAGGTTCACCCCCCCCAATTCACTGTTCTGGATCCGTGCCTGGTTCATGTATGTATATACAAGATGAATAAAGAATAATTTTAACAGGACAGGAATTAATGATATTGGTCTATAACTATTAGCTTGGTTGAGTGGACCTTTTGTAGATTAGAAAGACCCTTGATAATTTCGCTCAGATAGAAAGAATCTTTCTTGGACACGCTTATTAAAACAAACTGATAAAGGAAAGGCTAAGGTATTAATTACTTTTAAAAAGATATTATTAGATAAATAAACATTAGCATTATCAGAGTTTTTCATTCTTAGAGTAGTTTTGATAACAACTTGAGGGGATATTCATTTCCATTTGAATTGAAAGCTATTTGATATATTAAGTGTTAAACCATTAACACTAATAGTTGCCAAGAGCCAGGGCAATTGACAATAATCCTTTGCTTTATCTCTCAAAGAATCCACAAAACCCCTATTTAAATCATTAGGCTCAATGGTGACAACAGACTTTGGATTTGCTGGACAGCTGTCCTTGATGACTTTCCAGGCCGCTTGACATTTATTATTACTTTTTTCTATAAATTTTACATTGTAGGAAAATTTAGCTTCTTTTATTAAACTTTTGTATTTCTTTTTCAGTTCTTTATAAATTTCAATTAATTTTGGATTAGGGTCTGAACTATTAATTAATGAGTGGTAAAATAAAAGTTTGTTTTTTAGTTTAGCTAAATCTTCCCTGTACCACTTACAATGAGAATTTTTGTAAAAAGGTCTATTTTGGGATACCTTTTTAAAAATCCAAAAAATAATTCGTGCAGTTACTTAATACTGTACAATTTTCAAAAAATAATTCATTTGCTGTAAGAATGTCATGGCCAAACATTAATTTAAGGGCAAAGTCCATGTGACAGCTCTTTGGTAGAGCTAGCCTGTGACTAATTTTAGATGATATGGGCTTTGGCCTATTTGAGTGAATGGAGTAATCTCGTCCATTTAGAGGTTTTAAGTTCATGAAAACCTGTCAAGGTTAGTCTTAACGCACTAAGGTAGAAAATGTATGGGAGCGAAAGGATTATTGTATTATGTTTAAACTGAACTAAAATTATTGCTTAAATATATATTTTTGTACAGATTTAATGAATAAGTTTGTTATTTAATTAATTAAACAATTCATTTCAGGAAAGGGCATTAGAAAACTTCAAGAATGTTGCTTTGGAATTTACACAGAGAGTTGCAGCAGCTATTATTGGTTTAACGTTGACATAATATCAAAGATATATATCTTATTTTCCTTAAAAGACTATGTTACGTAAGTTAGTGAAAGCCATAATGATCAATAATTTAGTGTATGGAAATATTTAATGTAAGGATTTTTATCGTATTCTGAGTAATAAATGCATAGTTCATTGTATACTAAATAATATGTCTAGTTAAAGAGATCATTAGTTGTTAGTAAATGCCATGGTAAAATTTGGGTTGAGCAAATTAACTTGATGTAGTAACCAAATTTTGATTAAAATTAATACAATCTTACATTTTACACTTAGAATATTTTACTGTGCAATGTATATTTAAACTTTTTGAAGTCGTCTTAGGCTCATTACAAAGCTATAAACAAATGTGTTTTAATTATCATAAGTTAATAATAGTTGTTGCTTTTAAATGTACAAAATTCATAATTTGGTAGCATTAATCTGAGTATTTCAAAATTCAATCAAATTTTACATTTTTTTCAATATGTCTTTATCATTCAACCGTACATTTAGATTGTATTAGACGGTGTGGTTGCTCATTGGCTAAGGATTCAGACTGCGGAGGGAAAGGTCCAAGGTTCGAATCCTCACTGAGCCAACGGTCAGTAGGCTATTTCACTCATTGAATAAAGCTACGTACAAAGCTTGCAAGCCCATGTGAACTGTCGAGTGAAGTTTTTATTATAAACAAAACTAAAAGTAACCATTCTAAATTTCCAAATGTTCTAGTATGACATAATTTTTGCTTTTTTTTTGCATTTATTTAAAATTTCAAGATTGTTTTCTATATTAGACTACGTTGTTCACAATCTTTGAGATGGTCAGCATATTTGTAATTTTTTTAGATTTTCAATGCTTTTATATGTTTGTTGAATCTGATTTTGAAAGAATGGCCAGTTTGTCCAATGTAGTAACTCTCACAATTATTACAATTTAATTTGTAAATCACTCTAATATAAAATTTGAAAGATAGATATTTTTTATGTGTTTTGTCTTTTATATAAAAGTAATAACCATCACAGTAGCTGCTTAATGACACGTTCGTAAAATTAATAGTTATCAAAGGTATTTTATTGTATAAATTATAAGTTAGTGTTTTCTAAGTGCGCTGGAAGAGCAGAAAAGGAGATAAAACTAGGATGTCTACCCCCTGATATCTCCCACAAATCTCAAGTCTGTAGGTGTTAAATCTTACGTCAATTAACTGTTTTTTGCATCCAATTCCTGGACAGAAATTTTTGCAAAAATCTGCTGCAGAATAAAATTTTAGCTACAAGAATATTTTTTGCAGCACCAGTTACAACTAGAGGTTAGTTAACTCTCGCCTTTCCCCCTTTTGTACTAGGAGATCTATGAAAATACGCATTTTACTTCCGTATAACTAGGTTTGAAGATACATGTCAAATACTGTATACATATACACGGTGTTTCTTTTAAAACGCAACCCTCTTTTACAAGTACAGAAAATGAAGGTTTAAGATAATTAAACGTTCATTGGTTGGTAGCCCTGGTTCCTCTTATTCCTTGGTTATCAGCTGATTTACATTGTGGTATCGTTCACTTTATTTGGTTTTCGTGCAATGTCATTAAGTTGAGGTTAGAAACATGGTTTTGAGCAACCTTTGAAAAAGGTGTCCAGAAATTTACTAAAGAGAGCAGGTCGTAGAAATGCTAATGGTGGTTTATTTGAAGGACAACCAATTCATTCAAACTATTAAATAAATTTCATTCAAATCATGTAAATAAAAGTAATAAATGTTAATTATAATAAAATGTGTTGTAGATATATGTTTTGTCTGTAATTTTTATTTCAAGTCATGGGTTGCGTTTTTAAAGAAACACCCTGTATAAGATACCATATTTCTCAGGGGGAGGCTTAATTGGCTTATTTATAGTAATATCTTTACTAGAAGTACTGTCTGCTTTTTCAAAATTGATAGGAACTGCCCCTGCTTTTGTCTTCCAGTTGGTAAAATGTTACCGTCTTTGAAATAATTTTTATATACTTTTTGTGTACAATATCGGAGTGTCTAATTTTATTAGTTCAAGGATTACCTGAAAATAAGGGATTTTTAATTATTATTATTTAATTATTATTGTGTGTTGGAGATGGTTTTACTCCCACTTTTCCACTAAAAAAATTGTTGATAAGGGGCCCACTATGCAAACTAATAAAAACTGACATTCCCATTAACCCTGTAGTCTAATGCTGTTGGTGGATCATCAGCTATTATGGAATGAACCCAACTATCAGATTATTTTTTAATTTGTTACTTAATTTCAGTTGATTTATTTATTTATTTTTCTTTTATAAAACATCATATACGATTAGAGATTGTAATTTACAAGTAAATCTGTTTTAATAAACTTTGCTTTAGAAAATCTTGCTCTTGAATGTTTATCTTCCTAAATTAACCATAGTACCAGTAAGTAAATTTGAACCAAACTGTGTTTTCATAGAGTTTAAGTCTACTAACAATGAACTCTGATCAGGTATGGCAATATTCTTAAAGTGACTCCAACAACTATTTGCCGAGATTGTATTACGATTGTAATTTTCTTCAAGTTGCAGGTTATTTTTAGGATATTATGACTTGTATTGGCTAATTGATAGTAAATAATATACATCTTCTTAATTGGGTTAGCAGATTTACATATTACAATAACATTAAGAGGAATAACACAAATCTCAACAAATGAATAAAAGCATTCATCAAATAAACCTATTTTAATCACAGCTCCTAAACTGTTGAAATGTGGGTCACTTTTCACAAAAACTACAAATGCTGAAAACAGACATGGTAGTTATCATATATATGATAGTTTGGGATAGCTTGTGGCTGAGTGGTCTAATGTGCTAGGACTTAGAGCCTGGATTAGAGATAGCTTAAGTTCAAAACTGACAAGAAGAATCAATCAGTAATGTTCACTTTGTACTGTGAAATGAAAAATTTAATCAGGCGAAGTTGGGACTAAGAAGTCCCTTCTTCCAATTAACCTGAAGTGGTTAAGGTTAAGTTTAAACTGTGCTGATTAACCTTACTCTGCCTGAATAAGTTCCCCGCATAGATCAACATTCTATGGGGAAAGGAATGGGCAGAGTAAGACTAAGAGGAAGATCTGCCTTTGCTTTAAAAAAATCTTGGTATAAACACAATCTCTTCTTATCGGTGTGAGTTTTAAAAATGTTCACTGCTGTTTTTTTAAGTAAAAATATTCTATTTAAGTTGTTATCAGTAGACCAAACCCAAAATATACTCAAATTCTTAATTTTTATAACTAGTTTTTATAATCTAATATTATTACAGAAGAAATATTTTCAAGAAAAAAAAATAGTAAGTAAAAGCTGTTTATCCAATTTGTCTAATAACGACTGAGCCAGAGGCCGTCTAAAATTCCTCAATGACACAGGAAAGACAGACTAAAGGACGAACGGCAAATAAATGAAACATTCAATTTTGGCTCATTCATAAAACAAAGAAAATATTTTTTTCTCTTTTTATCTCTTTCACTACTTCAGGTTATTAAAATCTTTGTGAGAAGTCAAAATGGAAGTCATTAGAAAAAATTGTGAGAAGCCTGCTAAAAGGATAGTCAGAAATAATATTAATGTACAGAATGAAAAGAATGGGTCCAAAAAATAATTATGTGAAACCAAAATTGTTTGCTTTAGATTTTGAGAAAAATATTTATTAATTCTTTTATGATAAAAAATTATTCGCTTATATTAGGAATAATTTATTTGAAACAGCCGAACAATCAAAGTCCCTTAACAGTGAAGCAAGGGTGTTACTGTTACATTTGAAGGGGTCAGTGAAGCAACCAATGTTCGTCTACTCCCCCCTTCCAAGGAATCAATACATCTGTTTATAAAGTTTTTTTTACAATACTTCTGCTTTTGATAACCAAATACTGTATTTGATTAACAGAACTCCATGGCAAGTGGTAGACAAGAATGAACCTTGAACATAATTCCTAGCTGCAAGAGGATTATTTTGTTTAAAATTGGCTTGATCAGAGCAACAAAGCATGATCAAGAAACTAACCCTCATCTCCAAAATTGTTGCTAGAAAATAGGATTTAACAATTCTAGAGAGCACTTGCTTGAGTAAAGACTAAAACATTCTCATCAGCCATAATAAATAATAAAATATATAGTAAAAAAAAAAAAAAAATGGATATCTAATTTACTTCCTCACCAAAATTGTTGTGTATCTTCATAATATTTTAACTTATTAATTATTAATACAATTGTAAGAAATAATCACCATGTTCTTGGTTAACATAACTCAACTTTTATTTTTTTAATATTTACAATGAAATATAACATTTTAAAATACTCTTGATCCTTAATAGATTATTTACAAAAATAATTTATATGCAATAATGTTTCGATAACAGTAGCATGATTAAAATGATATATTGTATAAAGCAGTTTACAAAATAAATGAATCGAGGAAACAGTGATGAAAAATGTATTAACCCTGTTTGCCAATATATTTGCAGGTCATTGTAGTGGAATTTGTAGAAAATGATAACAGTATTTACTGAGTGAACGTCTGTTTTTATAATATTGGGCCGGATAGAAAATGACCTGCGTGTTTAATTAGTGCATGTAGGTGGTTCCAGCGGCAGAGGGGAATATTTTCACCATTGAGCTGCTTTGCTTCAAGGGCATGATTAACTTTCACCTTAAAGTGTTCAACTTCCGCCATAGTGTTTAATGGAAAAAATATAAATAGTAATAAATTGTAATGAATTACACAAGTTTGTTTAATTGTTATTTGTTGTTTATATTATTATTCAAAATGTTAATACTAGTATTAGTTGTTATTTGAATACTAAATAATGATTTAATTTAATCGTTCTAAGCTTGATTTATTGGTGTCAATCAATCCAACCAATAGTCAGTGCTGCTAATAACGTAAAATGGGCAGGGCTTGCTATCAGCACGCGGCCTACCATGACAGAGGTTTTAAACCTCTGTAAAAATTATACAGAGGGAGAAGAGTAGTTCTCTGTCTCACTTTCACCAATCTTTGTGTCTCACTCACACCAAAGCGTTGTAAAGGTCGTTTTCTAAGCAGCCTATGCATAATAAATAAAACACTAACATGCAGTAGTGAGTTCATAAGCAAACTCATTATTGAGTCATACTTTTGGCCTGGTCCCTAAGATAAAATTGTCCTTCCCTCTTTTCTTACTCGGCAAAATATTTTATTTCAGTAAAAACTTAACCCACCAGTTAAGAAATAAACTAACAAAATTATAATTATTTTTTATAATAAAATAAAAAGTGTAAAAAATTGATATCGTAGTGCGATGATACAATGATTTTTCTTCAGCCTATCAACAAAATATGTTATAGGCTAGGTCATGCTACAATCTAAAGTAAAGATAAGATGCATGATAAAATAATAGTTGCTGTGATCATGCACAAGTCAAATAAACAAAGTGTTCAATTATTAAAACTAACAAAGCAATCAATAGAAAAAAACATGCTAGCAATATATATATATAGACTACATTCAAACTATCACATGCTGAGTACATAATACCATAGACCTTCTATTATATAGGTATAATAGAAGGTCTATGATAATACTTAAGAGATAATATATACATATTACATATATAAATACAAATAATAATACTCATGCAGGCAAGACCTTCATGCCTCTAGTCAAGTATGGTGGGTGCCACTTTTTATTTGACAAAACATGAGTTTATTAGGATTGTTAACTTGATGTATAATTATTATTTACATAGTTTATGAATACGTTACTAGATGTAGAAAAATACACTTTTTAAAGTATGTTTTTAATTTTGTTATTATTTTCTTTACCTGCTGGGGATTTTATATTTTGAGACATGGCAACACTGACTGGTACAGTGTAGCTGCCAACTGCTAGCGACAGGTCAGACGGTCTGCGGTACAGAACGCTAGTGTGGACGGTTTAACTGTGTTGGGGACCCATATTGAGTTGTGGTGGGAGAAACGGCGTTTAATGTCGTCGTTGTCAATTTGAGACGCAAGAGAGAGCTTCTACTTGGCTATACAGTCAGCTGTAGCGGAGCTGTCTGCTGGCTTTTGGTTTGTTTATCTTTACATGCTTATCAATAATTATTGGACCTACTGGACTTAATTAGTCTCGTCTATCTTATTTCTATGAATTTTATTTATAGTTAATTTATAGAACTAATGTACTTACAGAGACTGAAGAAACAGTTGACAAAATACTTGCAGCAAATCATTGTATTAATCATATATACAGTTAACTATTTACACAACATTTACAATTTGTTATTTATATCATATTTACAATTAAAATGTGTTGTATTCATTACATTATTTACATCAATTTTGTAGCCTGTACATCGATTTTCTTAAAGCCTGAAAATAAAATGACACATGTCAACAAATAAAATGATATTTTGTAAATGAACAACTGAATTGGGTGCAAATAAGGACCAAATGATATGTAATGAATAATGACTGTATATATTAAAATTTAATGTGAAATGTCATGTTATCATTTCTCTTATAAATGACTTCCAATACAATTTTCTCTTTTGTCGCAGGAAATAATTGTGTGTAATACTGCAACAATTATTGCAAAGATATTAGTAATAAATAGGCCTACTAGTCTAGACTAAATATCTGATTGCGTAATGAATAAATCAATAAAATGCAAGTATAATCATCAATTTATTCCTAGATTATTCATTTAAAAATTGTTCCGACTCAAATTGATTTCTACATTCTTCTTCACTATCTGTAGCAATAGTAATTATTTTCCTAAATATACATTTTTATTTGTTTTTCAGACATGCAATTTGATATGTTTCATACCCTGGCATGTACACGTTTGTATAATATAATAGTTATGCAAATTTTTTCGTGCTGTTTACTTGATATTTATTGTTATTCTTGTTGTATAATTTGTAATGTTGTCAAATCAAATTGTTTTTTTGTTGTATTTTTCATTCATATTATTAATGATTCAATCTCTATATTTGTCATGTTGATTTCATTCACTTTTTTGTTCCATAACATACACCTTGAAATTTTTTCTATCACTAAACACCTTACAGCAGTATTCACATTTATATTTTTTTGCTTCCATCAGTAAAATTATTTGTAGGCCTATAAAAAAAAAATATATTATTCTATTAGTTTTTATTCAATTTTATTGTTATATTATTGCAACTATTGTATATTGGCGGATGCCGTTGAAAGAATACATAAATAAATATCTAATTTAATATTTAGTGGCAAGATGTTGTGATAAATAATATCTGTTACAAGTTAAGATGCCTGTTACTCTAAAAACTATTTTAAATATTCAATCAAGAATCAAGATTTATTAAAGCCACCGACCAACAATACATGGCATAGGCCACGTCAATTAATTAATTACAATATATGTGAATCCTTGCATTGAATAATTTGTAGACACATTATACATAAACACAACTAAATAAATAATGTGGTAATAACAGCGATAAATTTTAAAATATTTAAGACGACAGAATAAAAAGTATGGTACAAAAAAAAAACAGTATTATAATTATTGCTATTTAGTGTTTTTTTGAGTTTGTCAACTTAATTTACAAAATGAAACACTTTTAATGCCTGTAAGACTATGGAATATAAACTTTATTTAAATTGAAACTTTCTGATTAAAGTTAGAGTTTGAGGCCTTTAAACATAACTGACAGGAGTAAATACAGATAAGTACTTTATGTTATATTCATAATGATAGTTTTGTTTATTTATTTATTCCAACGGTGAACACCATTTTACAATATTTTGACAGTGAGATATACATGCGACAAAGATACAACATTTTACATTAGCATGCTAATAAGTGTTGAAAGATGACTTATGCCATCAAGCTAGACTTGATAATAACTTGTATAAATATTAAACAACAACTATGTACAACATTGATGAATACTTAAATAAATTAGACATGGCAATACTGTGTGGTTATGTGTATATGTACATTGATGGCAACATGCAATTTGTGTGCAAAGTGCAATGAACATTTAAAAGACCAACAGAAAAGTGCAATGAACATTAAAAGACCAACAGTCTTTTAGTTAGATTGATTGATAATGTATGTTTAACATTCTTTAAAGATAGTGATAAGGAATTAATTGATTATAAAAGACCAACAGTCTTTTAGTTAGATTGATTGATTATGTATGTTTAACATTCTTTAAAGATAGTGATAAGGAATTAATTGATTATAATACTTACTGATTAATTATAACACTTATAATACTACAGAACGCTAGTGTGGACGAAAACAATTGTTATCTATAAAGCAGACGACATCACTCACTCATCCATCAATTCCCGCCATAGGGTTGGAGGGGCCCCTCCCCTCCAACCCCCACCACAACTCAATATGGGTCCCCAACACAGTTAAACCGTCCACACTAGCGTTCTGTGTCTGCGGTCTGCCAGTCATTCTGTACAGTGAGTGGCTAGTCGGTTAGGCCAACCAAACATCGGTTTTACTACTAATTTTTGGTGCCGGTTTGAAAACATAACATTGTGATATTGTCGGTTGACAAATCTTTATGATCCTTGATTTATTTTAACTGTGTAAAAATGTCACGTTCAGCAGCCGAAAATCAACTTGTAGATTTTGGGAAGAAACAAAAGGTATTTAGATATGAATTTAATTTTGCCTTTGTATGTCTATCGTCTGACTAGGTTATGTTATTGTTTTGAATGTATGATATAACTTTTGTTAAAGACGTAAGTATGAACAAAATTAATATTATACTTAGTAGATGTGTGACTTTAAAAATCCTTCATAAGGCCTAGCGCACATGGGCAATTTTTCAGTTGGCGTGATTTTTAAGTTGTGCAATTAAACAGTTGAGGTCAAAAGATATAGGCGCACACGGTCAACTGATTTATCATAGTTGAATGCTGGATTTTGTGGAGTTATGTATTTGTTCACTTGCAATAGGGCCTACGACTTGCGAAAAGAAAAATATATCACTGGTTACATCCTATTGTGAATAAAAGGTTACTAAATGGTCAATTGTATAAACTGTTTTAACAACTTAGGGAACATTGATGAGCTATTGGTATGTAGGGCCATGCATAACTCATATAAATACCTATATGGGACTGGCTGTTCCACCTGAAGAAAGGCTAGCAGTAACATTAAGGTCAATATTTTTTGTTGGTCCAGAGGAGACTTGTATAACATTCAGTATGTTTGTTTTTACTTCAAATTTGTGACATTATTACATTTTTGAAATGCAGTTAACATAGAAAGCAGGAAATATTTATGCTCGTCTATTACATTGCTTTCACATTTCTTACTTTGTAAAATCTCAAGGAAAGACACTTTGAAGTTTGGGCATTTTTTTTACAGCACATTTCACCGAACTGGCAGATCCACAACTATTTACTGACTGACTAATACTGTAGAATATGTTACCGAAGTGGTAGGTTTGTTATTGTTCCATTATTTTCTGCTTGTGATGAATCATCTTGAAAAATATTTTGTTGATGATATTCACAAAAGTTTTCACATGACACTTCTCCTTTTTTACCATTTATATTGTTTTGTGGTGAATCTAAATTACTTGAGGTATTCCTTCTTTCAAAAGTACGAAGCAGGAACAGTTTGTCAAAATATCTATACTTGCACCTCATTTATTTGTTCAACTGCGAGATAACTGTTTGGTTTGTATATCCAATTCTCTTTTAAAACAAGTACATAGATTTATCCATTTCTTCTGAAGTTCATTCCCTAAAATAAAAATTTATATTTTTCATTTTATTTATCATTGTTTTCAGCTGGCCCAATTTTGTTGTTAACAAGTAAGCAAGTTTAATAATTTTTTCCTATTATCTTGCAATAGGCAACTCATTATGAATACCTTTTGGGAGCTACAACAATCAGAGTTATAAGTAAAGATACATAAATTTTATAAATCTCGTTACCATAACAAGCTTTAAAAACACCATAACAAGAATTAAAATCTCTTGATACATTTTTAGCCCTGCTAAAGATTTTAACCAACTTAATAAGCCTTAAGCTAACTATTAATAAGCTTAATAGCCTTAACTAGCTTTAACTTAATTTGACGCTATTTATTGTACCTTTTTACATTTACAAATAAAGAATCTTGAATTGAATTGAAAAAAGCTTAGGACCTACTATAGTAAGTCCTTGCCTTTATCTTTTTTCCAGCAAGTGTAAAGGTGGTCCATCTTACAATGAACATTTCGCAAAGTTCAAATCCAGAGTTTTTCTTTAAATTCTGTCTAAATACTCCTTCATCTTTGTTTTATACAGTGCAGGCCTCTTTCAACTTCACTTGTAATAATATGTCAAAATCAGTCATAATGGAAAGAAATGAAACATAATAGAAACAATACGCAAGCACAACACAATAAAACAAATCGAGAAGTGAATTGAAAATCTACAGTCGACCGTGAGCGCGGACAGGTTGAATCCTACTTGTTACAAATGAGTGATCCAACTGTTGTGTGGAATCTGTGCCCGTGAAAAGTTTTTTCATCCAATTGTTTAGTTGCAAGTGAGCGCACTCTTCACATCCCGTGTTGAACAGATTTTAGTTTACAATCATCAAACTAAATAATAGCCTGTGTGCGCTAGGCCTAAGGGTCTGAGTTTTTGGGCAAGCTGTAAAGTAGTATTTTAGTCTATGTTAGTGTAGCCTATTACATAGTTTTCTTGGTAACAAGAAATGTAGTTCTTAATAAAATTTATAATATTATAATAAATAATGTGCATCTATATTATTATAAATATTGTATTGAAGAATAATAATTGTAAATAGATTTTTATCATTGCCATCTAGTTTTCGCTTTTGTAAAATGGTTGTACTGTTGGAAGTAATAAATAAATATATGCCACTTTGTAATTAAATTAACAGGCCTTTGGAACTGATACTAAAAAAACTTGATTTTAAAATGTTTGAAATGACCTCTTAAAATTAGCTTTTAATTTGTGGTTGAAAATGAGTTTTTACTGACTCGGAACTTTAAATTAACTGTGCAAAAAAGGTTATTGCATTTTATTATATCACTCAAGTGGTTGAAAAAAAGGTCGAAGCATGGCCATTTCACCTGGATGGTTAAATTGGTTTTTACACTGAACATATCAATGGGCTTCAATATAAAACTGTTTGTTCAACTCCAAATACACTTCACCTAAATTGCCTAACCTTTCCTAGTCTGTCTTAGGACTTTATCCCCAGTAACATCAGCACTTTGCATCTAGTTGAGAACATGGTGTGCTAGCCATCCCTCCAACTTAAATGTACGGAAATTTGTATTTTGTACCGAGTTGTTGCTTGTACGTGATGTGTTGAACATAGTTTTTTTGTGCTATCTTAAAAAATAATCAACTGTCATGGGCCGAAGTAGTTTAGTGGTCTTTTTTTTTACATTTTACTTTTCACAAATCCCTGAAAATAAAAAATCTACACGAGTAAGATTGTAGTTAAAGAGCTTGAAGATTTTGAATTGTTTGTGCAATCTGATTGCCCATTTTGCTGGTTCTAGACTAATTGTAGTGGAGGGAGTTGCCGAGTCAGTGTGTGCCATTGGTAAATAAAAATAGACAAATCTGACATTTAAAATGTTGTTTACAACCTGACTTAACCTTGTTATTGTTAATAAATAAATAATTGTGACAATATTACTAATTAACCCTTTCCTTCCCGGGCATTTTTTAAAAAAGTTGTTCCAAAATTCCAGGTACTGTATTTTCATATTTGACATACCCAAAAAATCCCAGGCTCATTTTGTCGTACTTTACTAAAAAAATTATAAAAATTCTATTTATGAAGCAAATTTATTATTTTGAGTTTCATTAGTTTCCTAAAGTTCTGTAATATAAAATAAAATAAAGGATTTAACAAAATTTACAACATTTTTGTATTTATATATATTTACAAACAAATTTTGAAAAGTTGAGTTTGTTGTGTTATGAATGGCACTAAAAAAATTCATTAACCAGAACTAATAACACTATTTAAAACACCATTTAGTTATCTTCAAATAAATTCATATTTCACAATACTATGTTTAGAATAAAAAAAGTTAATGGCTCTTTTTTAAAAAAAACTGCATTTCGAGTTTTTATTGTACGCATAACAACTAAGTCATTTATGTAGTCTGATTCATCACTCTCGTCATACACGCAATAAGCGATTTTATTATCACTTATTGGCAACCTACTACGTTTTATTTTACTTATTTTTACCTCCCATACTACACAAACAATCACATCATTCAAAAAACAACAATTAACCCCAACTGACGATCACATCTGACGAAAATCAACACAGCTGTTAATGCAAAACAAAGGCAACAAAATAATACAAGTTTTGTTACTGTAATAAAGCATTATATCATAACAAATTGATGTTTTTATGATAGAAAATGTTATTCTGAACATTTATATATCATTAATATGAATATTTCGAGTTATTAAATATTTTAAAAAATTTATATATGAACGTCCGAAAAACTGAACGCTGGGATTTTTGGAACAGTTTTCGAACGTCTGGAAAACTGGACGTTGGGATCGAAAGGGTTAATTAATAAATGACACGTTTAACGGTTTTTTAATGTATTTGTTAATAGATACTGTATATTGCTTATATCTCAATTTGATTTATTGGTTTATAAGCAAATTAATGTGCCTATTTCCAGACCATACTTTGCAAAGACAGCATAATATGTTGTTTTTATTCTAGCAATAAGAGGTTTTAATTCAGATTGTAAAATGAAAACTATCTTTCTGATTGGCTGTTATAATAAATGTAAACAAACAACAAAGGAGGTGACAAGAAATTATTTTCTACACAGAAAGGCACTGCAAGCTTAGCTCAACTGACAACATGGTAACTAAGAGATCAGTCACATGGTGGAGGGGTACAATAGTGGTGGAACGGAACTGCCCTTCCGTGCTCCCCTCCACTCTTAGTATTATTCCCCTCACGCACAGGCCAAGTGCCTCGGTAAGCCTCGTGAGTTATAAATGCCTCAAAAAGCAAATATAATGTTAATTAACAGTACATTGATGTTCTTGTTTCACACAGTTTAAACCATTTTACTAGTTTACCATTTCAACTAAGAAAACTACTTTTCATATGTAAAGCAGGCACATATTTTCAATTAAATTTAGAAAGTTACAAATAATATTGTTCACAGCTTGGTTTTTGTTTTTTCAATTCAGTTTGAAATATGTTTTGTTCTAAACGCAAATATTAATTTTTGTTAATGTTTGGGAACCTAAAACAAAATAATTGTTCTATAGTATAAAAAACTTTAACATGGTAACATATTTACTGTTTCAGTCTGTAGTGGTTACGTAAGTGACTGCAAGAGACATTTGATAGTAAATATCATGTTAGTAACTCCTCTGATGTCAGCAGGAAAAGGAGAATATTGTTTTTGAGTCATAATTATAGGTCTCCAAACCAATTCAGCAAGTCACAATGACAAACAAGTTCTCTCTTTCTGAAGAAAACTGACACAAGGCCATCAGGCTTCACTTATCTACTTACTTTCAAAAGAAAAAAGTCCATTTATATAATATTACTGTTAAAATGTCAATTTTGGTACCTATGGCGGTATTGAACATTCTATTTTTAGAGAAAATGTAAATTTTTCAGTATTCTATGTTGTATACGATATAACTAACCATTAAAAAATTCATGTCATTACTAAAACAACAAATTCACATTTTTTTAAATCTGAAAATTTAAAAAAAAACTGTGATTTCCAAATGGTATTATGATAATTACACTCCGACTTGTTCTTCCTTATTCTATGTTAGCTGCAATTTTATCAACTTAACTGCTCTAAAGTTGTTTATAAAGTAATAAAAAACTATAATTTTTTAAATTTAAGTATAGATATTCTACTTTAACATCCTCATAAGAGTTAGAAGATAGTAATAAGAGGGAGTGTTAATTTTGAGAGTGAGTATATTTTTTATTATGTTTTGCACGTCTAAAATTTTGAGCGATATCTTATTTTGGGTAATAGTTATCCATAATTATGAACAATAATAAAAGAAGAATCAGTAGTAATGGTAATAAGGAAAAATTACTGTATTATTACACGTTTTTGGCGAACATTTGACCACTTTAGTCATAGTTGGGTTTTTAATTTTTGGCCCAATACTACTTCATCCCCTCGGATTGTGCTTATCTTTCTTCATCCAAAATCATCCTTTCCAGCCTCTGCATATTAATTTTTATAGATAATGTGTGTTTCTTTAAGGATTTTGAGTTTGCCCGACTTTCCTTTAAACTCCTCAACCATAACCAGTAGCGCTCATGTGTCCTTGATTTCTGTGGATCCACTTGATTATACTCTTAATATTCCATAATTTTTCTATTACAATTCTGTTTATCCATTCTCAGGTATCCTAAAAATGAAATTGGTTTCTTTTTCATCGTTTATGTCACTGGTTCTATTTCTTTACAGACTGTTTAATGACAAGCTAGTCTCCAAACTCCGCCTTTTATATTTTTTTTGTTTATAATAGTTCTAACTATTCTTTTTCTATCTTGAGTAACCTGACTACTACTGAAGTGTTTGTTGTTATAAATAAAATTTTACTTATGTATGTTACTTTTGGCTGTGTAACCGTTTTGTAATGTTTTAATTTCATGACTATTGAGAGGCATCTTTTGTTGTATGTGTTTTTGGTGACATTTTGTGTTCTAATCAATTTGTTTATTCTATCTTGCCATGTTACAAACTAAGGCCAACCATTCCTTAGAACGGGTCATTAATTAAAAAGGTCAGCAATGAATAGCTGGTGGTTATCAGCTGATTCCTTTCATAAAAGGAATTCACAATTCTTAAAAAGAAATCCCTTTCATAACATATACCATAAAGTTATATGTTATGACTTGTCCTAAATATTTAAAACTTTCATCAATTCAGTGTAAATTGTATTTGCAAATGGTAGTTCAGTTTGCATTATTTGTTTTTTTTTAATTTTTTAAAGATATTTTTAAACTGCTGTTCTGGAAATATTTCCTGGAGTGATTTTGTATTGTTTATGAATAGAACACTATTTGAATGAGGGAGAACAACAATATATCAATACATCTAAGCGTGAAATTCTAAATGTTATTGATTTTGATCCTAAATAGAATCAGGCAAAATATTATTTTGAAAAACATTTCTAATACGATTGTACTGAAGGACATGAGACAGTTTGTCTTCCGGAATTTTAATAATCAGAACCTGATTAAGTTCATAAGTTATTAATGTTAAAATATTAAAATTTGTATGTGACATTAATTAACTCTGATAATACTATTTTAACGATATAATAATGTTGACCTAACAAATGACAAAACAGATTAATGCTAGTAAGAAATATTTAAAATTGAAAACCATTTATGATTTTATATAAAAGAAAAAAAAGAAATTAAATAACAACATTAAGTCATAGCATCTGAACAGTCCTTTGTTAGGAAGTGAAGCATGAAAAAAGGAAGTAGGTCGGTGGCTGGACAAGCCTGACATTTGGCCACTGAAGAGACAACCTTGACCTCAGCCAGACCTAGAGAGAGTGGTATGCTATCTGTGAGGCAATGTATTGTTGCTCATTACGTTCCGCTGCCGATATTATCATTCACCTCACTTTGCTGGGAATTCAGTAAATTGAAATAATATAGTGATTTAATCCTGTATGTTTAGGCCCTGAACATATTATATAAATTATATATTAAATAAATTATATATAGATTATGAATAATCGAAAATCTGTTAATTTATTAAAACCTATATTAATAATAAATATGTTTGTGTTCTCAGTTTAAGGATATGATTCCCTACATTGTGATATGTTTTATATAGATCAGACTCAATTTTAACGAAAGATATAAAAGACATTTAAAAATCATAAGCACAAAAGTTCAAAACACCAACTGAATTGTAACAACAGTTTAAATTCAATTGATGATAATGTTGATATTCTTAATCTTTGTAATAAGGGTAGGATTGTGAAAGCATTGGAAGAATTAAATTGTTTAATGAAAAAAGTGCTAAGGGTCATAACAATCTTAAAAATTAATTGGTTAATTTTGATTCTGAAGTAATTTTTCACAATGTATTTTTAGTGAACGGTAATATTGGTAACGGTATATTCGACACTTTGTGGACCCAGAGGCTGTAGAGTTATTCAGAACATTGGCATTTTCAATATATTTTAGCAAATGAATTCACAATAGATTTGAATTACATTATAAATTTATGACTTACATGTATTTAGTTACTGTGTCTGCAAAGAAATGAATACCCAACGAGTTGGGCTCATTTCGGCTGTCCTAAAGTCAAAATACAGATAACCTAAAGCTAACTAGACTTGCACCCTATCATCTGTTAACTGTCGAGTTACCCAGACTGTTGAGTTATCAAGTTTTGAGTTAGTGAGGATTTACTGTAACCAATAGTACATGACCAATTATATTTCAACAGTCCCATTTTGACGATTTCAGCCAACCGTCATTGAATTCCAGACTCTGACAAGTGCTAGTATATAAGTAGCGTAGTTCAACACCAATTTCGTCCCTTTATAAATCTCCCAGGTCTGAGGAAGGTTAACATGGTTTATCCAAATCGATACTTATATTGTAATAAATTTGTGTTGTGTGATGTATACTTGCATTGTTATATATTTTATAACTAACTTGAGAGTGCTAAATCATCATTAAACATTTAATATTTGAATGTTGCCTCTTTACTTCACACATTAATTTTTTTTCAGTTAAGTGTGAAAGAAGAAAAAACAAAGATGAAATGTGGTTTGTGACGCCCATTACTAATGATTTTTTTTAAAGTTTACGCTCTTAAGTTCAGAGGGAGACAAAAAACCTTACTTTACTGTAAAAATTTCCCTTAAAACATAAAATGCAATACATTTATCTTAGTTTTCCTACTTACCCAACCACCTGTAAACGTTCAGTATTGGTAAACATATTCATATATCAAATTTAAGTCGGCACTGGTGGCGCAGTGCTGTAACCCAGCTACATGGGGACAAAGTGTTTGGGAGATTGTAGGCGATAGGTTGTATGCTCGGTCCTCTTAATACTGACATAGCATCCACTTGGTGGTTGCTATCGGCGTGGACACTACTAGAGAAGTCTGGGGTGTCCATGTTGGGTGGTAATCATTGTGCGGATGTTGTGTGGGGGAGATAACTGAGTATCAGGCTTGTCAATTAGCTGAAAATCAGACCAGCACTACGTGGTTTGGATTCCACGTAAAGCCGTAGGTCCCTTAGTTGCCCTGGCTGTTGGGCTATTAATAAATTGCCCTTTCTGAGGAACAGTTGAACTCAGTTAGTAACCAGACTACACTCATCCACACTCATCCTACACTCATAAAACCATTCATATTCGCCTTAAAATACGCACAACGTTGTGTCGGCGTCTCACATGTAAGAATGTAAGTGCCTTAGAATTTGCACCATTAGAGGTTGGATGTTAAAAGATACAAAAATGTTCCATGGTATTTCTCTTGATAAATATACTGTGTACTGTTAAGTCTAAAAGTCCTGCATTTAGTTTTGAGGACAACAAACTGTATTTCCATCTATATGATTAATTTAAAGTTGACAATTTCTTTAATATACATTATATACACCTTATTTGATTTATATTGAATTTTCTTTTAGCATTTCAAATTTGGTATTATACATTTCCCAATTCAAACTAAACTTTTGTTAAGTTTTAAAAGTTTAGTTTTAATGTTGTATGTATACTTAAATATTTATACAGAAATAAAACATCAATTGATTTCTCATTTTATTTATTTATTACAGAATTTTTAGATTAAGTTTAACTCGAAATATAGAATACAGCATTTATGTTTACATTTTAAATGAGAATGTAAAATCAAACAAACTTTTTAAAAGAAATTTGAGATTATTTTAAAGCAATTCTTACCATATACCACTATACATGTACTGATGGAACAATTAGTCTGTGCGCTTGACAGTGTTGCCACTAACCATATTAGTAACGAATATTCCAATAATAAATATCAACTGATAATAGTAATATAGATTTAACACTTGATCAAAAACAACCGTTTGATTGGGCTAATGTTTTCATTAAAGAGCCCTTTCTTCACCTCTCTTATATGTCCAGCTGTCACTCGCAGTGAGCACAGACTAAATTGTTCAGTCAGTATGGCTGGGTTGTTGGGTTTAAATTCAAGTTTAGTATTAAATTCATATAAACATGTTTAAGGTAGGAAGATAGTTTAAACGTTAGTATTGAGGGGAGTGTTAAAAATATTGTTATTCTTGAACATTTATATAGCTAAAAAACTAAACTATTTAGTACATGCTACATAACCTGTTACTGTGTTTAGACTAAAAACAGTAACTAAAATTATTTATAGTTATGTATTATCTCTTTTTTTGTTTGCTGGCTATTTGCTAAAGATGAATCCAACAAAATGATGTTATAGTGTAATTAATTAACTAACATAGGTTGAACTGTCATGGTTAAGAGGGAAAGCTCAACTGTTTCAATTAACTCAATTAAAATTTATAAACATACTGTTGACGTCAGAGTTAAATCAATCAATCAAAAACTCTTTATTCATGAAATGCACACAACATACATTGAATAGTGTCACAAATTTTTGAACTTAGCCTATATAAAGTAAAAAACAAATAAAATTAGACTGTCTCAAAAATCCAAAATTGGAAAATCAAATTAATAATGTGGGTTAGCTTCTTTTAAAAATAATATTTGGTGTGAATTTTTAAATTTTACGATATATAGTATGTTTCTGCCATTTATCTTGTATTGTAACATACACATGGCAGTTAATGTTACAAACTTTATCTTCAGTCCATGTAGTGATAAACCAAAGGGCGTAACACACCTGTTTAGGTTGTTGGTTCTGATTTAACAATCACATTAAATACAGTTTGCGTCACCAAAAGAAAGATAAACATTTGTATTACATCTCGAAATGATAAAGTTATGTGCCTTTTGTATTTGATTAAAAGTGAGTAATAGGGTTTGTTTATTACTAAAATTATTTGTTTCCTTATTAATATTTTTCATTGTTATCTCTAGTTTTCATTCTTATATTTATTATATCAGTTGTTATTTCAAGATTCATTAGTAAGACACTGATTGTCAAGATATGGGCAATCATGAAGGACAAATGAGTGTGTTGAGTGTAGATGAACAAGAGTAGTCATTGTTACTAACTAAGGTTGACTGTTTCACAGAAAGAACTAATAGCTCAATAGCCAGGGCAAAGGACCTACAATTTACAAGTAATCCGAAACATGTAGAGGTGGTCTAATTTTCAACTAACTGACAAGCCTGACACTCAGTTCTCTTCCCAACACAACATCTGAACCATGACTACCATCCAACATTACATGTTAATCAAATTAAATTATCATTGTTTAATATATTTTAGGTAGTTTTTCCATCTGATATTATTTTTTTTTAAATAAATTTAACAACCGGTTTTAATTTTTCACACTCCTACGATTTACTCCAGAGAAATGCATAGTGCTCTTTGATATTTGTCCAGTAGTTTCGCCGAAACTGTTGGATAAAATTCAGTGGTCCTATTCCAGTTTTCTAAGGTTTGGTCCAATATGTAGCTTGTAATAAATTATTTTTTCAGCAAAAAATTATTTATTTGACAAAAATACCTGTAGAAAATACTAAACAGTACAAAATAATTTCTAAATACCCGTACAAATATAAGTTTTCTATATAAATTTAAAATGATTTAAAAAAGAACATCACACAGTAAAAAATAAAACAATGTTCAAAATAATCTGCATGTGAAATAAAAAATGGAATTCGTGCAAAGCTACACAACGTTTTTTAAGCCGCCACTGAATTTTAACTTAACTCTAAATCAATTACGTAAAAATCATAAAGAAACCTCAAGGAATATAATTTGAATATAAAAGTCTTTATAATTTGAAGTGAAACAGCAAATATACTCTGAAAAATGAAACGTTATAAATAACAGATAAATAAATATCAACAAACTAACATATCCAGTTACTTTTACTTTTTTCATCTTTAAATTTGTTTTAAATTTTCTTGTGCAAAGCAAGTAACTGGGAATAGATATCATGGGTTCCAGCAGTGTAGAGAGATGACCTCTGACCATCAAGCAGACTCTAATCAGGTCATGTGACGTGTGTTAGGTAACATGGGAGAAAGTGGTGCTCCAGATTTTTCTGTGGCCTTCCTGCCTACAGTGAAAGAGAAGTGAGATAAGCCAAATTACTGACTGACAACCTTCTTCAATTACTATGGCTTATATTCAATTTATCCTACACGAAAAATGATAACGGGTCGTGTTTTTATCACCCCACACAAAAAATTTACTTGCTTGTGTTTATATCACCATACACAAAAAATGACTGTAGCTTGTGTTTATATCACGCTACACAAAAAATACCATAGCTTGTGTTCATATCACCTTTCATGAAACTGATTAGGGCATGTATTTATATTCCCACCCTTCACGAATGCTAGTCACACTACTGTTGAGGTGGTTAAACAGATTGTGGAATATGAAAACATCCACATACAATTGTAATCGATATTCATTTCATTATCATTTTCTGTTACTTCTAAACTTTTTTGGTTTTATCAAATAAAAATCTTTATTAGAATCATCTCTTGTGAAAAACTATCAAAAGTATTATATTTCTACAGTTCACAACTAACATATTTATAAAAATTTGTAATATTTATAAAAATTCATAATTCTAACTTTTTTGTGGTTTAAGTCTCAACATCAAGTTAATGATAAGCAAATAATGTAATAACTAACCTATTAAACGTTAATAGGAGTAATCAATGAATATTTGATTTGGTTTTGAAATTTATTTTGAAAATATTTTTTGACGTTTGTTTATTTTTATTGATATATATATATTCCAACGGTAAACACCTCTATCAACAATATTCAATGCAATACATTGGTACATTATGGCAAAGTTCAACAATACATTAAAATTCAGCCAAGGAAAAAATTAACCAGGAATGATTACAAAACTGTAGACCTACATAGTAAATATTCAACAATAGTAAAATTAAGCTAGCAAGCAACAATTAGGCAAGTGAAAAATATTGTGACAGTAAATAACAAAGAACTAAATAGGCTAGTTTGTATTTAAATATCAGTTAATATGTATATAACAGTGTCAACTGATATTCAGAAGTGGACATGCCATCATTACTGGATGGCATTAGCGATGGCTTTAACTTTCCAAGTTTATTTGTTTGAAAATAAATTCACTATTCATTACTTTAAGGCCAACTAATTTGGCAACAGCAATAACTTAAAAGTCTGCAGGGGCTGTTGGCCTTGTTGGTTTTAATTCCATAAGAACAATATTGTTTGCGAATCTTTTTTTTTTTGTTATTTACCGACCAAAAGTTGTGTATCAGGTGTCATTTTAATCGTTATCATATTGCACATTGGGTTTGCTTTTGATATGTTGAATACATACGCCTAGTTTTGAAAGATAGATGAAAAAAATTTTGAGGTTTTTGTATTTCAAGGAATTTGGTTACTTCACAACAGTGATTCCATATTCGGAGCTGCTATCGATATTTCATTTAGACTCTCTGAATGTGAGGCGGAAGGTGGCTATGTTGGCTTGCCTGCATAAGCTTGTGGGTGGTGGGCTTGACGACTCGGCTCTATTGTCAAAAGTACAATTCAATGTTCCTCGGCCCAATACAAGGAGTCGTGTGTTGTTCACTCCCCGCTTTTCTCGTACCAACCTGTCTGCTAACTCTCCACTCAATGTTATGATTAGGCTACACAATTCGCTTTCCGTAAATGTTGATATTTTTAGTTATTCGTTAAACAACTTTTTAAAAGCTGTAAACGCCAGTATGCATTAATTTAGTATATTGTAAAATTAATTTATTGTAACATTTTTTATTGATCTAATTAACGGCATTGTAATTTGTTAATTTCAACATATTTTAGTTGTACGTTTTTATTTGAGCATGTGCAGAATAATTGTCTTGTAATATCTTATTTAAATATTTATTAACCCACTTTTTATATGTTTAGTTTGTTGTAATGATTAAATAACCTAATAAATTTTGACCGAGCATAATCTCGTCTGTTTGCAAGTTTAATATATTTATTATTTGTTGTTTGCTTTTCTGTAAGCTGTGAAGTGATTCTTGAAAGACTACATTCCTCGATATTTATACACTGTATTATTTTAATGCAACATTGTAATTGGGTTTTAATGCCTGTAATGTATGCATTTTGTCAATAAATGAATTTGAATTTGAAAATAAAAACATCAAACTAAATATTTTAATAGTTTTTTTATAAAACTAATAGCAATTCGCAAAGCGATACCAGTGTGCAATTTCATTCTTGATCAAATGAAATTTGTTTGGAAAATCTGTTAAAAATTAATGTTTAGTTTAGATATGTGTGATCGTTTGTCCGGTTCGAAAATAACATTGTTCTTATGGTATTACAACCAACATGACTGACGGCCTCTGCAGACTAATGGAATGATGAGTAGCAGAGGCTAATTAATGTAACGACCAATAAATTTAATGTGACAATAATTAACAGTTAAAAGCAAACAAAAGTAATCTTTGCCAAATAATAGATCTTTACTAAACAAAAAAATTTAAATGAATAACAATGGACTTGAAAATAACTAATTATTTGCCAACAACAATAAGAACAATGAAGTTAGATAATTGACAAAGATATTGATAAGACATTGTTGTTATCATCAAGCAAATGGCATATGTTGTAAAATCAAATAAAAATTTTTGAACCAACCAACTTTTCCATACATTGATGATTGATTTTATATGTCCATATTTATGGGACACTAATACCACTGTACGTGTATGGGCGGGTGGGTGGTCAATACCACTGTACGTGTATGGGGGGGTGGGTGGTCAATACCACTGTACGTGTATGGGCGTACAGTACATTGGCCTTAGAAAGCATGTCAGAAGAATACATTAAACATAATGCACCAAAGTCTGCAGTATTTATACAGAGTTAACTCAATCCTCAGGGACACAAACAATAAATGTTTGCTTTACATATACGAAATGACATTCACGTATAGTGTTTAGAATAATAAATAATATATATTATCAAAAAGGAATAATACTTAAGTGAATATTGTGTCTAAAATGTAACACAAATATGAAAAAATACAATATATTAAATTTTTATTGAAATTATGGAATTTTTATGAGCACAAATATAACATTGACAATGTCATAAGCGGCAATTTAGTTCCTATAGCATGTATTTCATCCTAGATCTGCAAGTTGATTGTGAGTCAGGATTATCTAAGAAATATTTGATTAATTGAAGTGTATTTAAAGTTTGTTGTATTTTTGGACTGAAATAAACCTTAATTAAAATCTGTTTATTATTTTTATAAACTTACTATACATACATATTATATATACACTCTCCGATTTTCGCTTAGGTTAGTATGTCTTCTTATTTTTTAAGATCTTAAAACAACTTTAAACAAAAATAATGGAACGCTTAGGGCTTTATTATAATACTAAACATCAAAATAAATTAAATTTATATAATATTTAGAAACACAGACACTCAATCTCTATCTTATATTTCTATTATGCATAAAATATAAATAAAATAAGATTAAATGTTTTAAAATGGGAATAGGTACAGTAATTATAAAAATTAATTTGATATAATTATTTTAAGTATTGTTGTCATGTGTAAACAAATATTGTACACTATATTTAATAGTAAAATATGCTTGACATATAAATGTATCATATTTTAAACTCTAAATTTGTTGGGTCTAGTTATTTTAGATGATTTTATTTTAAAATTTAAATGTTTGTAGCTTCATCATACATTATATAACAATAAATAAAATATATTTAATATGAAAATTGTATTAATGTTATAGGTAATAAACTATATAAACTGTTTGAAGAGAAAAATGTCTGTAGTACATTAATAAAAAACTTTTTTTCATTTGATGTAGACCACTCCGACGTTGACTGCCAGCAACGGAGCACCGGTAGATGATAAAGTAGCATCTTTGACCGCAGGCCCCAAGGGACCTATTGTACTACAGGACTTCACGCTCATCGATGAGTTGGCACACTTTGACCGTGAACGGATTCCTGAGCGAGTGGTCCATGCCAAGGGTGCAGGTATGTAATTTACATTTAAGGTTTTTGTAAATTTGTTGTTCTCATATTTAGATCATATTATGTATTGGGAGAGCCAGTGGTCGAGCAGTCTATGGCGTCAGGACTTGAGGTTAACGCAGGTTTGAGTCCTGCCTGGCCTTAACTGTAAGTTTTTATCAGTAATATTCATCTTGTACTGTACTGGTTATACCCTTACTCTGTCTGATAGTTCCTCGCACAGATCAATAGTCTTTTGGAATGGGTAGGGTAAGGTTAAAAAAGAGACAGGCTCTCCTTTATTAAAAATTGTTTGATGAAATAACATTTTCTCAGGTTACCTTTTTAAGACAAAAAATTAGAGGCACAAGCTATTATTTTGCAACTGAATATTTTGAATATTGATTGTTAAAATAACAATTAACTAGCTTTCCTTGTTGAGGGCTAAACCCCAAACCCCCATGATAAATCTGATAGTCGCTCGGCTTACTCTTCTATGAGGACTCTGCTTGTACCCGCACTTGGAAATGTCGTCCTTCGTTCTCAAAATGTAACTCTGCGTGTATCTTGAGGATATTGGCTTTCGAGTTTGCTTGGTAGCTTCCACAATGTGTGTACTCAAAGAAATGTGTTCTTTACGTACAACATATTTATGACCTCTTTCAAAAATATTGATGTATCTTGAAGTAATGAAATTGAATTTCCGTTGTGAAATGTAATCTACACTTGTTGAGTCTGAAATAAACATGTTTACTTTGTGTGTCATAGAACCAATAGCATAAAGCCCTTAAATAAATATTTCATGTGTACATCAATTTCCACTAAAATATAAGTTATTGTTAATGAAAACAGAAGGCTAAAAAAATAATACTAAAAGTTTAAAATTGTGCTTTCCAAGTTACTCTTATTCAAAACTGCCATCAATCAACAAAAAACTTAAAAAAACTCAGGAATAAAAAAATTTTCAGTCTATTTTAAATTTCTATTTGATTTTAACTTACCACAAAAATATAGCAGATAAAATTTATAAAAATGAATTTTTTTATTAATGAAAATATGAAAATAATAATTTTATTAATGAAATTTAATTTCTAAGGTTACAACATATTATGATTCTTATTTAAATAAAATTTATTCATTGTTAAAGCAACTATATTTTATCATGTCACGGGTATTAAAAATAGTCCCTATTTTTGTGAAGTATGAGAAAGCAAGCGCCAGCCTTGATGTTAAGTTTTCCACAGTAAAGACAATCAGTGAGCTCAAGGGCGACCGGGAGTTAGTTCACCTAGTAACAACCGCCCGTGGGTATTGTTGACTTTCCCTTAAGGTCGCGTGTGCATCCGCATCAGCTGCAGAACTAATTGTTGCTTCCTTTGATAATCAGATTGTCCAATTACGGGTTTCCACTTTGTTATCTGTCAAGGCCACAATAATGTTTACACCATAATGTTTGTTATATAATTTGGAGTTTGTACTGATTACATAATTTGTTTTAATAACTAATAAAAAATTGATTGGTAGACATTATCATTGTTGGTATATATCATAATCTATTTTATGCAATAGTAAGTAGAATAAATTATGCTTAAGTTATGTATAAAAAATAAATATTTAAAAATTATGGTTTTGCACTAACTAAGAATAAACTGAATTAATGATCAAAACATTGTTATTACAGTTATATTTAGTATTATTAGTAAATAAAAATATTCAATTCATTACAATTTCCTGTGTACCATACGGTTTTAGTCTACCAAGACCAATTATTGAAAAATATTTTGAAAGTATATCTTTATTATTTTGAGTTTTATTACTAATATTTTTATACCTATACGTATAATGGTATCCTAAATTAAAATGTATGAACTAGACTTTAAGTTATTCATGAGTTGCTATAAATCTTATGAAATTTATGTTCAAGTTTTATTTTATTTACCAATACTAAAGAAGAATGTGTTAAAAAGTTTGAATACATGTTTATATGATTCAAACAAAAAAAATTATTGAATGAATGTATGCTTCAAGTTTATGTCAGAGATCGAATTATGTATCCTGTAGTTAGGATTAAAAACACAACACTTAAGCAACCAAAAATAAATTTGTGTTGCCTGGAGATAGCGAAAGGCCTACTAAAAAGTGTTTTTATTGGTGATTTTATAAAAATTTATAACAAAACGAAGAATATCAACTCCATCTGAAATTAACAACATGAATATTGTGTAAAAGTTTAACAAAATAGTTTATTTGATATTTATTCCTCAGGAGTCAATTACAGTAAAATATTGTTCCTTGTAAATTCTTTTCTGTCCATACTTTAGTAACTAAGTACTGTATGTAACACCATAGGACTTCATCGTTACATAATTTATTTTTGGTTTTGTTAAATTCATGAAGAAATTACAGTAATAGGTTACAATTTCCCTATAAAAATAATTGTTCTGTCATGTTTACCATTCCTCATAGTTTGAGTTTTGACACTTCAACATGGGGATGGACTACGGGGGTAGTCCACAAAGTGACAAACTATCGAGGCTTTACTGTACTAAAAATCTGTTGTACAAAAAAAATTGTACAAACTTATGCAACTTAAACATTCTGTTGTTAAAGTTGCACTCTAGATTTGCTATAAAAGTCATGGCTGCAGTTTGCATGTCCAAACACCCATTTAATGTAAACTTCCATTACAAATGTCTTTGACATGTAAATGTAATTTCATGTTCAAGAGTGCAAATCATGATAATAAAAACGAGTCATGCACTTGACTTGCATTTAGGGTTAATTAAACTACTTTATATCAAGTTTTAATTTTTCATGTCCTCTCTTTAAAAACTATTTTTAAAATTTGGCTCCATTTTACTTATAGATTTTGTCAAAATGTAAATGAATTCTTGGTATTAAGGTGTTAGTTAAAAAAAATCTTTACATTTTTACTACGGCTATGATGAAAGTATAAAATCACTATTTTGTTCTTCGGAATATGTACTCTGTGTATACAAATATCATAAATTGTAGTGTTGTTATGACACCATCTGGGAATTGACAGGCTTGATATTTATTTATTTAGTTTCTCTAAGTCAATTCTGGTTTCCCCAAAAATGTAAAAAGTATGATATATTTTCAAATATTTGTGTTCAAGTTCTGCATATTTTAAATTGTGAAGTTAATATTCTCCATGTATTATGAAGAACTTTTGAAGTCTTTAAACATAACTGTATTTTCTCCATATTATTTTTTATAGTATTAATTTTAATGTCATAGTATTTACACCTGTTTCCTTCAACTTGCCTTGATTATAAAAGCCACTTGGCCAATCTCATTATTTAATATGATTAAGCTACCTAACTAATCTTAAATTAGATTGAAAATTCTATCTGTACCTCATGTTTAATTTCAAAATTAAAAAGTTTATCTTTTTTAAAATCATATTTAACTTTTATGAATCAATGTAGAAAAATTAGTTGTATGGAGAAAATTTGATAAATTTTAGGGTACTTTAAAGATAACTCTTAACCGAATTTTGCTTATCACGATTCCATTTTGCAAACCTTCTTTTTCTGTTATTTTTCTTTGCTGAAACCAGTACTAAGGTATAAATTCAGACAGAGCTTTGAGAAGGGAGTCATTGTTAGTTTCCTCATTTCAAAAAGGTTGTTCGTTCTAAATTGCCATTGATAGGAATTATATGTACTTTTGACTAATACCTTTTACTGTGTTGTACAAAACTGAAGATACTAATGTTTATAGACTTTTTGCATATTGGATACATCAAAGAGTTTGTTGCCCATATTATTGTCATATATTAAAACATCAAGCTATTTTTCATGTTTAATGTCTATTTATTTAAATGTTAAAAAATGCCCTATTTCTGTATCCATTTTCTCACCTTCTTACTCAGGTGTTTACATCATTGAACATACATGTTCCAAGTTCTCTCAGAATTTCATTTTTTTAAAGTGGGACGGAATTAACAAATCTTTGTAGGCCTATAGGTATTGGACCATTGAAGCAGGCAATTTTAGGTCCTTTTAACCCCAATTCTGTTCAAAGCGTGTTCATGAATTTTATATTTAAATATGAATTTAACATTAATTTACAACAAAATTATGTTCAAACTTTACTTTGAACATTGTACACCACATTGAAAAATTTGTTCAAATATATTCTCTGATAATTTCTATAAATTATAATTTTATACGTCATAGTTGCTTCCGTTTTAATTGGAAACAATCAGTAATGGAAGTAAAATAATCGTTGTTTCGTGGTAAACACACAGTCAGAGCTATTGTCTACACGCACTAGATGTTATACAACCACCCTAATGAGTCAGCTAAATGCCTCACTTGGAAGACAAACAATACTGCCTCAAGCCAACAGGACGTGGAGAACATTACATCAATTCACACCTGTGAGCTCTATTGTTGACCAATAACATGAGTTATTATTTTCACTCAGTTTGTTTCGTGTTGTTCACATTAGATATTAGGAATCCATTAATTAATTTAATTGCTATTATGTTGAATAAGTTTATGAGAAAACAAAACAAAATCATTGTGCTCGTATTAAGCTAAAGCCTTATAAAATTAGTTTTGTTCTTCCAACATAGTTCAAATCGGAACGTACAATAATAAAGAGAAATATGCTTGGGATGAGATAACAAAAAAACTGCCAAAAGCTCAACAGAAAACAAAATCAACAAATAATAAAAAATGCTTATCTATTAAAACTAAAATTAAATGTTAGCCGGGCAAGAATTGACTTGTGGAAGTGAAACACTTTTCAAATTAAACCAGAAAAACAGGACTGATAAAATATTAAATAAAACTCAGTAATAATTAGAACATGTAGAAGTAGAAAATATCAAAAAGAAGAATAATGAGGAATATAGCTAACAAGATGGTGATTAGAGAGATAGACTCTGTAATTGACTTGATTGAAAAAGTCTCTTTTTGAGTTAGATCTAACAATAAAGTATTTTATAAAGAAAACAGAGAAGCATAAAACAAATATCACAGTCGCAATTTACAAGTCTGTAGAACAAAAGAACAAACCTAGATTGAGTTTTTTTCAGAAGCAGAAAGAAATGCAAGATTGGATGAAGAAATATTGCGAATCAAGATCTAATACTAAAAAAAGTCAAATGAAAGATTGAAATAAATGACTGATGTAATCCAATGTAACCGTAAAAGTGAAAAAAGAAATTGAAAAAAGTCATAAGGGTTACAAAATAATCAAAGTGCCATATAACATGTATTTGAAATATTCCTTAGAAATGTTTGCAAGTTATTATCAATTTAGCTGTTTTTAATGAATGTTTTTGCTTATTCTATTTATATCCACATTTGATAAACACCCTAACTGATTACTTCGCAGGTCATCTACCACTATTGGTTTGGAAAATTAGGGAAGTTGGGGATTTTGAAAAGAAGAAAAAATGTGGGAAAAAAATCAAGAATTCCTAATTTTATTTAGAAAATTGTGATGTATTTCTTGATTGCGGTATACTAGTCTCACTACTTTTAGCTAAGTGAATTAATTTAATTAAAATATAATAATTTTAATGTTGCAACTCTATTTACTTAATAAATCATACAATTTTTTATGCAGTTGGCATTGAATTTTATAATTTTCAAGTTGGTATAAAAAAATGCTCCTAATTTTTGTTGCTTCAAATGATTACTGATATAATAATCTGATTATGCAATTACTAATTTCTATATAATTGTTTTTTGAATTAACCTATTTATTATTATGCATTATTTTTAGATTAAATTTTAAATATAATTAACAATCACTAAAAAAACATGATAGTTCTAATTTCCAACCTTATAACATATATTTTTTATTCAAACAAATTTATGTTGTTTTATACATTTAGCTTGATTAGATATGAAAAAAATATTTGTATTGTATTTTATATTTAGCTTACTTTATTGATATTTATTAAACAGGTTTTTACGGTTTTTGATATAATTTATCTTTTAACGGCTCTCAAACAGAACTTTATTGCAGTTATTTTTTCTCTTGGAAATTATTGAGTAATATTTTTGTGGTGTAATGCTCGGAGACACCTAGTAATAATATTACTTTTAATTTTGTTTAATTTATAGCTAAATTTGAGACATAAAATATGTTGTTGTAAAAGTTGTTTTGATTTTCAGTTTCAAAGCTAATTTTGTAAACCATTAGAATTAGTCTTAGAAGTTTTACACATAGTTTTGTTTATACTTTTAGTCATGAATTGAATGAGAAAATAGGGAAGAGTAGGGAAAACATTGGGAATTTCATAGTCAATATTTTGTAGACACCATGCATGGGAATGAAAGCAGCATGTTGGAATCAAGTATTGTTGACTTGAGTATGAACGTGTTGTATTATCTGTTGATATCCAAGTAAAAAAACCACAGATTCACGTTTTTATTGTTATACAACGATCCAACACAATAGGTTGTTTGAATAATGCAGCCGTGATCTGAGGGCAAGGTGAATGTGAAGGTCGTCTGAGGCTTCGTCCTGTTCATGTGGGAGTTCATCAACCCGGCACCAAGCTTTATATGTTATAAAAAAACACGTCAACCCGGCACTGGACCTTTCACTGGCCGCCATGACAGTATGTCAACCCGGCACCAGCCACCCCTCTTACCCATTCCACCTACACTACCCCCTCCCAACCCCTCCTTTCTCTTTCCCCTCCCCTAATCACCTCCCCTTTTCGTAAGGTGCCGTAGGTTCGCGCTGTCCATGTCCGGGGACCGAGCTTTACTAAACGGAGGTGTGTGATGGTTTTAAAATGAATGGGGGTGAGCTTTGTAAAATGAAGGCAATGCTTTGTTCAATAGGTTAGGTTAGGTTAGGTTAGGTTAAAGGAGTTAGGGCGATGAGATGCCTAGGGTTCGAGGGAGGGAAAGAAGAGAATAAGGGGCGTATGTTTGGTGTTGTGGAGGGGGAACCCAGCTCCCCTACCTTCAAACTGTCTCGGTGCCGGGTTAAGTTGTGACATTAGTAACGCCTGATTAACCTTAGAGCGGTGGTCAGATTTGGTGCCGGGTAGACGTGCCGCCGTTCATGTATGCATTTTGAAGCTCTGCTTATGTAAACTATTTGTCGATAGTTTTTAATCAGTTGATTGAGAGGGATGTTTACAACAATATTGTATTAAAGGTTCAATGTCAAATGGTGATTCCTGTTTTTAATTGTGACTCTGAAACCTAACATTAGTTTTTTTATCTCATAATTTAACATCGTTAAACCTAAACATTTTTTAAAGAATTTTTATTATTTATTGTTTTATTCATTATTCATTCATTAGAAACCAATTGTTAAGATATTGGCAAATATGAGAGGCGAAAGAGTGTGATGAGTGTAGTCATTGTTACTAACTAAGGTTGACTTGAACCCAAAGTCTTGAAGGGTTTTTTATGAGCTACCTTTATTGATTTACCCCGAGGTGTTGAAAATTGTGGATGAATGATGACTCGCCATAAAGCCGGACAGGTCATTGATCACTCATTGTTCCGAGTCACCTTCTTGGCGACACAGTCACCTGAATATGTCTTGGTTGCATACAGGAAATTGAGAAAATAACTGAATGGTGACTAAAATATCCAAGACTTTTAATAGCTACCTTACAATCATTTATCTATATTACATTTACCTGTTGTTTACATTTAGTTTGTATTTTGTTTTTGAATCCTTTAAGGATATTTATTAAAGAGAGCCATGTGGTGATTCAGAAGGAGAGACATACATTAATTTGAAAGTACAAAACTTTCAAATTTAGGATTCCTTACTGCTTATGTCATGTATATTTATGAAAAAATGCTGTATATAATTGATAATGATAATGATTTTTATATACAATATCTTGACAATTAAATGAACACAAAACTTAAGTGAATAATACTAACCACTGTTTCCAGTAATGTGGTTAGTGAACATAAATAACAATAATAAAGTAAATTAACAAATAACTCAGTCCAGTTTCTTTTATGTATTATAGTCTTGTATATAATTAGAATGGCATTCTGTAGCGTTCATTAAATTCAAACTACTACTAAATTAACAGTATTTGATAATTAAATTAAAATAAAATATTTTACAGTTCTTAAACTAATGTTTCCCATAATTTACTCTAAGTTAAGGCCTGGCTTAGACAATTTGTGTCGTGTATAGTGCATAACCAGTTCTTTAGCTTGTGGCAAAATTCCTTATTGTTGTTGCTTTCTTTAATGTTTAATGGTAATTTAATGTTAATGAAATAATTTAAGCCTAAGTAATTAAAGATCGTTTGAAAAACATTTTGTTTACTTTGGGTTTGATAAATAATATATTCTTGTTACTTCTCATATCATTTATTAGGTTTGAGAATCTAAAGCCGGCCATGTGAAAGTTAGCATATTTAGTTTTTTTTTTTACATTGACATATATTTTATTCGTGAAGCATCATGACAGCAAAATGTTCAAATCATCGTTAATAGTCATTTGGAGATTTAATTCATTTTTGTTGGAGGATACAAGTGCAATGTCATCGGCAAACACACTAACTGAACATTTGAAATGTTGGTCTAACAGGTCGTTAATAAAAATTAAAAATAGATTTACAGAGAGCTCGGAACCCTGAGGGACTTCGGCTTCTTACTAATAACGAAGGGCTTAATTGATTATTAATTTTAACTGATTGGCTCTGTGCTACAAGAAAGCTTTCAAACCATTTCAACGCAACACCTCTTACACCGGCACTTTCCATTTTATTAAGTAAAATATTATGATTCACAAGGTCAAATGCTTTTTTAAAGTCAACAAATACTGCAGTCGTTTTTCTGTTATTATTTATGTTATCATATATTAAGCTTGAAAAGTATTAACACATCTTCTGTAGATTTATTTTTTGTGAAACCAATCTGGGATTTATTCTGGAAGTTTATAGAACTCAGGTAATTTACTAACCTAACTTTCATGCATTTCTCCATTATTTTAGAAAAAACAGATAACAAGCTTACTGGTCTTCTATTTTCAATTTCGAACGAATTAATTTTTTTAAATAGATGTACAACAATGCTACTCTTGAGTGACTCTGGAAAAATACCAGTTTCAAAACTTAAGTTACTTATGTAAGCTAAAAAGTGAGCAATTTCACTGTAAATATGCTTGAGCATCTCTATATAAAATCCATCTTGGCCAGTTGTTTTTTTATTTTTAAAACTTCAAATTATGTTTGACACTTAAGCAGAGTCAGTAGGAGCAACAAAGAATGAATGAATGGTCTGATAATTCTTCAAATTATAAACTCTGCCAACCAGTTGGTCAGTGTTATCAGCTGTATGATTTTATTTTTATTTTTCTTGCTATAAAACAGGATATCACAATTACATTATAGCAGAACAAATATATTAAAGTTCAATATAGTGGTTTGAGTCAAGTCCAATTTCTCTGAAGAACAACCGGAGCACAATATTTACATAAAAAACTAAAACTGTACTTTGTACACTGATAAGTTAGTTGTTGATCTCATCTGACAATTGCTTGGGATCCTCCAAAACTGTCCCATCATCCAATACAACTTTATCTATGTTATTACGTTTAAGGCTATATGTAATCACCCTTCACTGTTGACCACTGTCTCTATTACATTTATTGATTAAATTAGCAAAATAGTTGTTTTTTAACTTTTCAATGTCGTTTTTCAAATTCAAACAATAATAAGATGTCAAATTTAAATCATGGCATTTTTTTCAGCATTTTATACATTTTCTTCCATGTATAAAGAATGGACAATTCTTTATACATGGAATTAACTTCCATGTATAAAGAATTGTACATTCTTTTAACTTCCAAGGAACTTGATGGATTGTAAAAATCTAAGGACTTTTTGTCTTGCTTTACGATATTTACAATTAGTAAACTACAAAAACTTAAATAAGAACATTTAACATCATTACTCTGATAAATACTGTCCCAGTTAACTTTTTCAATTCATCTTTAATATTATCATAGTTATACTCAATTGTTGTATTCTCAGTTCTTTCAATAAATTCATAACAAGCCAAACCAATATGAACAAGGCCTAGTAAACAGTGATCGGTTACGCCCAAATTAAAGATTGCACTTTTAGAGTGACTAAGATCCTTAAATTTTACAAAAATGTGATCTATACAAGTTAAACTAAATTGTGTAATTCTTGTTAGGCTATTTATTAAAGATAAAAAACCGTAACTATTTAATAAACTATTGTAATTTGAAACATGAATAGAATTTCTAAGTATATCTAAATTTACAACACCAACAAATATGGAATTTAGTTTAATAAGCGGTAAGATATAATTCAATTCTTGAACAAAATGTGCCTCTGTAAATTGATTTAATCATATAGATTCTTACAAGATTCTTACAAATGAGACGCCGACACAACGTTGTGCGTATTTTAAGGCGAATATGAATGGTTTTATGAGTGTAGGATGAGTGTGGATGAGTGTAGTCTGGTTACTAACTGAGTTCAACTGTTCCTCAGAAAGAGCAATTTATTAATAGCCCAACAGCCAGGGCAACTAAGGGACCTACAGCTTTACGTGGAATCCGAACCACGTAGTGCTGGTCTGATTTTCAGCTAATTGACAAGCCTGATACTCAGTTATCTCCCCCACACAACATCCGCACAATGATTACCACCCAACATGGACACCCCAGACTTCTCTAGTAGTGTCCACGCCGATAGCAACCATTGAGCGGACGCCGTGTCGGTATTAAGAGGACCGAGCATACAACCTATCGCCTACAATCTCCCAAACACTTTGTCCCCATGTAGCTGGGTTACAGCACTGCGCCACCAGTGCCGACAGGTCATATTGAGCGTGTTGAACCACACGATATATCAAGAAATAAACAATTAGCCGTTGACATATTTATATTTAACTCTGCAAATTTAAATTTGTTAGAAATGTAACATACGACACCTCCAGCTCAATATGTGTCATTGCATTTAGTAGCTACGTCAAAGCCTGGAATTTTTTATAAACTAATCTCTTAACTGTTTATCCAAACTTCACTCATTATAACAAAACCAATGTTATGAATAATTGAATTAATAACATAGTCTTATTCAGTAAAAGTAGTGATGTCCAAAACAAGAGGAAAATATAACATTGTTATTCAGCGGCACAATAAATAAAGATTTTCAAAGTCAACTTTGCTGGATCAAATTCTTTAGTAGCCTACCAGCCAACAAAAAGGAGCAAAATTACAAAACTTTAAAAACATCTAATTACCAGAGAATTTTATAGTATTGAAGAGTTTTATGAAACGTGACACTATTAACACAATTAATTTGTATAAAAAAATTATACTGAAAAATAGAATTCATTTGACATAATCTTTTAATTGGTGATACTCAGCTGTTGATGACTATTTTGATATATATGTATTTAAAATTAAATTAGCATATTATTTTTACTTTTTGATTTAAAAAAAATAATTTAAAGATTAAATTGTGAGAAAACTTATATTATTCAATTTTTAATAGAAATAACAAAAATAGTGAATAACTTACTAATTTTGCTTAGTTCATATATATATATATATATATATATATATATATATATATATATATATATATATATATATATTTGGAAATATTCTAATAGTTAATGAATGCCAATTGAAACTGATTGAAAGGATTATTTTTATTTGTTACAACATAAACAAAGTTTAATTTGCTTCGCTTTTTCAGTTCTGGAAAACTGTGTTTACTTTGATATAAATATAATGTTTGTTGTGCTTCCCAACCCGTTACTGCTTGCCTGTGCATGGTGTCAAAATGTTCATGATATCAAATTTCAGTCATATTTATTTTATTTTAATTCTGATTAGTGTTTATTGAAATAATTTTTTGGAAGTAGATTAGTGCCATATATTTCTTCATGAAATATTTTTGAAAGAAAACTACCTACCCCGGGGAATCAGCATGATGTGTCAGCTGTGCCGATGTTTGCTGTTTCCTAATTAAGGTCATGTTAACAAACCTGTGTCACAGAGCGCACCACTCAGCGGTTTAGGGCCTCATTCAGCACTGTGTCACAAAGTTTGCAACCAAGCAATTCAGCATATTATGTCCATATAAGAAAGAAGAACTCCATACTCATACACACATAACAGATTTTCTTGTCTTATTTGTGATGAATATGGAAAGTCTGACTGATTGTGCACTACAATGTGAACATTGAGATAGATGTACAGAAAAACACTTAAATATCTTAGATCTAGGTTAGATTTTTAGAATATTAACTGATTAAATTTGGAAATATTGTAAATAAATTAACATCTCTTATCTTGCATTCTTTTGATTCCGGAATTTTTTCTAGGTTAGATTTTTAGAATATTTTTAAGAATTGGCGAAACCTACTTCTTGTAATATATCTATAGTTAAGAAAAGGCTTTCTTTTCTTAAATAAGTTTCATGTAATTATTTTATAGTCAATCTTATTTTGATAGTGATTTGTAAAGTAAACTATGTTTGGAATATACTTAGAGGTTATTTTAGAACAGATGGCAGTGCATGAATGGGTGGGCGGGTGGGTCAATACTACAATGTGTGTATGGGTAGGCGGGTAGGTCAATACCACAGTGCGTGTATGGGTGGGCTGGTGGGTTAATACAGTAGTGGCTTTGGGCAAGCCAAGCGGTCTAAGGCGTCAGGACTTTGAGCTTGGGTTACAAATAGCGCTGGTTCGAATCTGGCCTAGACTGGAAGATCACTTTTACTGTACTGGTTCGCCCCCTTACTCTGTCTGAATAAGCTCCTTGCACAGATCAATAGTCTATGAGGAACGGGCAGAGTAAGGTTAAGAAGGAGGTCGCCTCTTCTTTTTTTCTTTTTTTTTTTTTAAGGCTCCATGGGAACTCTATATGAGCATACAGTCTTCTTGTTTCTGTAGTCAGTGATTGTATGCTGGGAATAAATTCATCGGAAAACTTTCAGCACAGTTAAAGAATGATAAGGATGATCAAACATTTAAAAGACTTTATAAACAATTAAAAGCCTTGAAAAAAGGGTAAAGAACTGTTTTACAACCAATACAAAGATTAGAATAATTTACTGATTTAAGCGACTCCGTTTTCTGTCTATTTCCTAAATTTTCCTCCTTATAAATTCAATTTCTTTGATTGTTAAGACCGTAATAAATAAATTGACGTTTCTTGTTTAACTTTTAGCAAAACTGACAATATTTCTTTGATTTGAAAGTTAAATTACTCGTAATTTGCTCTATTTTTTATCTTCATATTATTGTTATTAATACTAATGGCAGTTAAATTTTAAAAATTGTACGTTATTTTAGCCTATTGTCAATTTTTTTATTTTTATATAACATAATTCCTTTTCTTAATGAACATGTAAATAAAGATATTTGACTCTTGAACTAAAATATATTTGATTGATGTAGCCTTATACTGTATTTATGAGTTTGAAATTTAATTTATGTATACTGTACATTTTGCTAACAATTGGATTAATGTTTATTTTTAATTTTATGTAGTTCAGGGTATAGCTACGAGAAGACACTATTCAGTGTACACTTTTATGTACGATGGATAAAGAATATTCATCACGGACTGCAAATTTAGAATCACTGGCTTAAGAGGTCGTACAATATGTGCATTACTTGAAGGCTATTGACACCTGGCTACTAATTACGAATGGAAATGAGGTGTTGGTGGATATACTGTACCTCTAATGAAACTCGTACACATGAAATCAGCATATTCACAAACAAACTTATGTTTGGCAGTGGAAGACTCTAAAAGACAGGGTAGAACATTTTTTATTTTTACATTCTATTAAATAATTATTTATTCACACAGATATATAAATGAAATGGAAAATGTTTTAACCCTTCATGTGTGGTTTTTTTAATACACCTAAACTTTTATTATTAATTTAATGTTCATTGCATGCATTATTTTACTTATTTAATATCAATATTTTTTCCTTTTTCTATGTCCAGTTAGTTTTTAATGCAAATTTGTTATGTCAAATAGACAAATACAGCCAATTTAAAATAAATAAAAAAAAAAAAACACATTCACCTCCTATTGTCAAAAGTAAATAGTAGCAAAACAAGTGTTTTCCGATGCAACTATATAATAGAAACACTGATCCTGTCACTTCTACCCCTATGCCAGATTCCGTTTATTTAAGTACGGAAAAAAGTATCAGTCTGAGTTGGATTCGAACTGACTGACGATCCACAGTGCTGTACCTGGCCACAGAATAGTGCCTTAGACTGCTTATCCATTTCAACACTGACAATAACTTTGTATTTTTGCTTTAATGATGTACTATCTATATTGAAATATGCTAGTACATGCTAGTAAAAAAATTGACAAATAGTAAGATTTTGAGTGCTTTATTACATGATTGAGACAATCCCGTTTTCTGTCGATTTCTAAAATTTTCCTCTCTATAAATTCAATTTCTTTGATTGTTAAGACCATAATAAAGAAATTGTCGTTTCTTAACATTACAAATTCAAGAGACAAAACCAAAGCAATGCATTTGCTCAAGATGTGTGCATGTGCTGCTATCTAACAGCGAATAGCTTAAAATAAATGGTTTGGGCGGCTGTTTTTCAAACTATGAGTTAATTCAGAGGCATGGTGAGGGAGACCGCTAGCTCTATCTATGAGGGCAGTGTAAGAAGTAATTTCATAAGACAGGAAAACAGGTACTGTGGTATAACTCATTGTTATGATGAATAAACAATGAGACTAAGCACAAACTCTCAGCCAGCAGTTGATACCTAGTAAATCAACAATAATTAATATATCAAATGTCGACTGACACAGGGGCCTTTGGATTCTTTGAGGTGACGAAGCCAGACATCACCAAGTACTGCAAGGCTGCCTTGTTCTCCGAGGTGGGCAAGAAGACCAACGTTTCAGTTAGATTTTCTACTGTCGGAGGGGAGAGTGGCTCCTCAGACACCGTCAGGTAGTTTTAAACTCTAAATTAACTTTATTCATTTTTAGCCACCCGAATTTGACCAATTTTTTAATATATAAAGGACACTTACTTTGTGTCATCAATTCATGTAGTTTCATTTGATGTATCCAGTATATTATTTTATCATATGGAACGACTGACTAAGTAAAGAAACAGGTGGCATGACAACAATCGTCAGCATGCTTACTTATTGTAGAAGGCGTACTGTTGTGGTATAAGTTAATTTATTTTTAATTATTGTTTGTATTGTAGATATACAATAATTTAATATAATTATAGACGCCATTCTTGATCTTTATAATTCTCTTTGTACAAATGGTGAATTACAATATTCTCAATCGTCGAGGCCATGTGGAGTGATACGATAAATAATAATCTAAAGTTATTCTCAGTTCATTTATAATATATTATTTAATATTTTTATGTTCAATTGTGTTTTGTTTGTGAACTTAAAAATAACTTGATTTGATCATATATTTTACAATTCCACGTAATTAAAAAATAATTTGATTGTTCTTAAGGCGCATTCGTCAGGATATTGCTGAATATGGATTGCCAATGATTGTGATGAGTATAGCCAATGATTGTGATGAGTATAGATGAGTGAATGAAGTCATTGTTACCAAATAAGGCCGACTAATCTTTAGAAAGTGTCACTAATTAATAGTCCAGTGACAAATAACTGCCACTGGTTATCAGTTGATCCCTTTCAAAATTTATTATGATTCTGATTGGGGTCAGACTGAGAACCTTAATGTTATAACCTTAACTACAATACCAAACAATTTACATGGAATGTGCCAAAATTTGAGTAGATCAAATGAAACTATATGAATGATCACAATACAATGATCTTTTAATTTTACAGTCTAGTAGTTAAAGTTTACTACCTCATTTATGACTTGTATGAATTACAATTTTGTTTAAAAGTAGTTGGTATTACACTTGATTATACTATTACTTACAAATAGATATCTCTTGTAATATGAATATGTTTGCCAGTAATTTGATTAGCTAGTGAGGTCTGCCATTTCAGCTGGTTTAAACTGCATTACATTTACATGGCACTACGCTAGTACAGTGAAAACCCGATTGTCCGTCACCCTATTTTCCACCAGGTTCTGTTATCCGTCAGTGTCTGGGTTCGTCACGTCACAATATGACAGTTGCCGTATGACATCCGTCTGGAAAACGATAATTTCCCCCTCCAGCCATCTAACCCTCATAAGCCTAGTTCCAACGGCCTATCATCTATAAGACCTTGTCTGCTGTCTACCAGATAATAGGTCGTTGGAACAGCTCGCCTGTGTACGCCTGACGTACGGACAGGCCATCCGAGGCTGCCTGAACAGATCCCGTACAACATGGGGAAAGAAGCGGCACTACAAAGGCCTATGATCAGAGATGAAGTTTTAAGCCGCGACGCTTATACAGTTCACGGGCAGTTGGAATGGTCATGTCTGATGATACACAGGCAACACGCTATCCGTATACCGACATCAGGCCGCCTGATGTCTGCTAAAAGACTGGCCCTGGGAACTGGGCTTTAATATATTACACTGTACTGCAAGTTTAATTTTAAGAATGTTGATAATTAATTTTTGTGCTCATTACATAATGTACAAGCTTATGTTTTACAATAAAACTAGACCTACTGTAATAAAAGCGTAATTGTGGTCTGCAGTATATACATTCTGTATCATGTCTTTTTTCTAACCTTTTCATTCTCATTTCGTTAATCAATATGTACTATACAGCATTAAAATTCAACGTGTGTAAGCACTAATAATAAGTTTCCAGCGATATAAGTGTGAGTGGGTGAATTCTCTATAATACGTCTATTCTCCAATCCGTCACTGCCGCGGTCCTGACCCCTGACGAAAAATAGGGTTTCTACTGTACTCCACAATGAACCACAAAACAGCTGATAATTTAACATTGGATGAGAAATCCATCTGTGTGATTATAAAATCAATGATCTTGAAATAAATAGTAGTTTAGCAAAAGTTGTTTACAATTGTTGTTACTTAATGTCTATGATGTAATGACAAGTCTAGGTTAAATTTGTACTCACCTGTATAGTTGAATGTGCATTCAATTTAATTTCGCGTTTAAACATGCAAAAGAAATACCTGCAGCAGAAATATAGGATTAATGGCTGAACTCTATTTATTTGTGGTGCTCTCATATATAATTCTTATAGTTTAGTTTAGCAGATTTAGACAGATAATCAATTAAACTGTTTAGTCATAACGGGATTGATTGTATCAACTATGAACTAACTATCAATGTCATAATTGACTATAGAAACGAAAAGTGTGTCCAAGGCAATGCATTTGCTGTGTACAGACACATGAGTTTCAAGTAAACGCTCGGACGATTGTTTGATGTACTATTAGCTCAGCTATTAGTCACTTCAGCGTGTGTTGGAGAGAGACAGAGGGATAGAGAGAGAAAACTACTGGCTGTTCCCAACCTGTTCGGTTAACCTGTAAAAACCGAACATGAACTAGTTTAACCTAATAAGAAAACTGGCTTCACGGAACCCAAATGAGGGAGCAGTTTCCTCGCTTATCATACATATAGAGTTAATATGAATATGTTGCTCTTATAACAATGTTTGTGACTTTGTGGGGTTCAGGAATGTGGGATGGATAATTTTAAGTTGTAGGTATTCAGATTTTTTATTTTGTAAAGGATAGCTAGGACTCGTCTACCCAAGAAATTGTTGTTCATATATTAAATTACTTACACCCTCCGTTATTGGGTTCTTATGCAATATATCATTTGTCTGTAAATAACCATTATACCTTGCTACTTAGTAAACTTTTTATAATGCCACTTCAGTGATAGATAAATCCATTGTCAATATAAAAGTAACAATAAATAGAGAATTATACAAGCTACAAAAAATAGCCATGAGAACGTGGGTAGTGTTATTGCAACTCCATTTTATTGTACCCATCCCAATTGTTGTATAGATTTTACACCTGTCAAAATATGTTGAAATTCCTTATAGAGTAGGGAATTAGAGGTTGGTGTGCTGTTACTCCTTTTAAATATTTGAGATTTGAGAGCAAATAAATATTGCTTCATTAAAACAAGTGGAGCATTAGTCTTTTACTGCTGTTAAAACATTTTGTTAAACATATAATAACTGAATAACTTATTGAACTATCAGATAATAAACATGGCAGACATCATCAATTATGGAAAGATCAGAACTAATTTGTAAAGAAAATAGTTAAATGCTACTGCTACGTAAAAATATTGTTCAAGTGCTATAAAAAGAAACAAGATTCTATCTGGATGATTATCAGTCACGTTAATTTTTATCAAACATGCTGTTGGTGCATTGTTGTTAATTTTAAGCAAACCTGACTGAAAACATTATGATCAGGGACCCACGAGGATTTGCCTTAAAATTCTACACAGAAGAGGGCAACTGGGACCTGGTGGGTAACAATACACCAATCTTCTTCGTCCGAGACCCAGTGTTGTTCCCAAGCTTCATTCACACACAGAAACGGAACCCTCAAACTCATCTGAAGGTTAGTCTATTTTATTTTGATAGTTAGTAATCAAGAACATTACAGAAGCGTTGAGTGTTGGGTTGTTATTTATATTTTTCCTTAAAATACAATATTTAAAATGAAAAATTCTGAGAAATTTTTAACTATTTTAATTTGTAAGATTATTTTGTTAAAAACTTGCTTATTTTGGACATTTCTCTGCTTTACACATTTTTCATTTAAGATATATTTTTGAGTGATTGCCCCTTTGCACTGCATTATCTTAAAGTCAAAATTATAAGACACTAATTCATTTTTTAAATTTTGAATTGAAACATTTTTCTTTCAATTGATGTACATAATTCAGAAGCATTTCAACTGAGTTTAAATTTGTTGAAAAATAAAAAGTTAACAAACTGGTAGTAGTTTTTTATAATGGTTTTACAAATCAGTAGATTTGTAGATCATTAGATAATGATTTTCTCTCAATTTACTCACTAGTTTAGATTCTCACAATAACAACGAAAAACTGCACACTTACCAGAATCAATACCAAACTATTGAACATATGTTATAAGTTTTATTTTTCTCTTCAACTTCTTCGCTCAGGAGCCAGAACTGAATTAACTCATCCTCTTAAGTTCATCCAACCAAATAATAGATATTATTGCTTATGTACAAGTTCATAATTTTGAATTAAGTATTTAAAAGCAGCTTTTATGGCCTTGCTTTAAAAAAATGTGAAATTTAGCTTTAGGAAGTGGCATTGCAATTTTTGTTTATCTTCTTGTCAAAGGGTGATTGTGTAATAACTGCCACTGTTGGTAAATTGTAGCTCGGTTAAGTCTTATCATTTTAGTGTTGTAAAGTATCTGAAGAGTTGTGTTAAGTATCTGAGGATTAGTTACTTAGCTTAGAAGTGGGGGACTTAAAACTTTGATTTGGCAAGTTTTATTATAAATATACAATTCCGTACATTTGTTTATCATATTTAACAAGATTGATTTATTCAACATAGTAGGATTAAATTTTCATATACCTAATGTTGAAATGAGATCTTTGCAATGAAGTCATATTTATTTGTCTTATTTATTTTATTTAATACATTTTAATAATGCCTTATTACAGTTATGAAAAGCCAATAACAATAAAGCATTAATTTAATAAAAATATATGTAACATGAAAATAATAATCTATAAACACAGGCACAGAGAAACCAAATTAGAGAGAGAGAGAGAGAGGGGGGAGAGAGAGAGAGAGATGGGGGGAGAGAGAGAGAGTGAGAGATCCATTTATTGCCCAAGTACATATTTACATAATATATGCAAAATTTTGAATTAAGATAAAAATAGTCCCACATGGGCCTAGAACAACCTGTGCGCAGGAAGAGTTCTATCAAATAAACTTAAAACATGTATTAGTATACCAGTGTTCTTAAAAATAACTAATCTAACTAAGGATGTAAAATATGTATAATAAATGATAGATACTAGAAAAGCTAGGACATATTAGGACTGGGCACCGAAGTGCAAATGCAATTTGTACAGATTTAACAAGTTGACACTTGGTAAAGTACGCTAGGTAGAATATAAATAGTATAAATAAAATTAAAAAAGAGGAAAGTAAAAGACGTTAAAATAAAGAAAGGACATGACAGATGGAATCTTTTCAATTGTAATTCGGAAGCGTCAACTGTAAGTTTTCACTTCAACAGAGTACAGTGTAAGCTGTTTGGTCGAGTCATACAGGAGTATTTGGAGCTGATAAGGGACTCAGCATGGTCAAGGCCAATATTCAACAACCATTCAGTGATAACCCGTTTGTAAACATATTTTGACACCTGGAGGCTCCTAATCCATGGTGGAATGTTTCGATAAAGCACGTTAGCAACGTAAAAGGTGTTTAATAAACCGGCTGACTTTACTACTCGGGAGACCTGCGCTCCTACGTTTACTGCTCTTCTGGTATTATATTAATGTTCAACTGGATTAATTATCTATTTTTTGTGAGTAAATATATACATAAGTACCGTTCTTATATAAAGCTGTCTCATTGTTAAAAAATTAATTCACCAATAAACTAAGAGTTTACTTTAACTGCTCTTGCTGCACTAGATATTAATAATAGTTATATATATAGATGAAAAACAAGCACTATGTATTATCAACAAACAACTATTCAACAATAACATGAAATAAATTCTAAACAGTTAAAATAAACACAAAACATAACCTTACAAATTACACACTCTGGAGTTAAATGAAAGAGAAACAAGGCGGATTAAATATATTTTCCAGATTAAAGTTTGAGTACATTTTTATTTTTTTTTTTAAATTTATAATTGAAAACCTTTTTTTCTTGGATTGTTTATTAGAGAGATAAAAAAAGATCAATTTATTTAGAGTGACCATTGAAAATTCCAGACATGAGATTAGTAGGTAAAAATAATCCTAATTAGTATTGGAGAAACGTGTACTGAATAAGTGAAATTTGTGAGAACCAGGACGGGAATGGCAGAGTCCAGCTGAGCCAACAGTCCACTGTCATCCAGCATTCCATTCATTAACCTGTGGAGATAGATAAAACAATGCCTTATATCCACTTTATAAATTTTGTATGAGACTGGCAGTTGGTTTGGAATTGATTTTACAGTTATTTGGCACTGTAAGATGAAGGAGTATATTTCAAAGTTTGTAAGTAAACATGAAACACTTTGAAGCTCGAATCGTATCCATTAGAACTAGACTTTCCTTAATTTATCTTAAATATAGCTTCAAGTAGCAGATGAGAATTGATTATTTATTCATAGCGTCTTTTAAGTGGAGACAGTAAAAATAGCAGGATCCTATGAGTAAACGTAAAACAGCACGAAGGAAAACATGAAATTATACATAAATTACATTAGGCATATTTTTACTAACAATAATGCATATTTAATTCCTGTATTCAACTTATGTCTAATTAATTCATTGAAAGGTGCATTCATTTCTATTTTTATACTAAGGCTAATTTCTTCTCATATAAATTAAATTGGGTTTTTTATTTGCAAATTACGTGTTGGTAGAAATGCAATACAAGTGAACATCACATAACAGAAATTTATTGCTGTATACGTATATAATGCACAAATGTTATGGCATTCCTGTGTGAATCCCTCTGGTTTGAAGAAGATAAACATGGTTTACTAAAATCAATCACCATAATATTTGTTCATTTAGTACTTATATTGTGCAAAGAATGTTCGTTGTTGTTTTCGATCAATGTAAAGTTTCTTGATGAGGATGTTGATTAAAATTGTCCAAAGTGAAGTTACAATCACTTTATTTAAACAGAATTTAAACTAACTATATATCAAAATCAGAATAAATATGATATTATTAACATAAATAACTTGATACAGACGAGCTCTGAAAGTTAGAGAATTTAGAATGATCGAGTTAAACAACACGTATAGAAGAGAAGGAAGAACTGATTCTGGACTCGACTCTACTCTACTTAGTTTACATGTGTCAGAAATATATATCAGAGCTTATTTGTTTACATAGAAACTTCTACAGATACATTAGGTCTAACTACTTATTTACAGGGAAAGTTCCGCTTGAAAGACAATAAGGATGTTTACTAGTCAAATTCTTATGCAATGAAAGGTTCCTGTAACAAACTATTCATCGTTATAGAAATGATTTTATATAATATATATTCATAGCCATATGTATACATCATAGTATTAAATATATGATAATTCATTTAAACACATTATAAATTATTTACAATTGTAATAAATTTGTTTATGTGATGTTCACTTGTACTGTTATACTATTGTATTTTTAATTATCATACAGTGTCCCGCAACAGAACAAACTTTACCACATTTTTCACCAGGTCAGTACTAACTATTAAATAACACTATAAAACATGTGTCTTATCTCTATTGGTTTTCTGTTTGTGTGTCTGTTGTGATTTTTACAAAATCTAAATATCTCAAAAACGGTTTAAGATAAAATACTGAAACTTGGTAAGAATATTTATTTATATTTGAAAAATTTTGCTGAACATTTTTGTTTTCTTCAATAAATTGTGTTTCAAACTGGAGACATTTAATTACATTTTTAGATATTTATTTATGAAATATTTTAATTGTTACCATTTTGAAACAGATTTTTTGGAGGAAAAAAAGAATTTATTGTAAAATCTGTCCTATTTAGATAAATATTCTTTCAGAGTTTTAGTATTTTATCTTAATCTGTTTTTGAAATATTTAGATTTTTGTAAAAATCACTAACAGACACACAAACAGAAAACCAATCGAGATAGGAGATATGTTATATTGTATTATTTGTTAGTATTGACCTTGTGAACAGTGTGATAAAGTTTGTTCAAATGGTTGCGGGACACCCTGTATAAAAATATTTTAAATTCTAGCCTTAAGGAGAATAACATCAATAGAATAAATTAGATTGATTTTCATTTAACAATTTGTTTGTGTCACAGTTTATGTATTTATTATCACTCAATAAAGTTCAACAGTAACGGTGTAGCTGTATTCAAGTATAACACTTTCATCATATGATGACAGGACCCAGACATGTTTTGGGACTTCATCAGTCTTCGGCCAGAAACTACGCACCAGGTGATGTTTCTTTTCTCTGACCGAGGCCTTCCAGATGGTTATCGGCACATGAATGGCTATGGATCCCACACTTTCAAACTGGTCAATGCTGAAGGCCAGCCGGTCTACTGCAAATTCCACTTGAAGGTAAGTGTTGTTCAACTTGTTGAAGTACTTAAGATAGTTTCTCTTTGGGAATCAACCTATCTTTATCAAGAAGGGTCACATTATTTAATCTTGGTGGTATGTTTTATAAATATATATTTGTTTAACTATATTTATTGTAATTTTATATTTTAATTTTAAATCCCAATTTATATAATCTTTGACTTTAACATTCTTTTAGAAGAATAAGTGTAACTCTTTGATTAGTAACCCACATACTGTTGTTGATTTCAATTCAGTTTGAAACTTTTTAATTAAAATTTAACCCATAGATGGTAGGAGTGCTACATATTTACATAATCTGTGATTTGAGAACCTTTGCAGCACTGTGGAAACTGTTCATTATTCATTTCTAATACGCCGATTGTAGAGATATGGGCGAATATGAGGGGTGATTTGAGTGTGATGAGTGAAATTGAACGGGTGTAGGCATTGTTACTATCTGAGTTCGACTTAGCTCAGAAAAGACTATTTATTAATAGCCCAATAGCCAGAGCATCTATGGGACCTAAAGCTTTACTTGTAATCCGAACCATGTGGTGTTGGTCTGATTTTCAGCTAAGTGACAAGTCTGACACTCAGTTCTCTCCCCTACACAACATCTGAACCTCGACTACCATCCAACATGGACACTCCAGACTTCTCTAGTAGTGTCCATGTTGATGGCAACCATTGAGTGGACGCCGTGTCGGTATTAAGAGGACCGAGCATAGAACCTATCGCTTGCAATTTCCCAAACACTGTCCCCAAGTAGCTGCGCCACCAGTGCCGTTGTGTTCCCACTCGCTATTATTTTTATTACCTTGTGTGTCACAGATCATCACTCTTGTTATTATATTATCTTCTTCTTTGTCTTTATAAAATAACATGGCCATTGAGGTATAGAGTTGTCAAGATTACTTACACAAATGTTGCTTGCAGGTTGGATTTTGATGCTATATTTTAGTAATTATTATTATATAAAAAACTTGACAACCTTAAATAGTAAAATCAATGTATTTTATTGATTTTACATCTAAATAGTAAACAATTAGATGCAGTAAAAAAAACTTAAGCATTCTTCAAACTTAAAATAACTCACCAATAAGTGGGCTCACTAAATTAAACATTTATCCACTTTTTTAATATTAGATTGACAGCTAAACAATTTTAACGTAAAATAATAATAATAATTTTTTTATTGAATAGAAAACTTTGGAATGGTATATCTATTTAGTTTGTACATATATCAATTTAGATTCATTTAGCGCTTCTGGGTGTTATCTGTAGCTTTATATCCCTTGTACTTATATTTTGTACAACTAATTGCTCAGTTATAATTATAAACAGTTTCAGAGACATAATTGTTTAATGTACACTTCATGGTGTGACAGATAAAATTATTTTTAAAATGGTGGGAAATTTTTCCTTTTATAACCTTGCAACATCAAACTTATGTTGAGTCATAAATGTTAGTTATATTCTCAATGTAAATTGTAAATAATAACTGAAGAAATAATTACTGTTGTTTGTTTGCCTCAACTACCTCAGTAGCCCTCACTCTATTATATAACAAGTCCTGATGTTGATGCCAGTTCTAGTGTTAAGGACATAGTTGCATTAATTTAAAGTTAATCTGCATATTTCCCCTTTTAATATATAATTGTTAAATATTTTGCTATATTAATGATTTTTTATTGTATTTGTATATTTTTTATAGTGCTATTCTTTTTATTTCTTTTCTACTTGGGATGGGGCTTTTAAATTCATATCAAGAAATACTTTTTCTATTTTTTTCTTCATTTCTCTAACGGAATGGTGTATTTTATTAATGCCACAATGCAGTTTGGTGTCCTCAGTTTTGTAGCTTTGTGTCGAATAAACATGAATTTACATATAGGAAAAGCTCTTATTTTATTAACCTAGATTTTTTTTCTGATTTGAGCCTGAACAATTTTTTAAGTATCTTATTAACTGAAAATAGTTTTCTTTCCAAGTTTTTTTCCCTCATAAACCCATATTGGACTATTTTAGTGATTTATTTCACTGCTTCTTTGTCTCTGTTTCTTAGAATTATATCTTCTTGACACTCGATATTCTTTTATGCTACTGGATCTTTCCTTTTTCCTGTTTATGAAAAGACTCAATCTGGGTTTGTTTTCCTTTGTTTAAAATGTTACATTTTATTCTTCAGGGATTTAAGCTTATCTCAAGAATCAAGAATTATTTATTGTCTTTAAACAAAAAATGTGCAATTAACAAAGGCAAGCCTTATTTGTTACAAGTCAAACTTACATAAGTCATGCTTAAGAAATTAACAATAGTAAAGCTAAATGAGGTGGTAACAATATAATAAACAAATTAATTAAAACAACAATGCAATAACAAACTATAACAACAAGGACTTAATGAATAATAAATAAACAATAAGATTCAGACAATTTTCTGATCCTCTAAAAACTACTTACAACGCTAATATCAATATCATAGGCCAAATATTCGTCTATTGAATAAAAAACAATTTCCTTTAAAAACCTTTTTACTTTTATTTCAAACTGCTTCAAGGGCAAACACCATAATTCTTTTGGCAATTTATTAAATAATTTGATTTTCATAAAACATGACTACATTTTGTCTTTTCTAATCTTACTGGTATTGTTTCGAGAAGGTAGTTTTTCTTAGTAGGATAATTATGTGTTTCTTGTCTTGTAGGAAGATTTTTCAAAGATTGCTTGATATCCTTCAATTATAAAGATTAGGGAGAGTCATTATTTTACACTCTTTAAACAGTGGCACACAAGATTCCCTAGCTGATACATTTTTAATTGCCCTTAGAGCCTTTTTCTGCCATCTAAAAACAGTTTGTGCCCCACAAGAGTTACCCCATAGAGTTATCCCATACCTCATATGGGAATGGAAAAAAGCGTAATACGCAGTGATCAGCATGTTAAGAGGGACACAGGTTCTTAGTTTTCGAAGAAGAAAGAAAACTCTAGATAGTTTTATACACAAATGCTCTATATGACAGTCCCAGCTTAACCTACTGTCTAATGGATACCTAACAGCTTAACAGGCTTGTATTCCTTATAAATAGAATAATCCAGCGAAAATACAATACTTTCAGTTTTTTGGTCATTTACAATCAAAGAGTTAGAGTGGAACCATTCTATTGCTATATCTAAGGCATGTTTTTCTTCAATAATAAGTTTATCTAAATTTGTATTACAATTAACAAGCGTTGTATCATCTGCATATAAAATTGAAGGGCAAGGAACATTGAAAGGAAAATCATTTACCGAGATAATGAAAAGTAGAGGCCCAAGGACTGATCCCTGTGGAACTCCAACCTCTACTTTTCTAAAAACAGATTTATCTTCTCCCTGTACAACCATTTGTTTCCTGTCACTTAAGTATGATATCAATAGACTGAGCTCCTTGTCCCTTATACCATAGCAAAGTAACTTTTGTTTAAGAATCTCAGGATTTATGCAGTCAAAAGCTTTTGACAGATCAATCAGTAACGCAGATGACAAGAGTTTATTTTCAAAATTTGCCAGAACTTTATTAACCACATTTTCTACGGCTTTGATTGTATTTTTACCTGACATAAAACCAAACTGTTCACAGAACAAGTTATTATCTGTTTTTTTCTTTTAAATCCTCTATTGGTAGATCTAAGCCTTTCATATCTTCTTTAATTTCTCTAATCCAAATAAATGGACAAACTTTTCAATTTCCATAGTTTTTCAACTATCTGTCTAGTTACTCTATTTTTTTAGCATATTCTTTATGTGTCCAAAGAAATGTTAGATTAAGAGACACTACGACAGGAATTAGTATATTGGAGAGATAGGACATCAGCAAACTTACCTAAGAAGACAAGTCACTAGCACCACAGTAGTAGTAAACAAATACTCTACATACCTGAGGAAAGTGCCAGTGGCACAGAAAATTTGTGCAGTCTGTCTATTGTATTTGTTCACTACTGTGGTGTTAGTGGACTTGTCTTCTCCAAAAAGTTTGCTGATGTCCTAGCTCGTTCTAATATACTGTGTTCAAAGAAAGATACTTTTTTTGTCATTATGTCAATAATTACAGACTCTCTCTCAAAATACCGTCTCATTAGGTGTAATTTGCTATTCCCCTTCTTTTTGACACTTGTTATTTATACTTTATTATAACCATATTTTTCATAAATAGACAAACCAAGGCATCAAAAACTTGGATGTGGAGAAAGCAGGAGAACTGGCTAGTAGCGATCCTGACTACTCGATCCGAGACTTGTACAACGCCATTGCCCGTGGGGACTATCCTTCTTGGACCTTCTATGTACAAATAATGACTTTCCAACAAGCTGAGAAATGGAAATGGGATCCATTTGACTTGACAAAGGTAAGAAACAATTTCATAAAAATGTGTTAACTAAGTTCATCGCTTACAAGCTATTGTGTAAACATAGCAAGTAGACACGATGCCATACTTACTCTCAGACCATACAGATTTACACACACTGGAACTAGTTTTCCGTTATTTTATGGTGCGTAAAAAGCACTAACTTACTTGTACATTTGTATACCACAGTTATTTTGTGCATTGATAAAAGTTTTTTATATACCTTATCGAAAGCTTTTAAAAGGTCTATCAATATTGCTAATACCTTTTTCTTGTTGTCAATGTCTCTAACTACTCTTTCCAAAGAGATAATAGTAGCTGACACAACCAATCTACCCTGCCTAAACCCATGTTGATCATCTTCAAACATCTTGTTAATTTCAAAATAAAAATCTTGTTTGACAAAAGTGGATAGTCTATTGTGAAATTAAGACTGAATTGATATAGGTCTATAGTTTATTGTGTTTGATGAACGTCCTTTTTTAAAAACCGGTATTACTCTTGAAATTTTGATTTCATCAGGAAAATGACCTGAAATGAACGAAGCGTTTATAACATGCACTAATGGTTTCGTGCACTAGGTTTCTGCAACTAATTTTATTAGAGGGATCAGAATTTCATCATAACCATTAGTATTTTTATTTCTAAAGCATTTGATTATTTTAACCCATTGCGAATCAAAGACGTGGTCTTCACGGTCCATGCCGAGTGGACCAATTGGTCAACAACGTGATATTGACGTCACGGCACTTGTTGTTTATAGTTGCGTCACTCAGCCCTCGAAGTCAATGTTAGTGCTGTTACAATGCACCCGTTTTTTTGAGGCGCTTATCTGTCTGTCACCTTAACTTATCTTTGTTACTGTTTCCTGTTCACTGTTGTCTTGACTACTTGATATTAGTTTGGGGAATTTAGTCCGTTCGGCCCTATCATTTTGTCATGTGAGTGATTTCCAGTAAAATGGAGGATAAATTGCGATAGTCTGAATTAGATAGTCTACTAATATGGTCAGTTTAATGTTTATGTAATGTAAATAACAACAAAACGTGTAGAATTTACGAGTGCGCTAGGCCGGCAGGGCAGGTGTAGCGCCGTTTTGCCTATTTAATTCTTACCGTTAAGGCCGGGTGCGTGCCATGCTACGCGATCTGCAATAGGTTAAGGACTTCTCCATCACTTACTGGTTCACATCTAAAGCTAGGCATGGGTTGATCAGCTGCTACAGTTTCTGCAATATTAGTTCCTGACTGAGTATCAATTGGATTATCAACAACCATATTTATAAAAAAATCATAAAAAATATTACAGACTATCTCTGGTTTTGATTCAATTTTGCCTTTCTCCTTAAGTTTAATTGGTTTAAAGTTAATAGTTTTTGGTTTGCCTGAATCTTGGTCAATATAGTCCCATATACTTAATCATTCTTCTATTTGATACGTTAACATATTTTAATTTTTCTTTACAATACTGGAAAGCATATATTGAAATAATAAAAAAATGTGTTATACAAATTTTTAACTAACGCAGTTCAGTCCATGATTCTTCAGTAAGATTTGTTTTAAAGTTATTTATTTTGTCTTACAAAACGGCTCGCTCGTCAGCTCCTTAAGTAACTAAAACTATAAGTATGAATATATATTATTTCTCAGATCAATTGCAATGAATTATCATTTTTAAAATCTATCACATCATAATATTCTTTATTTACCAACAGTTCATGGATAGCATTCTTAAATTTCAAGAAAGTAAAATCCTAACAGTGATTTGATAATTTATTATATACCTACAAGCCTGTATAATAAGGAGTGTTGTCATATAATTTGAGCCTATTGTATTAGTATTGGAGTTGAATTTTGTATACTCAAAATACCTTATACTATAGTTTTGTGAGTATCATGATACTATGATAATAATAATAATAGATAAAAATTAAATCAACAGATCATAAAATACTCTTGTACCGAGTCTAATCATAAAAACCTCCGATTAAGAGTTATTCTTTAATTTTTCTTTAAAGTTATTTAAGTATTTAGATTTGTAAAGTGCGGGCAGCTCACTGTACAGTTTTAATCCAATATATCAAGGGGTTTTTTCATAAAATTTTGAATGGTGTTTTGGTAATCTAAAAGAAGGCCTGTATTGTAATTATGCTAAAACCATAAATTGTAAGGTAGATGATTTTTTATTGAATGTACATAAATTAATGATTTGTAGATGTATAAACCTATGTGTTTTTTGTTAAAATTTTGAAAATGTGTCTTACAAGTTCAGTTGATAGTAATCAATTTAACAGGGGGTTCCTTCAAGTAAATAAATATCATTTAACATTTTTATTGCTACATCATACTTTTACAAATTAGTAGAGTATAACTACATAAATAACTACTAAATTCTACTTTTCCTGAATTTCCCAATTTATCCAGTGGTGAAATCCGAGATAAAATAGACCATTTGATAACAATTTATTGGGTTCGGCATTTATCTGGGAATGAAAGTGTGCATATGGTGTCAATCAAAGGCTATAAAAAATGAGTAACCATTATCAGGTTGTATATAAGCAATTTGTGTTATCAGCAGGTGTGATCAAGGACAAAAATGATGTGTTCCTAAGATTAGAATAAACCCTTTTTGTGTAAGCAACAGTAATTAGTATTACAATGTTAAAATTTATATTAAAATAACGTACATAACAATAATTGTTATTCTTGAAACATTAAATTCCAAAGTATTTAAAAAGGGTTAGTATGAATACTGAACAAACATTATGAAGTTAATGTACATAAACATTATAAGTAAATGTTCTAATACATAAGAGAAATATTAACCCTTTCGCAACCACGATTTTGTCCACTATACTACCAAAAAACGCCAAGGCCATTTTCAGTCGAAATGCAAGGTTTTACTTGGACTGACATAACTTAGATGAATGCTTATTTATTTTTTTTAATTGTAGGTAATTAAATGGTGTTTTCAAATATACCACCAAACTGGCCACATTTAGCTAATTAAATATTAAAAGAAAACTAAAAACTTAAAAAAAATGTTTTTTCAAAACACTGAGCTCACAAAACACATTAAAAGAAATATATCAGCTACTTATAAACTATGGTGTTCTGTTTGTAGATTAATATTTAACTTGCATACAAAAATTGAAGTTTCTACCTTTAAATTTGTTGAAGATATGGTACTTTTTCTAGAAGAGCGCAAAATCACCTTTTTTCATTCATACGGCTAGGAAAAAGAAAATACAAATCAATGATAACGAAAGTAATTTTCCCGTGTAGCCCAATTAATACTGAAGCAATTAAAAAAATAAATGCTAGCAGCCCGACAGATCAGATTGTGGCGGTTTTAGCAAGTATAGCTCTCTCTGATGTATTGGACCGTGGAAGGAAAAGGGTTAAAATAGTGTACACTACAAGAATATATTTAAAATTAGACACAAAACTATATAAGTGCGTGCCATAATATGTTTTTACTACGCGTGCGAACTTTGTATAAAATAAGTTTCAAGATCAACTTAATAGAGACAAATAACCTGATGATGAATCTTTTGATTTGAAATGCGTCGTCTAGTTCTCTTGTTGGCTGATTAATACACGTAAGTAACAAGAATATATATATACAGTTCACGTGAAAGTCACACAACACAAATTTATTACAATATAAGCACAAAATACACAATTATATTACAATACAAGTACAAAATGCACAATTATTATGGTGATCGATTTCGGTGAACCATACTCACTTTCCTCAGACCAGAGGGATTCACAAAATAATGGAAAATGGTGTTCAACAACTCAATTCATAGGCCTACGACCATGAATTGGTTGGAAATGTTAAAATGGCGGCTGCTGTGATATTATTGACTAATTCCTATTGGCTGTTACTTGTGTTCTTTTAATCGCTGAAAATATGTTATTAAAAACTATTTTGTAATCAAAATTAACCTGTTCATTCATTAGTTCATCATTTTGACAGTTAAAAGCATTTTTATCTTTCAAAACATTTTATATGTTAAAGAAAATCTAAATGAATTCTCTTCCAGAAGCGCCATTCATGATTATGCAACCAGACAGTCGCAAGACCTTGTCATTACTAGACCTAGATTACAAAAGTTTGCTAACAGTCATAAATACCTGCAGATCAAAATGTTTAACAAATTGCCTGAGCATTTTCGTAATTTAGATATTAATATTTTTAAACGACAACTAAATAGTATTTTGGTTGACAACGCTTTTTATTCATTGGATGAATTTTTTAAATTTAGATTTATTTAAATATAGTAATTTAGTAGAATTATCATGTTGCATTTTACAGGAATATGTCTCTTGTTTCATTGACACTGTAAAGAAATATAGTATAGAATATTGACGATGTCTATTATACATTGTAATATGTTTTGAATGACAAATAAACGTATTTCTCGATTCTATTCTAGTTATCGATCTTAATTTTTCTTTAACAATAATAACTCTTCCCATGCATTCATAATCCTACCCTTATTACAAACTTTTAGAATATCTACATTTTCATCTATTTTATTCAAATTGTGGGTATAATCAGAAGATGTTTTGCTACATTAGATCTTTCAGGTTTCTTATTTTTTAAAGCAGAGACGTGTTTTTTATATCTTTTGTTGAAATTTACAGTCTGACCTATGTCAAACATACTACAATCATTACAGTTAATAATCCTATATATTCCTGAATTATTGAATTTATCTTCACTTTCAATATTTGGGTGTAAAATGTTGGACATGGTATTACAAGTTTTAAAAGCTATTGATAAATTGAATTTCTTAAATCTATTACCAACTCTGCATAAACGGTCCATTGTAGTGGAGTGATACATACTTCTTTTGTTCTTTATCAAATTTTTCTTTTTTAAGTGTTGTTCGTTTATCGTCTCGAACTTTATTTTCTTTTTTATTCTACTTACAATTTCATCAATGATTGATGCCTTGTATCCATTTGCAATAGCTATTGATTTTATTACATTTATTTCCTGTTTTCTATCTGCATTACTTAATGGTATTGAATACGCCCTATACAACATACTTCTGAAGCTAGCTGTTTTGTGAGATGGGGATGGACGAAACTGTTCTTTATTGTACAATTGGTTTGAGTAGGGTTTCTGAAAATTCTATATGAAAGTTTGTTACAATCACGAATTATCTTTAGATCCAAAAAGTTAATTTCATTCATAGATTCAAGTTCACTGGTAAATCTAAGCTTCTGGTGGTGACAATTAAGTACATTTAAAATATTATCTTAGTCATTACATGATTTCTCATTGAATAAAATCTTAATATCATCAACATAACGGGTGTAAAATATGATATCATGTTCCTTTTTTAATTTATCTAAAATGGAGTCTTCATGATGCTGTAAATAAACTTCTGACAAACGGCTGACAGTTAACCCATAGCTAAACCATCATTTTGCAAGGAAAACTTGTTATTGAAATGGAAGTAATTTTGTTTTAAGATAGTTTTGAGCAACTTTACAATCTGATTTACATATATGCTTTCATATTGTTGTTCTATAATTTTTTTCTTGACTAAAATCACTTAATCACTTCATCAACTGGGATATTAGTATATACATATTGCATATGTCAAATGAGGCTAACCTAATCTTATTACACAGTTTTACATGATTGACCTTATCAACAAAGTCAATACTGTTTTTAACAGTATATTTATTTTCCAGGTTCAAAGGAGATGTAAAAATATTGGACAATATCTTTGTAAATAGGTGCAGATTTGAAATTTACCAGGAGCCTAATTGGTACATTAAGTTTATGAATTTTTGGAATACCATTCATTGTAGTTGTCTTAGGATTATCAAGACAGCTGTAAAACGAACTTTAAGCTGTAAAACGAAGCTGTAATAACTTTAGGACAAGACTTAACAATTTTGTTGATCTCATCCTGATATTTATTGGTAGGATCACCTTTCAGTTATTTATTTTCCTTGATAAAATATTCGGTTTTACTAATATAATCTTCTTTTTTAAGAATTCAAATTGCATTGCTCTTATCCGCTTTAACTGCAACTAGATCTTCATCCTGTAATTTTCTGTTTTTTTCGTCCTGTAGTTGCTAATAAAAAAATTATTATAAATATGTGTGTATTCTTGTAATTTACGCTCTTGTAATATTTATCTTGTATTATTATATTTACTTCTAATTTTTATTTACATGTACCCATAATTTTATGTTCAGTATTAAAACTTATATTAACCCTTTTAGAATACTTAATGGTTTATTTTTTTACTAAAACTATAACCAGAACAAACAGAAGCTGGAAGAAGCACTACTGGGATATAATATCAAAAGAACTAAACTACCTGCTACTAGAGTGACACACTGTACACAAACATCCATTGACTTCGTATGTACAAATATTGATGACAATGACATGCATGTCAAAGTACTAGTAACAGGCATATCCGATCACTGTGCCCAGATATGTCATGTCAACATTACAAAAAATACCACCCCAGCCACTATACAAAAGAGGAAAATCAACAAAGACACAATGAAAGATCTAAGATGCTTACTAGAGACAAAGGACTGGCAAAATATATTAAACATAAATGAAGCTGGTAGGGCTTTCGAACTGTTCCATAAAACACTCCAACAAGCAATGAATATAACTTGTCCTATTACTACAGTGAAGTCAAGAACAAACAACACTAATAAACTGTGGGACGCTGAATGCAATGAGCTTAAAGACAACTATCTAAATGCCCTAAACCGATCAGTCATAACAAATAGAACTGTAGATAAAAGAGATGCTGCAGAGAAAAAGAAAGCCTACGACTTGAAACTTAAAACTCTTCGAAAGCAGCACATTGCTAACAGAATAGGGGAAACAAACAACAAGATGCAAGTGATATGGAATATAATTAATGAAGAAAGGAAAGCTCACGTCTCTAACCCCCAGCCCTGCACACTGACAGTAGACAAAGAAACCATCACTGCACCAACTGAAATAGCAAATGAACTAAACAGATTTTTTACTACAATAGCTGAAAGGACACTCTCTAACAATCAAGATGACCCCCCACAAACAGCAATTCAGAACCCACTAATAACCAAACTACATTTCCCCAAGTCAAACTGCGATGAAATCAGTAAAATAATTGATGGACTAAAACCAAAATCATCAGCAGGAGAAGATGAATTCTCGTCAAAAATAGTTAAATACTGCAAAAAGGAGATCCTAATGCCACTGACCTGCCTAATAAATAAGTCACTTGCACAAGGAATATTTCCAAATTGTCTAAAAATAGCAAAAGTGTATCCGAAATTCAAACAAGGCAACACAAATGAACCGAGCAGCTATCGCCCCATCTCACTAATCTCAACATTTTCCAAGATACTTGAGCGTGTTGTTTTGAGACGACTATTAAATCACCTAGAACAAAACAATCTACTCACCACAAAACAACATGGCTTTATGAGGGGAAGATCAACTGTAACTGCTCTAGTGCAGCTGACTGAACACATACTAGACACACTAGATAAGGGCTCCCTAGCTACAACCATCTTTCTTGATTTCAGCAAAGCATTTGACTGCCTTGGACATAAAGTAATAACACAGAAACTTAGACTCTTGGGAATTGACGATAAAGAAGCAGACTGGTTCAAAAGTTACCTAAACAATAGAAAACAGCTGGTTGAGTTCTCATACATGAATAATGGAACAATAATTAAAGTAAAATCTGAAGAACTACCAGTGACCAGAGGAGTGCCACAAGGATCGGTGCTAGGCCCGGTCCTGTACATACTTTTAACTAACGACTTCCCACAACATCTAAATGGACTCTGTAAAGTTGTTATGTATGCAGATGATACAGCTCTTACCATCACTAACAAAAGTAAAGACCAATTAGACACCAACTCTTCCACAGCTTTCAAACTAACAAAGCAATACTGCAGCATGAATGACCTGGTTTTAAACGAAAAGAAGACACAGCAGCTAATTTTCACATCTAATCATAATCAGCTTGAAGGCCTTCCAGGACTAACTACATCTGACACAACAAAATATTTAGGTCTCATCCTGGACAATAGGCTTTCTTGGAAGCCTCATGTGGACAAACTTTGTAATAAGCTTAACTCTTGTGTCTACGTGGTAAGAAGAATTAAACAAATCTGTAATGCAGACATGGCAAAAACAGCATATCACTCATTATTCGAGTCACACCTGAGATATGGGCTAATAGTCTGGGGAGGGACAACTCTAACTAATATACAAAGAGTACTAATAATTCAAAAGAGAGCCATAAGAGCCATTACCGGACTGGAACCTCGACACAGCTGCAGAGAAGCGTTCAGGGAGCTAAAAGTACTAACAGTGGTAGCTCTCTACATTCTCGAAACGATCCTACACTCGGTAAAATCTGGACAAACTAGAAACGGAGACTTCCATTCATACAACACGAGAAATGGTCATAATTTTGCAATAGCTACACACCATTGGAGCTTATTTGAGAGGAAGCCATCATACAGAGGAACAGTCTACTACAACAACCTCCCAGGATTCCTGAAGACAATTCCGACACAACGTCTGAAAAATTCACTATCAGATTGGCTTCTGCAGAGACCATTCTACACCACCCAAGAATTCATGGACTGGAGAGAACACTCACCATAATTAAATATTATTGTTTTCTACCTGTGCCATGTAACCATTATTGTATGACGAAAATTCTAAACTCAATGTTTATGAATAAAGAATATTGTCTATTGTCTATTGTCTATTGTCTATTGTCTATAACCCTATCATAATTATTGTATGTACATAATTATTGTTAACTTTACAATTATATTTACAATAATACAATTCATGTTTACTTTATAGTTAGCTAACGTACCTTTATACAGTTATTGTTTTGTAATAACATGTCTATGTTATGTAAATACATCGGTGCAGGTGTGGCCCCATGCAGACTTCCCACTTATAGAAGTCGGTCGGCTGGTGTTGGACCGCAACCCAAGTAACTACTTTGTTGACGTGGAACAGGCAGCGTATAGCCCTGCTCACCTGGTGCCCGGCATTGAGCCCAGCCCTGATAAGATGTTGCAGGTAATGTTTTAACTGTTTACACAATCAGTACCACTTCTTAGAGGTAAATATTGATCTTATAACATTCTCATTTATAAGTTCAAAATTATTTACTTCCATCATTAACTTTATAACTAAAAAAAAATTAAAGCTTCATTTCCATTCTTACAATTTCTGCGAAAATGATCTAGTCACGTCAGATATTTTGTGCTGCAGTAGCTTGGTACTCTTTTTCCCCAAGTCTATAGCACATGTTGTGGATTGTTTCCTTGTGGCAACTTGTGCCGACACACGTCTTGCAATTTGTTTTAAATGTGTGTCACAAGACAGTAATTTTGTGGTAGTAAAAAAGGGGCTTTAGAAGGTAATAATTTTTGTTATTATACTCTAACCATACACATATATCCACTCCTGTCCAGTTCGTTCTTGGGTCTGGGTATTCACTAGTGTCTGCCATCTCAGCAGCTTCCATCGCTCTTCTTCCCTCCACATCCCTTCTCACATCATCAATCCATCTACTTCTTACTATAATTCCTATCAACACAAAAACTACAATAAAAATGTTCTATTATAATTAATTGTTTACAACACATATTATAAAAATGTACTATTTTAACAAATAAGAAATACAAAGTACAGCCAAACACTATAAAAATAAAATAATAACTATAAAATATATTACTTGAACTTGAACATATAAACTCTAAAATTGGGTGGCTCAGCAAAAAGCCATATGTTCCTCTTCACTATGCGATCATTCTGTAACAAAAACTGATCAGTGTCAAGTAATTTCAGAGTTCACTTCAATCAATGTAGTATCATTGGCACAAGTAAATTTCTTCATGATTGACAGATTGTTCCAAATAAATTAAACTGGAAAGGTCCTTCAGAATATTTATTATTGAGAACTCTTAAAAATAACTAAACAGTGGAACCTTGATGTAACGAATCTGAAGGGGTATAAAAAATTCGTTATATCGAGTAATTTGTTATGTTGAGGTTCGTTATATTGAGGTTAAGATCAAAAATATTCATTATATAGAGGTGATTTCAGTAATTAAAGAGATTATTGTATATTTTGTGACTAAGTAACATGGACGCAGGTTTTCTATGTTTTATTTAATTAAGTAAACAATACACAATAAAAAGAAACCACACTTGTACGTATGGGCGTAGTGAGCGGCAAGGCGGTAGGGAGCAGGACGTGATCAGCAGTGAGGCTCGCGAATACGCAGTAACAAAGCTTGATCGAATCGCTAATCGAATCTGCTGTGTTGCCTCCAGACTATACCATTTAAGTACAGACATCGCATGAAAATATTGTCATGTTCATTTGTCATGCAATCACCAAACAGACATCTGTACTAGCTCTAAAATTCTCTCCACACTATGCGATCCGCGTACAGATCTCAGAATTTTGCTAAATCTGTGCGATGGACTGTTCGATGGTTTTATAGTCTGTAGAAGTCTTTACAACACACAGTAGCACACTAAAACGGTATCCTGTAAGTACAGGAGATGACGCTAACAATACTAGAACAGAAGGAAGAGCTGGGAACTGGGATAAGGGGAGCTAGACGGTTCTCACGGCCACTACCAGCTGTGGCTAAATTCATTTAAAAGTTCAGATAAAAATATTTGTTCGTTATACCGAGTCTGTAAGAGGTACATTTTGTTATATAAATGTTAAATTCGCTATGTAGAGGTTGGTGGTTAAAAAATTCGCTATACAGAGGTAAACTAACCTACCTTTAGGAAGATAGAAAATTCGTTATTTTGAGTTATTGGGTATGATTTATTTGTAGTATAGAGGTATATTTACTGTAAAGATCATAGTTTAGGGGGATTTTAAAATATTCATTACATAAAGGAATTCGTTAAATTTAGGTTCGTTATAACAAGTTTCTACTGTATAAATTGGTAGTATGCAACAATTTCAAATGATGCATGAAAACTTGTAAGCTTTCAAATAAATCATAAGACACATCCACAATTTTGATGTTAAAAAAATATTTCAGTTTAAACAAAACAGTTGTTTTTAAAGAAACGGGGTTGATGAAAAGTTATGATTATCAGAGGAAATAAATTTACTAAACATTGTAATAGATGCCCAGTTAATTCTTGTTGCAGGGCCGTCTATTCTCATACACGGACACCCATCGCCATCGGCTCGGCCCCAATTACCTGCAGTTACCTGTCAACTGTCCGTACAAAGTGTCATTGGCCAACAACCTGCGTGACGGACCAATGTGCTTCGGAGACAACCAGGGTGGTGCTCCCAACTACTTCCCCAACAGCTTCAATGGCCAGCAAGTGAGCCCCAAAGGCAGTCTTCTCAAGTTTTCTACTACAGGAGACGTAGCAAGGTATCCTGCTCTACTGTCTAAGCAACATTCCAAATTGTTGCCACAGCTTTTACTTGGCCTAGAATAACATTTACATAGATAATTAAAATGGGAAACTCTTACACGTACATATATAATATGGATAGTTGTACTTTTTTTTGTGACAACATTAAGGTACCAGGATTATTTAGAAAGTTACTCTTGTGTCTTAGTAGTCTTATTAATGTGTGCTAAAAAATATGACTAAAACAACATTTTCTTGCTAATTCAATAAATACTACAAGAAATTGTGCATACTAGCTAAGTAAGTCTTCTAGGAATAAACAAATATATATTATTCGTATTAAAGGGAGATTTACCATGGGATCAAAGCCCCTCTACATTATGGTTACTCAAATGGTATTGATTTATTCATCTTCTAATTGTTGTTTAATTGTATTGATTGTTTTTGTTATTTCTGACTAATATTATAAGGCTTCTGAGCGGGAAAGGAGAGATGAGAAAAATTAAATATTTTATCTAAATTGATTCGAAGGACCAGGGAATTTTATATTAAAAACGCCCAAAAAGTTAATGTCTATAGAGAGAGTTCGTGGATAATTTGTTGTTACAAAATGGGACAAAATGTCGAGCAATATATTGATGCTTACAAAAATAAATAAAGTTACACACATGAAAATGATGGAACAGTACCTTGTCCAATATGCCGATTAGATGAGGGAAGGTCCGGAGACAACCGTTGGTGACGTGGTAGCTAGGTCCACCAATGTCCTGGTGCAATGGAGGGAAACGCAACGAACGACAGTTCTCACTTCATTTCATCTTGAGTCTTCTTGACACGAATCGCGGTAGAACGCCTTCGCAATGTTCATCTGCCACGGAAGCGCGCACAAGGAAGTTCTAGAAGATCTTGAAGCACAGACTATATCGGGAATTCACACAAGAATTTACAAGAGATATTAAAAGACGTTTAAGAGTGGTTAATAGAGATTTAGAGATAAAATATAGAGACAAAACGAGGCAGGGGGCCTCCACTAGAGAGAAATTATGTAAATTAGAGAAGTGTACACCGACAGTGTACTGTGAAGCAGGGAGGTTATTAGACTAGACTGGCGTAAACCCCGCGTCGATGCAAAACTGTTTTTAGAACAGTGCATTCCAACCAATCAGATTCAAGACAACTGACTACGTCATATCGCCTGATTTATATCGCTTCGAAAGCATTATCCCCCTCTCTCTTTCTCTCTGTTGAGATGTTTCAAATTAAAAAATAAGACAACTTAACCCGCCATCGGTAGCGTTGCTAGGTAGCACCTAACAAAAACAATCGTTGTATTGAAAAGTTTTTTGTCTTAAGACTTAAGGTCTTCCGCTTCTAGGTATTCTCAAATGAGAATATGAGTCACATTTTTACCACTGTACGAGTATGATTCATCGTTACTTGACGTGTATAGGAGTGGGGGAAGTGCGCCATGTCTGGGTAGTTAGTCAGCGCCTAGCCACGATACCAACCGCGTCGTAGACATTGTTAGTTGCCGCCTCGTCTCGATACCATTGACGTTATAGTTTTGTTTTATTATTAGTGTTTTTATTGTGTTAGATTTAGCTTATAATGTCTTATTATTATAGTTGTATTATTATTATATGTTTTCACCAAGAAGATGAAATAATGGAGTGAATATTTGTGTTATTTCATTGGTTTTTGTATTTTATATATAATTCTTGACAACTAATTATAAGCTCTTTTAACAACCTTTAGCTTTTTTATTTGATTCCTTTTTATAATTTTAGATAATACGTTTTAAAAATACAATCATTGAAACTAGTAACAGTTTTAAGTTTATTTTCGTATACAGCCTAAAAGAGTAAACAGAGAGAGGTACAAACAGAATTGGACTATTTGCAAAGTTTATCAATGTGTGTAGATTATATTATTTATTCAAATATATATATAAATAACAACTATATATTTATATGCCTTATCCTAATAAAACTTTAACAGTTTCGTAGTTTCTCGTAATTCATCACAGATATGACTACATAAAATTTGACAGTAAAAGTAACAGTTATAAGGTGTGAAATTTATTTTTTCGATAGTACATATGACAAAAAAATTAAATGTGCAAACCTAGAGATAAAGTAAACACTAAACAAATAATAGAATGCAATTTTAATAGTTAAAACAAACGCATAAACAACAAAAACACAAGAATAACAGATGTTAGGTAGTGCCTATACACGCTACCTCTCGTGGCAGTTGAAACAACGCTACCGATGGCGGGTTAAAATGCGCTCTTGGCTTAAAAACTATTTCTTAATGCTAAAGTGTTAACACATTAAATGGTATTAGAAAACCTTAAAAATATAAGTACTGAACAGCTTCTATGCCTTGTTTTCTGTATGACGTAAGAATGTTTGAGCTAATGTTAGGGTCTTAAGCCAATTCATGTAGCATAATGCAAAAAGACTTTACTCTGAAGATTGTGAAAGTCTGACTCGTTGGCCAGCCGGCCTTAAAAATCACTTTCACGATCGTAGGGATAATTGGGCTGGCCATAACCATAAATAAGAACAGCATCAACGTTATTTACTGTTCCGAGAATCATTTGAAATTTGTTGAATATTTTAGTGCAGCTGAACAACATCCTGATGTCCTGATGTCTCCTGTGAATGAGATGATGCATGAATAGTCCCCCCTCCCCCCTATCTAGACAGTTACCATAATACTATATGGGTATAACCATATTAGTAACTTGGATCTTGTATATCAGGTATGATTTGAACTGTCTTGAGGAGACCTGCTTTTCCAAAAACATCCTGCTTTTAGGAAATCTAATCTTACCATTACTCTGCTCTCACAGCCTTTTGTTTCATACTAATTTTTATATTTTATGACCAAAAATATTAACCAAATGCTTTCTAATTTAACATGACCTTTGTATAAAATAAAGTTAAAGTTTTTCTACTTAAATGGAGCTGGCACAGGTACTAGCCTTAAGGTCAATAGGTTATTGGTTGTTATTTTGGATTTTATCACAGAATTAATGTATTTAGTAAATTAATAATAGAGATTTATTTATTTATTTATTTAACGGTAATAACCATTTACAATTTGATACTTATAAATAACGTATAATATTATATAACCAATTACTATGAGAAACTTTGATGGTAAACGTTCAATGTGGTTTAAGATAATATAAAGTCAAGAAAACAATTTGGACAAACAGTAATAAATAACAGTAATAAACAACAGAAATAATAACAGTAATAAATGGAAGTAATAATATAACAGGAATACATAAGAGTAATAAATAACATTAATAAATGGAAGTAATAAAATAATAGGAAAAACATAACATTAATAAGAATAGTAAAAAATAACAATAATAAATAGAAGTAATAAATAAATAGACACACAGTAAAATAACAAGCACTCAAGACATTTTGATCTCCTGACCAAGTTAACTAGTTTTTTTGGACTTTCTGGACAATTTTTGGAATATTATTAATATATTTAATTGTTAAGTTGTTATCTCCGCCTTTGGTTCTAGCTTCAAGTTCTTTTCTAAGTTCGCTAAGATAATGCCTCTCCTTCTGCGTCCTATCACGAGAAATATAGATCTCACTCAGCTCTTCATACACCTTCGCTATATCTTCAGATGAGAAATTTTTTAATAAGTTAAGTGCATCTTCCTGAGTTTTGAATATAAGTTTAAGAGGGCGGCATCTATCTCTAGATTTTCCTATTCTGAAGTATGAAACTTGATTGGGTAGCGTCACCTTTAGGGCTGAGTATATTTTAGTTATAATATTTAGATCTTCAATTTTTTTATCATTAGGGAGTGTTTTTGTGCTTTCAGGTACATTGTATAGAATGACGTTGTGAAGCCTCCTTGAGCGATCTGAAATCTCAGCTATAGTCATTACTGAAAACTAAAGCTTTCAGTAATGACCACATTAAGCTGTCATTTTAATCTCCGTGCAATAAAAAGAGCTAATGGCTAAGGGTTATTTAAAAAAAATATTGTAAATAACATCTTGACACGGTTGTTACCAGAAGCTTTAGTTTTTAGTAATGACATCAGCAACTTAAGCCTACAAATTAACATACATATATTGCTTGGAATTTTATAATTTTCCATCTAAGAATTAAAATACAGATATTGCTTGGAATTTTATAATTTTCCATAGTTAAAATTTGTCCAGTGCTCCCAACCATTACCTGCCTTGACAGTCGTATGAAGACCAGCTAATGCTCTCTTAAAAGAGCACAGTAGGCTATGGACTTTACCTCTGTAATTCATAGAGTGTCAAATCCACAAACACTGTAAATATATCATCAATTCATAAGTACTTCATACTGTTAAATTTATTTACAATTTTTACGTTTTAAATCACTTTTTTTGGTTTTTTAAAGCTATCAGAAAAGAAGTCATACACATTTCTGATTTTCTGAGAGAAAAATTTTTCTGAAAGAAAGAAATTTGTATTTGTAACCATTGTAGATGTGTAGTTTAAAATATTAAATATAAAACAATGATTAAAGAAAAATGTTTAAGGCTTCAAAACGTGCTACATGTGATTTAATATTATATTAAAATTAAAGACATGTAAATATTTCAGTAGGAACAAAACTTGATGCTATGTTGATGAAACAGCACAACGCATTACGAAACGCCAGAACACTCAAGGTGTTCAGAACTTGCTAAGAGGCTTTTTAGTATATTCGAGAGATAGGACATGTGTATGTTACTACTACTCTGGTGTTTGTGAACTGGTCTTCTAAGGTAAGTTTGCTGATGTCCTATCTCTCCAATATAATAATTCCTGACATAGTGCCGTATAACCTAACATAAGAGGCTTTTTAGTAACATCTCACATATTTTATAGTATGGACAAGTTTCTGGCGACTAACTGGAAGACCAAATAACCGGTGACTGACACCATTTCTGAAAGAATTAATGAGTGATGCTTTGAGGGAACCTAATTGTGTGTAGTCTAATCGTATTTTAGAACTGAACTTGTAAAATTTTGATGTTTGCAATACATGCTGATAATTATACAGGGTGTCCGGGCTAGAGGTATCAAGAAATAACTAACCCGTTTGGTATAACAATGTAATATTTATTTTAAAATAACTATGTTAACATGTTACAAATACAACAAAGATTGTTATCTTATTTAGTAAAGTTCAATGTGATCACCATAAACGGTCCAATCGATATGCAATATCCCGCCATGTGTTTGCGAGCATTTCTGGCGTTATCCTCTCAACTGCAGCCACAATCCTATACCTTAGTTCCCGTAAACATTGTCCTCTTTCCTGGTACACGAAATCTTTTATGAACCCCCATGCAAAAAATCCAAAGGGGTCAGATCTGGCGATCTTGCTATCCAACAACCACGCTCCCTTCTACCTATCCAACGACCAGGGAATTGCTCATTAAGAAAATCCCGAACATCATTGTGGTAGTGTGGTGGAGCACCGTCTTGCTGGAAAATGGTTTGTTCTGGCATTTGGGGTACTGCAAAGTTTTGTAACATGTCCAAATAAATGTGGCTTGTTACTGTTTGTTCAACGAAAAAAATGGCCCAATAATTGCATTGTGCATCAGTCCCAGCCAAACATTTATTTTTGGTGTGTCTCTTTCATGCATTACTGAGGCATGCGGATTTCTTGATCCCCAAATACGACAGTTGTGTCGGTTTATTAATCCACTGTGGTGAAAAACAAAACAAAAAAAAAAAAAAAAGCCTCGTCCCTGAAAAGTACATTTTGAAAAAATGTGAGACTTTCATTAATGCGATCCAACATCTCGTTAGCAAATTCTAGTCACAAAGGGCGATCATTTGGCATTATCTGGCGAAGAAGCTGAATCTTATATGCACGAAATTTGAGCCTTTTACGTAAAATGTCATGAACTGTTGATTTAGGAAGTTGCAGTAATCTAGAAGATGATCTAATTGATGTACGTGGAGTTTGATTAAAATAATTGCACACGTTGTTAATTGCTTGTACACTTACTTGCTTCTTTACATGCTTTTCAGTTTTTTTAAATCAAAGTCCATTAGCTTGAAGTGTTCTGTCCCACAGTAAGACTGTCTTTGAGGTTGGTGGATTAATTTTGTAATCAAGACGAGCCCGACGTTAAACACAAGTTACAGATTTGTACTCTGCAAGCCACAACACGCACTGTACCTTTTGTTGTAGGTCCACATTTTTTTAACATAAAAAACTTACAGCCAAATGACAACTGTGACAGTAGAATGACTGCAGTCAATTATACGAATTTAAAGCCAACAATGGTGTTTTAATCAGCTGGTTTCTCAGTAAACATCATCATAAGGCTGATAATCACATTAATGGCTAAGTTGTTGTTACCGTCAGAGATGAATCAGCTTGGTCACATGGAAAGACTGCATTTTCTTTAACTGGTAATTTGTTGGCATTGTGTGTGAGATATTACCGTTAACCCTCCTAGTGTTCACTATGTATCCTGAAAATGTTGGGCGGATTTAGCTTGATTTCCAGACATTTGTTTGAAAAATAATATAAAATATATTTATTATTATAAATACATACTATTATATATCATTTTATTTGTTATATTACACTGAATATTTTACAATATGTTTTATGTACATACCTTCATTTTGAAAAATTTTGTGCATCCAAAACTGAAGAAAACATTTTTTTTTCGTTGTTTTAGAAAAGTTTTCACTGTTACCATGGAAATAAAATAACACAAACAAACAAATCCAGGATAGCCATCTTGTTCAAAATTTAGTAAACTTTAAAAATATATACAATATATACAAATGTTTTGCTCAGCAAAAATTGGAAAGGACAAAAAACAAACGTAAACACCGGCGAGTCAAGATGGCCGATCCTCCTTCACTGACTGTTACAGCTATTTTGTAAACAAATCACAATTCTCTCGATGCGTGTAATCGATCATACTCGACTATCGATTATTCGGTATCATCTCCTGTTTCGATTGATACCACATAGTGTATTATTGACGGAACTATAATGCCAGAATAGCATATGTAACAATGAACTGCACAGTTGCCGACGCATCGGCAATAAACATTGACGAGACGTACTGAATTGCCGATGCATCGGCAATAAACAACAGGAGGGTTAAACTTTACACATACAATCTTGGTATTATTACTTACCATTTGTAGTTTTAATTGAAACGACAAAAAAATTAAACACCCCGGATGGGAATATTTATTTATTGATACCTCTAGCCCCTGTATTTAAAGTCCAGAAATATAAAATGTAAATTTTAGGGATTTAATGATTTTTGTTCTCATTACAGATATAACACTGACAATGAAGATAACTTTGGTCAAGCCACACTATTCTGGAAAAAGACTTTAACGGAAGAACAGCGAGGTCGACTGGTGAATAATATCATCGGTAGCTTGAAAGCTGCTTCCTCCTTTATTCAGGTCAGTTATTCGTTCTTTTTCATCAATACTTTTTTTCTTTTCTTTACTGTCTACGCTCGTGACATTTTTAACACGGCAATCAAACGTCCAAACCCCTATGGAAAATGTAAGTGGACCTTCTGGCATTTGAACCCCTGACCCTCTGCATCAGAAACAGAAGTGCTAACCACTAGGCTAGCAAGAGGCTTAATTTTTAGTACCTTCTTGGAATAGCTCTTTTTATAAATAAACCACCTTCGAGATTCCTCTGTAAACTTCCATATCGTACACTTATCAAGCTGAGGTTGATGTACAGATTAAAGCTTAATGTTTGTATTAGATAAATATACAGGTTAACTTTAGGACATTAGGCCCAAAATTTCAGTAAAAAATGAAAGGGAAACAACATATTTGGTATTCAATCACAACACAAAAACAAGAACTGGTTAGTGAAATATTTTGGGGCCACTATATCGTTAAGTTTTTAGTGGCTGAGGAAGAGGCCACTGGCAACTGAATACACTGTCACATTTGAGGTAGGCGATAAGGTGTTGCCAACTGTAGGTAACTTGGAACACTGAAATATCTTGTCTTTTCTGCTTCTATTATATAAAAAACAAAGGCACCAGTAGCTTCTGAATATTCTACAACCTAAATCTGTTTTTGTTGTCTGTGTGTTCTCTGTGTGTTCCTGCCTACATTTTACCAGGCATGCTGCTTACTATTCCTTCCATTTTTTACTAAAAATTAAATTTGAATTATCTTCATTATGCTTACAATATTCAGTACAATAAGTACTCAAATAGAGTCATTACTTAACATATGGCAATAAGGAACAAATATAATTGAATCAGAACCATTCTAGTATAAAACAACAATATTTAGAATTAAAATACTTTAAATAAAAAAAAAAAAAAAAAACAAAAAAACAAAAAAAAAAAAAAAAAAGTATTTTGTCTGAAATATAAATAACCAGTGCAGTTTCTTATTTAATAGTCATGAAGTACTTTTAAAAACTTAGTACCTATACATGATAGTTTATTACTATACGAATTTAGATTATGATGAATTGTGCAAATAAATATTTTATCCCTGGTGTCATAAGAACGTCTAGTGTTACTCGGGCATGTTAATTGAATTTTTTTACAATTACATACATTATTGTTTTTTTTCTTTTTTCATATTGGCTAAAAACAATGAATATTCATAGAATAGAAAATGCATCTTTAATTCTATCATTCCAGTTTGATTATAAAATAATTCTCACTGCTTGTTTTTGTATCTTTAACATTCTGTTATAGTTACTCTGTGTTGTTGATCCGTAAATTACTATGCTAAAGTGAATATGTGAATGAATTAGCCCATTCACAACTCATCACGAGATAACTCGCGGCAGTCCGCAGAGGCCCAAAACCATGATCACAAGTTTACACGTGATGATAACAATCCATAATAACAAACCATTGTTTGACACTAAATAATATAATTTGTTCAATAATATGATATATTGAGTTTCTTATGTCTTTAAACATTATTATTTAATGACCAGAACTTATTAATTTGAATTTATAATATATATTAGGCTAAATGTCAACAAAAATACTATTTTGACATTTAAGAATCGTTGCATAACCTTGACACTAACCGTCCTACGTCGGCAGTTGGTAGGCATTGTTGTTTGTTTATGTGAAGTTAGTTTGTCAAATGCAAAGATGTTTTAGTTCAAAAAACTATTGTTGTGTATTATTCACAGCTGTAACTTTATAAATTACAAACATAATAAGTTTATTTATTTAGATTAGGGTTAGTTATTGAAGACGTTCTGTTTGTTTACAAAAAATTGCTTTATTCTATATAAGTACATTCATTTTATTTGTAACATTACTTTTTCATATGAATTAGAGAAAATATAGGCATACAAATATTATAATACACATATGCCCATTAACAAAATATTTGTATTCAAAACCCAGTTTTTGACATTTGTAAAGGTTTCCATATAGAAAATTAAATTCTAAACAAGAATATTTTATCAAAACAAGGTATAAAACCAAATATTTATTTTTTTAAATTCTGCTTTTAAAAAAATTGTGTTTTACATGCATGCAAAGTTTAAACTTTTGGGTTTTACCATCTAATTGATGACCGTCGTATTTTCCGACTGTTTATTACGTTCGTCAAGTGATAAAGTCGTTAATTACGACTATCAAATTTTGAGCTGTATAAGTCAAATACTATTGAAGCTATCGTAATTTTATTCATACTGACTTATTCCTCTGTGCATAAGTAATAATTTATGTCATATAGTATATATTCCTCCGTGCATTCATTATTGGTGAAAAAAATCCAAACCCCATACACGGCATTACGTCTGGCAGATAGCGCAGCTGCTACGGCAAGACAGCTGTTTATTTACAAGTCGCGCACTATGCAGTGTCACAGTTTTTTGTTTATCTCGTGATTGTTGTTGTTTACAGTCAAGATTAATTGTGGGATTCACCCTACCTCTGTTACCATAGACTATATTTTCATAGGCCCACTCACCAAGGGAGGAAAAGAGTGGCTGAGAGTAGTGACTCTGACTAAAATAGGCCACTTCAACTTTGTACATAGTTACGATTTTTTGTAAATAACTTTTTTCCTGTTTGATATAAATGTAAATATGTACAAAACATTTTTGTTTATAATTAAATTGTAAACATGTTTTACATTTAAAGTGTTGTGATAGCAACAATATCAATCAAGTGACAACCATTCAAAGTGAAAAAGAAATTTTTTTGAAAAAGTTTTTTCTCAATAAAATATGGATAAAACACCACCTGAGCATGGTAAGCTCAAGTTATATTATTTATTATGATTCTGCATGTTATTGTGATAAAATTGATGTATAATACTCAGTAATTTTATTTTTACATATATTTAATATATATTTTTTTAAAATATGTTGCGTGAAGATTACAAAGTACCCATCACTCTGGTACTTTTTACACATCACTTCTAGGGTTAAAACATTGAAAACTAGTATAATTTGTAGACAACTTGTAGGGGATCATGAAAATATAAGGGTTTAATATATTAAACAGTAAACAACATATTTATTTAATTTATGGCGAAACATTGCACTTTCAGTATATATAATGGGATCCTTAAGGGACAGCTGACTGCATGATAACTGGGTTGCCAATGAGTTAAAGGAAAATAAATAGACCTTAAACTTTTCAGTTACCCATTTTAGCCATGCTATTGTTTTTTCTAATCCTTGAGAGTTTAACAAAAATATTGAACACTTATAGCAGAAATTAAGAAAGAATCAGTGCAATATCATTGTTTGAAGTGAGACCTTTAGCTTTTATTTAATAAAATAATGGTCACTATTCTTTTTACAGGATCGAGCTGTAAAGAACTTTAGCCAAGTGGATGCTACCCTTGGTCAGCGACTAGCTGAGGGGCTGCGTAAAATTACAGTCAGCAAACTGTAAACTGTACACACACGCTCAACATCAACTTACCATTGTTATTTATAAGCTCTGCTGACCATCGCATATATAGTCTTGTGTTAAGATCGCTGATTGAATTAAATCAATTAATTAAGTTTGAAATTTTATACGTGAGTAACTACTAATTGATTGTTTTATTTAAGTCCATGGTGTTGGTTTTGGTTAGGTGTGAGTTAATGTTGTGTTTTATCGATTATTTAACATTTCACAAAGCTCTAAATTGAGCTTTTCATATTCAGTATTTCATTTCCTACGTTGTTACAATCTATAATGAGACTTCATAATTCAACTGTAAACATTTTGTCGTTTTGTTCTGTAACAAATTTTTATTTTTATCTATTATTATGTTTTAGGAATTTGAAACATAAAAAGTTATTATTATTAAAATTATTAATGACTGATTTGATTTACAATTTCATTTTTCATTTTAAACAAATAAGTTGATTTATTTTTAAAGTAAACTATTTCATCATTAATTTCATTTCCAATTAAGTTTTTCAATTTAGTATTTCAATTACTTCTAGATTTTTAAAGGCAAAACTAAACCACTAAACTACATAAAGCACACTCTAGTTACATTGTCTGATTAATGTGTTGTTACCAACAGAATACACAAAGAATTGATTAGTGATTTTATATTTAATTTAGTGTTTTGAGCGTTATCTATGAATATCATTGTTAATGAGCACAAAAGCCAAGTGCCTTTAACAGTTTCTGTATAGCTGTTTACTTTAACAATATACTTTTGTATAACTATGGACTATTGTAATATCTATAATAACGATGAAAATGTATATGCTCTATCAGTAACAAATAGTAATGGATAGATAAAAGAATGACTTGTCTTAAATTTGTTGTTCTCAGCTAATTAAATTTCTTGTTGTGTAACTGCTGAAGATTAATTAATTATAATTAATGAAAGTTCAATTGACGACTACATAGAGAAAATAGTTTGTATTATATAATTTATCCGATTGATGAATCATTACTAATGTTTAAGATAGTTATGTATATTTGTGATATTTTATGTATTTATCCATTTATTTTTGGGAACCATTTAAATAAATGTTATCACACTTTAAAATATTGACTATTATATTTGATCAATAATATACCTGTAGGTGGGCTGAACCTCCCTCGTAGGGAATGGACACTGTTGAATCGTTTCCGAACTGGCATGGGTTGATGTAAGTACTCGAAATAAAATACTGGCTTATATATATATATATATAGCGCATATTTTACTATCAGCTAACATTTATTAATTTAAAAAAATATATAAAAGGAGTGATATGTATATTTGGAAAAAAATCATGCGATATTAATAAAAATATAAAGTGCTGTCCTATCAAAATGCTGAATCCATCTCGCCAATTAAGACCCGCCCTGTAACCATGTGATCTATTGTTTGAATAGACTCCCCGCAGTCACATGACTGATCTAGTGTCAATCCCCATTTATATTTCTAATAGTTACAACTGCCCACGCCAGTTCGGAAATGACTTGATGGATTGGATTTAGCTTTGTAGTAGGAGATCACTTGCTTCTATTAACAAATAAAATACTTTGGGTCTTGTTCCAAATATATATTACTGCTTTTTTAGATTAATAAATGGTAGATGATAACAAACCATACGATATATGTACTACACCACAGTCCAAATAATATTTCAACTTATTTTTAAGCATTTTGATTGGAATATAAAAGTCATTGCCTTCCATCAACTAAACACCAAATCAATTAATTCTGTCTTAAAATTCTGTTCAAAAATTTTATTCTTTTAATACTAGTGTGAGCGCACGGTAGAAAGTCCCTCAATGGTCGCGTGGCATCAAAAGATCGCAATAGCGCTAACTGACAAATCAAACGCTATTTACAAATCAGTCATGTTTTAAATTATCAAATAGTATTTATTATTTATGAAACAATCTAAAAACGTTTTATGGCTTCAATAGTTGTTGCAGCTACGGCTTCATTGCGGGGACAAGGTAATCGAACTCCTACTCTTTCAGGTCTAATAATATTATATTGGCGAATTCTGCCACACAGGTTTGCTTCGATCATATGCACACTCCAATTAGTAACATTATCATTTTCAACTATCCAGTTTTTCTCACCTAAAAATTCCTGATCTCCTAAGCCCCCCACGGAAGTTTTTGAAGCTGTATCATGTTCACTTTCAAATTGATCTTCAGAAATGTCCAAACCATCTCGCTGTATTATCTTTTCTTATGTTCCCCCAAACTCATCATTATCATCACGATCAAACAACTGCCTTCAATCTTTCCCTATCGGCAAGTGCAGTAGCTCCATCTTGTATGTCTTCTTTTTCTACACTTTCAAGTAACCTACGCAGTATTTCTTGTTCCTTGGGATTCATGGCAAGCAATAAACTCTGTTAAATCTTTGTGTCGGCACTGGTGGCGCAGTGCTGTAACCCAGCTACATGGGGACAAAGTGTTTGGGAGATTGTAGGCGATAGGTTGGATGCTCGGTCCTCTTAATACCGAAATGGCGTCCGCTTGGTGGTTGCTATCGGCGTGGACACTACTAGAGAAGTCTGGGGTGTCCATGTTGGGTGGTAATCATTGTGCGGATGTTGTGTGGGGGAGATAACTGAGCATCAGGCTTGTCAATTAGCTGAAAATCAGACCAGCACTACGTGGTTCGGATTCCACGTAAAGCTGTAGGTCTCTTAGTTGCCCTGGCTGTTGGGCTATTAATAAATTGCCCTTTCTGAGGAACAGTTGAACTCAGTTAGTAACCAGACTACACTCATCCACACTCATCCTACACTAAAAAAAAAACCATTCATATTCGCCTTAAAATACGCACAACGTTGTGTCGGCGTCTCATATGTAAGAATGTAACTAAATGTAAAAATAAATAAAATAAAAAACTAAAATACAACTAACGTAGTAAGTGGTATAAAGATGATGAACACGTTAAAATTAACTAGGATACGTATTCACAACACAGATAGTTCAAGGCGTAAAACACGCCATGTCGAGTTACACATGTAGTCATGCGGTGTCAGCTCGGCCATAGTTCAAAATGAAGGACAATCGACGACTGATAAAGACACTCAAGTCGGTTCTTCGAGTGGGAAGGGGCTGGAAGGGAGTAGGGAGAAGGATGACCTTGAGTTTATCCGTTGGAAACAAATAACAGGTGTGTCATCTCAATATTATGATTTACTGCGATCAACTTGACGCCACACGATCACTATATATATATACTTACAAGGGTAAATATATATACTTAACGGACCTTGGTTTATCAGACAATTTACTGTACTTCAATTTTGATAATGTTTATTATATAATTAAAGAAGGAACATTTAAGTTTAATGCTTATGTTTAGTTTATTTTACTACCAAATGATAATAATAATAATATATAATAAATTGCGTTATTGTGATTGTTTAGCTGTCATCATAAATAATTTAATAAATTTTTTAAGAGGCATGCTAAACCATAATTTAACAATAAAAGTAACAACTTGTGTAGTTAATGATGTTATACCGACATACAACATTGATAACTAATGATGTTAGTATATAACCATGAACCAGAAAATTTGTTAAACATGCAATGCATAAAACACATCGACACATTCATAATGTCAAAGGATGTCGGATCTACATAAAATTGTAGGGGCCAATATTTATAGGGGGATAACCACAACTTTCTGTCAATCGGGCGACAATTGATTCATCAAGACCAACTGTCAGGTAATTTATTATATTTATTTTGTTTTGATGTAACGTAGTTTGGTAAAACAAGTCTAAACCACTTATTAGTGATATTAATATTTGTTAAATTCAAGCATTTCTATTTTTTTAATATATAACTATTAAGAAACTTCTATTACACATATAAATAGTCAATTTTGTTATAACCACAGGTCCTTGAAAAAAATGTGTTCAAACAAATATTTAATGTCCCATCTTGACTTCAGAGTGCTCTTATAGCAAATTTTTAATGATAAGAAGTTTGGGAATGCTACAACCGATGGTGTGATGACTAAGCCAGCCGCAACCATGTCTTGCATGGCGCAACAATGCCTTAATGTCTTGTATTGTTGCCACATTTCATTTATCTCAATACACCTGTATTATAACTATAACCTACTGGTTTGTTATTGTGAATTTGACTCTGAGTGTATACTTTGATCTTGGACTGTCTTATTGTTTATGTTGTCTTTTACATTATTTTCTCCTATTGCTTATATATTACTCTTATTACATTGTATGTATTGTTCTATTGTTCATTCACTAATATGCCACTAAGCAAGCTCATGTCAAAGTATAGGTTCTCCCACAACAATGGTCTGGTAATGTTAACTAAAAAATTAGTCAAGTTAGAGACATGCAGTTTTTACTAACATATTTTAAATAGTAATTCACATCTTTCCTGAAAATGTAATCAAAACCGTTTGAGCCGTTTTTGAGAAAATTCTATTTTTGTATGTTTTTTGCCCATAAAAATAGAAAAACTAAAATTTCAAAAAAGTGAAAAATAGTCTGGAGAACACACCTACATACCAAATTTCATGAAAATTGATCCATCTGTTTGGTCTCCAGAAAATTGCACATACATACAGACAGACACACAATACAGGTACCAATATTTTTTTCTAAAAAACCACTTTTGGGTTTAGGGGACCTTAAAATGGATTTTTAGACCAACTTGAAAAAAGTTGTTTTTTTTTTTTTTTGACAATCACAATACTTTCTCTATGCTAGCGCATATGGGAGAAAGTAAAAAGGGTCCAAAAATCAGAGTACTCTCAAACTTCCAGGGGTGGTTTACTTTTAGGGGGTGGTTATAGCTATAAATAACTTCTAGCTTTTTAGCCTCACAAAAGTACTAATACTTAAGTGTTAGGTTAGGTTAAAGGGCACTAGGCCAGGAATTAGTATATTAGAGAGATAGGACATAAGCAAACTTACCTTAAAAGACAAGTTCACTAACATCAGAGTAGTAGTCACAAACACAAAGTAGACATAATCTCACAAATTTTCAACACCACAGGCATTTTCTTCAGGTGAGTAGAGGGAGAGAAAGAGAGAGAGAGAGACACAGTTCTCTCCCTCTACTCACCTGAAGAAAATGCCTGTGGTGTTGAAAATTTGTGAGATTATGTCTACTTTGTGTTTGTGACTACTACTCTGATGTTAGTGAACTTGTCGATTATGTCTACTTTGTGTTTGTGACTACTACTCTGATGTTAGTGAACTTGTCTTTTAAGGTAAGTTTGCTGATGTCCTATCTCTCTAATATACTAATACTTAAGTGTGTCATTGAGTACAATCTTCTTTAGATGTTGAGAAGTAGGTCGTGTTCTGTTTCCTTCACAACATGCATCTATTACAAACTATCTTAAGCCAAACATTTTTTGTATTGCATTTGAAAATGTCTTATTACAGATTTTCAAAATTCGTATCTGAGTACAACAATGTTCCTCCTCATGATAGTCTTAGAACCAACCAGTGCTTTTACTCCAGTTTGAGACCAACAATCTCCAATTTAGGGAAATACAGTTCCTTTTCACTGTTCAGTAGCATAACTAATTGCTTCCGGACTTAGATCAGTAAACATAAATCATAAAACAAAAAACTATAAATGTAACTATCAATACTATTTGACTGAGTAAGTGAATTTATATAAGTAATTTATTTATAAGACTAAGGACAAAATTCCTTCCTGTTTAAAGCCCAGGAAGATTCTGTCTCCCATTCTGTTTCATAGGGTTAGCATAGGTCCATGCTACTGCTTTCATAAAATTTCTATTAGATTGTCTTTATTTAATGTGTTCCCCTGCAGTGACATCTTTGGAGTTTTCAACCGAGATGAAACTTTGTAATTGAGGGCATAGAGGTAATGGAGTGTCTGGCAATGAAAAAGAGAATCCAACGGAAATGCCTCGTCTGGTTACAAATATCTAGGGATTCTTCATGGAAAACCTTTATCTATTGGGAACCTATTCACCAACAATTTCCTTTGATTTGCCATAAAAAAGTGAGGATAAAGGGCCTCAACAACTTAGGTGATGTCTTGTCTTCCACACAAACACCTTATGAGCTCTTAGGTATATAACATGGTGCATAACAAGACCGAAATAAAGCATAATGCGGCCTAAGGATAACCTCAATATTAGCTTTAGCTGTAGTAGAGCAGGGAAGATTCTGTAAAATCCTGCTGTATGGCCTTGAAATGAGCACACAGTTCGCTTCATCCATCCAGCGATATTGTCCCACTAGATGCAAACCTTATGTTAACTGCTATCCCCTGAAGTTCCAGCCGTTTTGTCAGGAGCGTGTGTAAGACCAATACGACTGGTAAACTCACCATCCAGCAAATAGGTAAGAAAACCTTCAAAGTTGGCAATGTCCATGCCTAACCTAGCTGTAAGTTCAGTAATAGTACTGTGCCTGCCCTGTGCAACTTCATGCAAAGCTCAGTCAAGTGCTCCCACCTTCCATCAAAGAAGACAGTACAGTTTTCAAGTTGATAGGTTTTAAAGTAATTATAAAAGCTGCAAGTTTATTCAGGTTAAAATAACTTTAAAGTAAAAAAATTGAATAAATTATTTTTTTTTTTTAGTACGAAGATATAGATACATTTTTCCTTTTACCAGAAGTTCTGGCATACTCTGGTAATACAAAAATTGTCTTATTGGTAGAACATATATCATTAATCGTAAAAAGAAAACAAATTTGATTAAACATCCTTTTCATTGGAGTTGACAGTTGTCACAAGCTTGTTTGAAGTAAAAATATAATTATGAGGGGCTACAAGATATAAATTCATCTATTACTTATATGACTATGTTTTACAAAAGAACAGACCAAGCAGTGACAAAAATATCAAAATTGGGTGGATATCTGTATACTATCCAACAGTAAGTAGCGTAAACACCACCCTATATCTTGACAAGCCTGCCAGGCCCATTCCTTTGGTCTTTATAGACGCAACCTTAAAAAAACAAATTATGATGCTGAATCCAAGAACTCACATCATAAAATTGAGTGCTGATGGTCTACTTGTGTTAGAATATATACAAGTATTTTTCATATAGTTATTGTTATGAAGTTGTTTTGTATCTTATATTGAAAGTAACATCTAGAAAATTATATTACAGTATTTTTCATAGTAAAAACAAAAATCATACAAATGTTATTAACTTACTTTTGCAGACTATTAAGTATGACATATTACAACATTGAAAAAAACTCAAAACTGACCTCTAACAATTCTTCTAAATAAATTAATATTTCTTACGTAGTATAAAATTTTTATCAATGATTTGCTTTGCTGGTTTCCTTTTTGTAGTACAGCTGGTGAAGTAAAATGTTCAAGTTGAGCTGTTATGTCTCCGTGTTTGTGACTGGCATTATATTGGCTAGAGCTGACAATCACACTGGTAAGATGATTAATAACATAATCATATAAAGTATATTTATTTCTCTTATAAGAATATAACTTAATTAAAATATTGTAATATTTTGAAAACCTTACCAAAATGAAAACTTCTGTAATCCACTTCAAAATTTTAATGTTACACTAAAAAGTAATTGATACAGATCAAGCATATTTAAAAATGTGGAAATGCACTTGGTATAAAATATTAATGACATCTTAACGGAAAAAAGTTTCTTACTTTTTACAACAAAAGGAATTCTTTTGTGATTTCAAGTTTAGGTTAAAAATTAAATTAATTAAAAAAAACAAAAGGACTAATATTTAGAACACCTTAGATACCAAAAATTTATATTTTATCTGTATTAAGTGTACTTTCATGAACTCCACAAATAAAAATTTAAACTGACTCTTACTACAACAAAAAAGGGCAATCAGGATAATGTACAATTTAAAAATGAAAGATTCAGTAAAACATCTATTTGGTGATCTGGGAATACTGACAGTTTATGCTTTGTATATTTTTGAAACAGTAACTTATGTCAAACAGTTTGCAGACCCTGTATTTAATGAAAATAAGCATACATATAATACTCGCAATCATTCTCAAAGTATTCAATTCAATTCAATTCAAATTGACAATTTTGAATATTGTCAATTTGAATTGACTTGTTGACAATTAGAGCTATCCACCAATAAGAACAATATATTGGATCAACAATATTGACAAGCACAATTAGAGTTTTATAAAAAGAAAACTGTTTACTGGAACAACTTTTCTTCATCGTCTCCCACAACATTTCTTTACAGAAAAAAAATCTAAATATAAAAAAAAAAAACAATTGAACTTGCTTGATAAACAATTGAACTTGCACCTTATTCCTTTGAAGAATGTTGGGATAAGCAAGTTAATAAATAATTATAATACTATTTTATATGTATTGTTATAGGATTAGTGACACTATTCTATGTACAACTGTATATTATATGAATAAAGGAATTTTGAAACTACTCTTGTCCAAAATTGAAATTATTATCTTCCTGAATTTTGCAGTAATTTTATCAAACCAATCTTTATAATAAAAGCCAAGTTTATCTTATGAACTGTAGTACCATAAAACGATTTGACAGATTGAAATATGTAGCATTATTCAGTTCATTTCCAATTAATGGTTAAAATAAATATGTTCATATTTATATCTAAAATAAAATGACATGGCAATTTCTAATACAAGCAATAAGTGTTTAAATGAAAAACAAAATTACTATAGAAAAAAGTATCACACATATAAATAAGAAATACAACTGGGGTAGCCTGCTCATTAATTTTATGTTCTTGCCCTGGCATTTGTATGGGTTTATTATTATGTATGTTTACCTTGTATATTAGAGGAGTGTTTATTCTCAAGAATTGTTTTGATTCCAGACTGCAACACACATGAAGGTTGCTGCTACAAGGAGCTCGGTTCTTTTCCGATGAGTTCCCCATGGGAGGGCGCCTTTTGGCTATTTCCTCCACAACACCTCTCTCTTATTGACACCAAGTTGCACTTTTAGTATCAATGACTACTCTCGTTCATCTACACTCATTCACCCCTCACATTTGTCCATATCTCTACGATTGCCATCTTAGTAATGAATAATAATGAGTAAGTGAGAGATAGAGAATAGAAGGGGGAGAGAGAATGAATGTTTGATACTGATAGAGAATTGACAGAGCAAGATGGAGAGGAAGAGCACTCTCAAAAGAGCTGAAAATCACTGAAGGGGTAATTCTATTGAGATTTTATTAAAACTTTTTGGAGTTAACTGTGATGAAAGAAAGATGAAATGATGTTTGGAGAGCCAGTGGCCGAGTGTCAGGACTTAGTACCTGAGTTAGTGCAGGTTCAAATCCTGGCCTTGTCTTTTAATTTTCATCAGCAATATTCATCTTTTACTGTACTGGTTCTCCCCCTTACTCTGTGTGATAAATTCCTCGCACAGATATATAGTCTATGGGGAATGGGTAGAAAAATGTTTAAGAAGAGACATTTTACAGCCAGTTGTGTACTGCGCTGTGGCACTTAAAGTGCATAGTAATCTGAATCCAAGCCCGTAATTTGAGCCAGCATTGTTGTGTGCTGCCCGACATCACATTGTTGCTACTAGCTATTTCAACCTTCTCGGATCTTGTCAGGTAAGTGTAGACTGTGGTTTCAAGCAGTCAATCTTACGACAGCTTCAATTGTTCAAAGTTGAACAAGAGGTAGGTGAAATGGAGCAATAAGTAACAACATTTCATAGTTCTTTATTATTATGTACTAACCTTATATTTGTTGCATGAGACTAAAACAGTTTACAGAAAAGCTTCAATCTAACCAAAAAAATGTTCAAAAAATTTAAGGACCTTGCTCGCTAATGAGTATTGCATGCTGCAGTCTCTACATCAACTTGAAAGTTTTTTCAAACCTGCAAGTTTGTTGGTTATCTGCACACTCAGTTTGATCAAGGTTCAGGTTACTAGGACTACTGTATACACTCACCATGAAAAATTCACTTCTGATTCATGAAGTTTTTTGTAAAGCATAATTGAGTTGTTGTAGGGCTTGATCCGGCACAGTCTGGTTTTGAATCGCTCCCCGAGGAAGTGAGACTGGACAAGGGAGATGCAATGTTTGTTGACGTTATTCACACTGACGCCATGCCTTTCTTCCCATTCTTTAGCTTTGGTTTTATAGAGCCTTGTGGTGAGTTTACCTGTTTACTCCTTGAGATTCATGTTCAAGAAAAATCATGAGGAACTTTAACTATCAATGTAAAATGTTTAGTAAAAGCAAATATTCTTCATTGTTTCATATTTTTTACCTCTTTATTGTTGCATTTTCAACTATTTCACTTATAAATAGCCTAACTTACTCAAGCCAAAATTTATATTTAATTTTTGTATCTTTTTCGAGCTACTCATCCGTTTTTATACTTATAACACATAAACTAATATTAATGGTCAAATATGGTTTTTTTAGCTGGTATTGTTTTTATTGCAATGGCCGCTCAGTGGCTAAGGCTTTTGACTGTGGAGTTTGAGGTCGAAGGATTGAATCCCCTACTGAGCCAATGGTCGGCACTTCATTAGTTGAATAAAGTTCACACCAGGCCTGCAGGTCCATGGAACAAGCAAGTGGAAGTTTAAACATAATATCACTAAGACTCAAAATGTGTTTGCAATAATAATATTTTGTATTATAACTCTGTAATTACAGGACATGTCGACTTCTACTTTAATGGAGTACATTCACAACCTGGCTGCAAGAGTTCCCTTAGAATTATGGATATTATAAGAAAAGCTTTCCGCCTCAAAAGTATTAAAGATTTGATTAACTACACTGTTACAGGTGAGTATTGCCATTATAGTATATTTACCTCTTTGTTCTTATAAATTTATAATTAATGACATACTAACTATAATATAGTTATTTGGCTCTTCAAATTTTCAATTCTGACACAATTGAAAACAGTTCAGCATTTAGCTTGATTTAAAAAAATTTGTTTATCGAAAAGTAATCTAAATATTTAAGCAGAAATTGTGTCCGGAAAATGCTTGTCGCAAGCGGTTGGTACTCTATTCGAGCACTCTATTATTCCCAGTTTATTAGTTTCTCGACTCTGATAAACTAATTACTGCAGTTAATTAAGACTATATTACACTTTTACAACAGTTGATGAACCAATTTTGAGACATGCTCTTTTATCAACCCTCTCTGATGCAAGGAGCATTAAGACAGCTGAAATACATTTAAAGAAATGTTTTTTTCAAGCAAAGTTTGAAAATGTGAAAAAAGTAGGTTAGTAGGCAGTTCAGGGTGAAGGATAAACAATTTCCATGAGAATGCAAGGTCAGGAGATTGGATTAGAAAATTAAAGAGAACGCAAATGACATTGATTTTAATTACAGTTTTTCAAGTTTTTGATTGTTTACAATACAAGTTTTTTTTTAAAGTTACAACAGTTTTGCATTAGATTGTGATCAGCAGTTTGGAACATTACAACCTATGTTCTTCTTGGCTATCAAAAATGTTCTTAAAACCGAGCAACTTGACTACACAGCCTTGAAAATGTGTAGTCAAGTTTTTACCTAATAATTCTTATCTGTAAGTGATACGGAGCAGTATTGTTAAACTAAATTTTTATTTGTGATGAATTTAACTTGTGATTCATTGGTCTTGACTGGAGATGGCGGAGGGTTCCGACCTTATTGCCAGATATCAGCGATAAGCAACATCGAGCATGGATATGTTTCTTGGATGGGCGAAGGTTAAGCAATCCTGCACGCAGCCTACCTGCCTAGCCCAGTCACTGGTTTGAAAGTCACCTGTGAGCCCTCTTTGTTAGATTCTCAGCCGTAACTTCGTCGATAAAATAAGACCTCCCGTAGCTTTTTTTACTCCAGAATCCACATGCCATTGAATTTAGTATATGGCAATATCAAAAGTTATGATATATGGACAGGTTACATTGTGTGATTATAAGGTTTACCTTTAGTACAGTTGACTCTTGATAATCCGACAGTCACGGGACCAGTAGGGTGTCGGATTACCAAAAACGTCGGATTACCAAATGTACCTCCCATCATGACTGAATTTGATGTTTAAACTTAAAACAATAACAAATACGATAGTTTTAAGCAATAGGTATGTACAGTACTGTATTAACAAACCTATTTCATACTGCTTGTGAATATTTATGTGCATAAAATAAATACGTACTGTATTGACCAAAGGTCTAGGTTAAAAATAAAGTACAGTAATTAATGCGGATAATTTTAAGAAATTGACAAACTGTATTTACTACATTAAAAGTACAGGATTGTATGTATTATAGCAAAGTTTGTACTGTACTTACACACATATGAACAGATTGCAAAACAGTAAATAAACTAAACATGAAAAAAAATCTGTCATTTTCTTCTGCTTCTTTGTACGCAAACCTTCGTTAATCGCTTTTTCTTGAATGTATTTCAAAACTAAAACGTTGTTGACGTCTAGGTCACGTTCCTCACACCAGCGAATCAAAGTGTTGGCAGCAGACAAAGCTTCATCACAGCTGATCACGTATTTTTTCTCCGTCTCCACGGCCTCTTCAATTGTGTCGTTTTGTGTTATGATTTCTTGCAGAATCTCTTCATCTGTTTGTTCTGCACCCAGGTTATCGTCTAACAACCATCTTATTAGTTCTTCCGATAATTCTTGTTGGACGTTAGTTTGATTACAAAGTAAAATGGTTTCTTCCACTACACGATTGTTATCTTGGGTGTTGTCGTCATCTTCCCGTTGGTTTTCATCATCTTTATTTTGGAGGAGGGGGTTATGTGGCCAAACATTTTTCCAGGATTTTATAAGTGTTGATGGCTGGACTTGTTGCCACGCAAAAGCTGCATTAAGAATAGCGTCCTTAATGTCAAACTTTTTCAACAGTGTTGTAATGTCTGCATCTGGTTGGCAAACAATATCCATAAGTAGGCGTTTTTTTGTAATGCGCCTTTAGAGTTTTGATAACATTCTGATCCATTGGCTGAATCAGAGCAGTTGTATTTTTCGGTAAATACATGACCTCGATGTATTCATAGGCTATTTTTGCTTTTAATTCTTCTGATTTTGGATGCCCAGGAGCATTATCTAATAATAAAAGAGCCTTTAATGGCAGATTATTAGCCTTTAAATGCTGATTTACTTCTTTGACAAAATGATTATTATACCAGTCTAGGAAGATTTCTTGGGTCACCCACGCTCGACTTTGGTTCATATAAACCACTGGAAGAGTTTCAAGATTGGTGTTTTTAAATGCCCTAGGTTTCTTACTTTTACCTATAGCTAACAGTTTTAACTTATGACTCCCGGCACCATTTGAACACACCATCAAAGTGATCCTTTCTTTTAAAAGTTTCCTGCCGGCAATATTCTGTTCATCCCTTGTTACAAACATTTTGGTTGGAAGTTGCCGTCAATTAAGGCCGGTTTCATCGGCATTGTAAACTTGTTTGGCAGTTAGGCCCAATTCAGTAATTTTTGTGTCTAGGCGCGTGATGAAGTTGTCAATATCTGTCTCATCGGCAGACAGTTTCTCTCCGCTCATCTGCAAAAACCGAATACCATGCAGTTTTTTTAAATTTTCAAACCAGCCATCGCTTGCTCGAAAATCGTCTTTATTAGTTATTTCACGATAAAAGAACTTTGCTTTTTCTTTTAAAATATCCCCAGAAATTGGGGCATTTCTGTTTCTTTCTTGTTGAAACCACGCTTGAAGAGCTTCTTCAACTTGAGGAAATTCACTCATTTTAAACGTTTTTCTGTTTGAATTATCCTCGGCAGATTTTATAAAGTTTTCAATTTTTTCCCAATTTTTTACAATGTCATAAACTGTAGGCCGGCCTATGCCAAACACTTGAGAAATTACCGTAGGGGTTTCGCCACGGTCATATCTCTTAATGATGTCCCACTTTTCTGAAATTGATAATGTTTTATGCTTACGTTTGGTTCCACTTGTGCTTGCCATCATATACCACACCAAATATACTGTACAGAACTCTTAATTACAGTATTTACACTTACATACAGTTACTTTGCACTTACATATACTTAAATACAATTACAGTTACATATTTACAATTACAATGCCACAGTAGGGCCTACACAAAAACTGTTCAAATTTCACACACTAAATAAAAAGGAAGAAGCACTTGTACTGCACTATGCTACACGGAAATACCGATGCGTCAATCCTGTTGAGACAGGAAACGAAGGTTGTTGACCGCGTCGGACTACTGAGCGTGTCGGACTACCGCGAGTCAACTGTACAAAAGAATCAGTAATCAGACTGGTGGATTGGACGGATCATGGAATTAGAGATAATCTGTTTAGAGTCGAGAGAGGGTACCAAGGTTGTCAACGAGTATGTAAAATTAAAGAATGAATTTTAGAATTTAATATTACTCATTTAGGCCATAATTTAGAATATTATTTGAATCGGGTAGAATCTAATTAATTAATCAGAAACCTCTTTCGCGACTCACAAATAGCCTTTTGGTTCCAGCAAGCTAGGTTCTATTAGCTTGCCATTTGAACTAATTGTTTTTGAAATTTGTTAATGATGGAGTATCAGATGAGGGAGACAAAGGTAGTTGGACATTTGCCATCATTACGTGAAAAATAACAATCACGACGTTTCGATTTGGTAAAACCCAAACATTTTTCAAGTGCTAAAACCTAAATTACATCTACACAAACATGTTATAAAACTACGTTCTTAAACTAATAAACTTATCTACTTTAATAATTATCTACATTTTAATAGATGTAATAGCTTTGCACTGAATGTAATCACTTTGAAATAGATGGTCAAATATACCGCCAGGATGATGGTATGGCAATGGGTTCCCCACTATCACCTATTTTCGCCAATATCTACATGGAAGAGTTTGAGGAACAAGCAATTGCTTCCTCAAATCTCAAACCTAAGGTTTGGCTTAGGTACGTGGACGACACATTTGTCTGCTGGAGTCACGGTGAACCTAATTTAGAAGAATTTTTAAAACACTTGAACAAGGTTTCACCCACCATTAAATTCACCATGGAAAAAGAAATAAACAATAAATTATCATTTTTGGATGTAAATGCAGAAAAAACAAAACATGGCCTAAAAACATCAGTCTACAGAAAACAAACTCACACAGGCAAATACCTCAATTTCAATTCTAACCACCCACAAACTGTTAAAGAAGGAGTAGCCTTCTCTCTCTTTGATAGGGCCCGAGCCATATGCTCAGACAAAACTAAACTAGACAATGAACTAAACAATGTTTCCAAAGATCTAATAAACAATGGCTACCCTCAGTCTCTCATAAACAAATGCAAACAAATAAGAAAACGCAAACAAACACCCACTGACACAGAAAAGCCGAAAGCATTCATGTCCATTCCATATACGCCTAACCTTTCAGAAAAAATCAGATGCATAGCTAAGAAATACAAAATCAGAACATCATTCAACACACAAAACACATTAAGACAGTCTTTAACTAAAACTAAACCAAAGAATGAGGAGCAATCCTCCAAAAATGTAGTTTATTGCATTACTTGTGAATGCAATGAAAAATACATAGGGGAAACAAAGAGACCACTGGAAGTTAGGCTAAAAGAACACAAAAATAGCATTAAAAAAGGAAACACTACACATTCTAAATTAGCTGAACATGCCTGGAACAATGAGCACAGATTTAACTGGGATAACACTAAAATACTTTACAGGGAACCACATTTTTTTAAACGTAAATTCATCGAAGGTGCCTTTATGAAACTAAATAATGAACAAGTAATCAGTCAAAGTAGCATAGAAGTTAGACCCATGTGGGTTCCTTTACTTAAAAACACACTTGATAAAAAGTTCAATACACTCATGACATCATCTAACCAGAATCCTACACCACCTGCACCTATAACAATTAAACACCCCATGAGTCTCCGTCCCCGTACCTGAGTCATCGCATTTTTGGCGATCTCGGAGCGTACCTCCCTGACCTCGTCAGTCTGTGTATGGTTGTTGTGAAGTGTAGTGTGTATGTTTGTCTAGTCCCCGTGTTTTATCACCTTGGAGGGAACTTCGTAGACACTGCATTTGGATTGTATCATCCTCACTTCGTACCTGGGACGTCTAGACGCCATATCGTCACTGCGGGTCGTAAGACTTCATCATTTTTGTAATATTTGATTATGGTATTGTTTTATTCCTAATAATTGTTGTCTTTTCAGGTTAAAATGTAATTTTAATAGTAGCCTCAGTCCTTCCGAGCCATATATATATAATTTGTTGTGCGTGTTGAATGATATTTTAAATTAATTGTGTTTTTCAGGTACCATATATTTATGATTAGTTAATGTAATCTTATTTCAGTCTGATTTGAATATTAATTTTATTGTGTTTTACATTTTTCGTTGATATCGTGACCTTGACAGCGCCTATTTGGCTATATTAATTTAACCCTGTTAATATTTTTTATATTTAGTAGAAGTTCATTTTGTTGTACTCCATTCTAGGATCTAGGTTAAAATGTAGATAATTATTAAAGTAGATAAGTTTATTAGTTTAAGAACGTAGTTTTATATAACATGTTTGTGTAGATGTAATTTAGATTTTAGCACTTGAAAAAGGTTCGGGTTTTACCAAATCGAAACGTCGTGATTGTTATTTTTCACATAATGATGGCAAATGTCCAACTACCTTTGTCTCCCTCATCTGAACTAATTGGTCGTTCATCTTATAATTACATCCCAATGTATAAGTTCTAAAATATAAATATATCTTCGCTTTAACACCACATTAAAAGCAAGTTGGTCTACAACCACACAATGTTAGCGCTGATGTAGAAGAATCTAATTAATTAATCAGAAATGGCTTTCTCGACAAGCTTTTTTATTTACAATGTGCAGAACAAGATGCAGTAACAGTGGTGAATCACATTCGCCTATATATTAAAGCTTAATTAACAAGCAAATGACTAAAAGCCAAATTTTATTGAATGTATAAGTTTTTTAACATATTAAAAAGTAGTGTTAATTTGTCTAAAAAATATTGAGGATGTGGCGCATTTTCTCTTGAATTCGCTGCCACAGTAGATTAAGTAAAATCATTATGCATGAATTTTTACAAAACAAATTTAACTTGAGTCAATATTCTTTCAAATGATCATAAACTTTGTTTGATCAATAAAATGATCTAGAATAAAATGGATTTAGCAAATGGTAAGTCACAACATAAAATAAACTGAATTGTCATCTAATGCTTATAGGTAAGTTTAATTTGAGTCATCATTGGATTAACTATGTTGCAGATATTGCTGCAGTGGTGGGATGCTCCCACAGCATTAGCTATAAGTATTTCATTGCTACAATGGACAGCCCCTGTACTTTATGGGGGCAGAAAATTTCCGAAGGTAAAATTAAAGTCAAGTAAGTATCAAAATTTATTTTTAAAACTAAAATTTACATTAATCCACTTTAATTTACTTTTTTATTGAAAAAGAAAATATATCATGATGAAATTCTAACATTTTGCAGAAAAAAACGTTTTTATTGTTATTTTTGCAAGAACTATATTTCAAGGACATTTTCCATTCCCAGGACGATTACACAATTAATTATTCACATGTTTTTTTACTCTCTAGTATTCTCATGGACAGTGTTTATAAAATAGGAAAAGCACATAATTTAACGTGCATAGTATAGATGACCAAAACAAGATGATGGAACACTTGAAACGTAGTTCAGTAATGCAAGATCAAAAGTTTGAATACTCAAATGAGCAAAAAATCAGTATTTCACTTTTTGAATAAAGTTCGTATTAGTCTGCACGCCCATGAGAACTGGTGAGTGAGAAAAAAAATCGTATCTTGATCTAAGTCTTCAGACCATCATTTTGCACAGTTTCCAGCCACAGGCTGGATCTGTTTGGAACATAAGCCTCGCCATCTAGTTCTGTCTTCCCACCATCTTTCAGTTTTTACTCTGGTCCAGTCCATTCCTCTCCTCTTAACACCCTCTTCCACTCCTTTCAGCCACCTATCTCATGGTCTTCCTCTTGGTTGCTTCCCTCCCACCTCTATTTCATGCATCTTCCTGGGAATCCTGTTCTCTTCCAATCTGTATAAGTGCCCATACCATCTCATTCTTCATGTCTCTATCCTCTTTTAACATTTCCTTAGCCTTTTCATTGCTCATCCTATCTCTTCTTGTCACTCTTAATCTCTTAATTTCATTTCACTCGCCTGTATTCTACTCTTACTGTATCTCTTCTTCATCACCCATGGGTGGTATCAGCATGTAGTAACTTCGGTATAGCAATATCTTGCTTTTTTGTGATATATATTCTTGTTCCAAACTAGGCTCCTAACACTTCATAGAAATGCTTCTGCCTGTCTGCCATGCTCCGTGATCCCTTTATCATTTCCCCCATTTGCTGTTCATCTCCAATCATTATTATACTGGTTGTTCTATCCTTTCTTATAAAACAGGACCTCACATTTTTTCACATTGAATTTCATACCATACAGTCTTATGGTTTCTTCCCATGCATTCAGCTGTTCCTGAATCTCCTGCTCATTGTTTCCCCCATACCATCAGGTCGTCTGCAAACACCATGACCTTCATTTTATCCTCTCCAAACTTATCTGCCACCTTCATTGAAATGACGACAATGAACAGAAGAGGCATAGAGTACTGCCTTATTTCAGCCCAGTAGTCTGTCTGAACCATTTGTTCTCTTACTTCCCTTTTTCACACAACTCACATTTCCACAGTACATTTCCTTTACTCTGCTTAGTGTTTCTTTTTCCACTACTTTTTTCCATTGCTTCTCATACACAAACAATAGTACGCCTTTTCTATGTCCAGCAATTCCATAAACAGATCCTTTCCATATGCATAATTCCGTTCCTGGAGCTGCCTCACTTTCATCATATCCACAGTTGATCTTCCTGTTCTGAAACCATACTGCTCCTCAGTCTCTCTCCACTCATATCTTCCTCTCCAGGATCTTCTTATACATTTTCGGACAGTGTGGTAACAGTGTGACCCCCGTATAGGGTTTTCACTCTTTTCAGCTTCCTTACTTGAATATTGGGATAATTACATCTTTTTCCATTCTTCTGGAGTCTTATTCTCCTTCCACGCAACCCTCATCACCCGATATAACCTCTCCTGTTTCCCACTGTTTCCCAACCTCTCCTGCTGCCTTCATCATTTCAACACTCACTTCGTCTACTCATACACTGGTCTAAGTCTTCAGATATGGGAGAACAAAGATGGAAGAAACTTTCACGAGTCACTATATTAGAATAGAATAATATTTTATTCCACAAAATAACAAAAATAAAATATTTATACAACGGAATTCTAGCCATCTCATCAAGTAAATGATGGCTAGAAAAAAAAAATATAACTTTAAAACAATATTTAAATACATTCAGTTAATCAAAAACCAGGTAAAGCAGACACATTGTGGTTGTAAAGCAGACAGCTTTCTGCAGCGTGGTTAAACTTAAAATGTTATCTTTTTATTAGTTTTACTTTTATTTATGTTGTACTAAACCTAATATACTATAACTATACCGATCCTATAACTACTGAAATGCTAATCAAATACCATAGAACAACACTAAAACCAATCAAGCTCTTCCATTTCATGTGCCTACAAAAAAACCAAACTCCTAAAACATTAATTAGTAATGGACAATAAATATATAAATAAGTAATCAAACTTAAGTCATACGGTCTCCTTTTAATCATTTTATAAATGTTATTTCTTTTTTTCAATTTATTCTAAATGTACTGATTAATCCAAGGACTTTTCTGTTTTGCTTTCTGATACCTAGGTGTCAATGTATTTTTTTTTTTTTTTTTCTTATTTAGACTAATATTATAATTCAAAACGTTATAAAATTCATCAATAGTATCATTTACATTGATTTTATCTAATACACAGGACCAGTTACAGTTACTTAAATACAGTTTTAGGTCTTCAAAGCATATTTTTTCTACAACTAAATTTTGAGGATAGGTATTTTTTTAATCCTTCTTAATTTTAGTCATTCTCAAGCCAATCAAACTATGGTCTGTTATTCCTAATTTAAAAATCCCCGTTTGAAATAATTTGATATTTTTATGCTGAATAAAAATGTGATCAATACAAGACTTGGACTCTTGTGTTTCTCTTGTATACTGATTAATAAAAACAATGGAACCCTTGATTATACAACAATGACATATATGTTTCCACTTCTGGCTTTTCCTTTTTAACACATATATTTATGTCAGCTATAAAAATTACGTTCGAGCTTAAATTTTGAAATGTTGTTTCTAATTCATAAATAAAACTATACTCTGAATAGCTACGAGTATGTAGTCTATATACACAAAACAAATTAAATATAGGATTGTTTATTTTAAATTCTAAAACTAATATGTCAGCAGTTTGCATTTTAATACATTTTTATATAACTTTTAGATTATTCCCAATAAATAGTAATACCCCACCTGCTCTATACTCGTTATTACAGTTGTATAAGCTCGAATAACCAGGTATTTTACAAAAAGATGGTTCTTCTTCAAACACCCAAATTCCACTTAAGATTATAAAATCAAATTCATGTTTTATACTTGATAGATGGGCTAAAAACAAATAAAAAATTTTCCTAAAGCTTCTAATATTCATATGAATACAACTAAAGTCAGCAACAGCAGTGGTAAAAAAATTATTTTCAAATCCGTCATAAACTAATGTGTCCATTATGTTATTCCTGTTCTAATGATTTTTTTCAATTTAAAAAACAATTTTACTGTAGCAAATTTTTTATTTTAATCTAAAAATAAAGAATGAGGGAAAAATATAAATTATTTTCGTGTACTAATTGCTAACTGTTTCAGTCTTTTCCATCGCTTACAATTTACTTAAGAATGATTCATTTTCGATTCTTATGATTCTCTCACCACTCTCTTTCCTAACAAACAAATTTCCTTCCTTAGACCAAATATACTTGTAGTTCTTATTTCTTGATGAATACATTGGAAAGTTTTTCTAGGAAACATGCAAATATACATACAAACTTACGAGTGAACAGGTAGATTTTGATCTGAGCTTATTTTTTATGCCATAATTCATCATTACCGTACGTGTATGGTTGGGCGGGAGTGTCATTACCACTGTACATGTATGGGTGGGTAAATACCGTACGCACAGTGGCATTGACCCACTCACCTGCCCATACACGTACAGTGGTATTGACCCACCCGCCCACCCATATACGTACAGTGGTATTGACCCACCCACCCACCCATACACGTACAGTGGCATTGACTCACTCACCTGCCCATACACGTACAGTGGCATTGAACAGTGGCTTTGGACAGCAGAACCTTATTGGCTGGCGAAAGATGCTTGTTTACAAAGACCTTTTCCTTGGCCAGATGTGGATTGACTTTGTCCGCTGTCAATGGTCTCAGTCTCTTATATCCGTCAATCCACACGTCTCTCTCTCGCTGCGTCGAGAACTTGACGACGATGGAGGGTATACCTGTACGCTTGTGATTGAAACTCAGCACTCAAGCTGCCACCACCGTTTCTTTTTTTCCAATCTTTATCGACAGCTTTGTTGGCAACATCCATCAGCAGCTGATCAAGGTTCTCATTATCTATCTGGGGGATTCCACTGATCTCGATGTTGGATTGCCGAGAATATTGCTCCAGGTTGCGTAGGCGTGTTTCCAGCTCACCAGTAGATACCTTAAAGGCAGCGTTTTCTTTCCGTAAGATCACATTTTCTTCCTTCAACTATATAAGCTCTTCTTTCATTTCTTCCATGAGGGTATTTGACGTGTCAATTTTTTCAGAAAAGAAGTCCAAGGACTCCTTAAAATCATTGAACTGTTTAGAATAGTTTTTGAGCTCTTGGAACATTTCTTGTTTGAATGCCTCCATGGTGTTAATTAGGAGGAATTCCTTCGTTATACTTGTAGCGGCACTCTTGCTACTTTTCATGGACGAGTGATCTTTTTCTACACAGCAAGCCTCGCATATAATTTTTTTCTTGGACTCGCGAGTTTGTATTGGCACACACGTAACGTGTAGCACGTTGCCACAGTTTCTGGCACATTTAGTTGTAGTTTTGTCGTCTTCACACTTTTCACGACAAACGCTGCAGTTAGCCGGCATAGTTAATTAAAAAAAACTTGCAATTTATTGCTCTTATATTGTACCGACAGGCACGCGACACATATGTAGCAGTAGGTGACCTTGAGCATGGAACACAGAGCGATAAGAGGTCTGCTCACGACAACTGACAACTGATATTGTATGTTTCATGAATGAATAGGACAGATTAGTCCTATACTGAAGATGTAATGGTTTTCAAGAGACCTGGGATGGGACAAAGCACAAGAACCTGATAATGAAGTGCTAGTAAATCATTAACTGAGCTGAGTCCTAGCTTCTACCTTTACCTGTACCCTATAATCTAAAGTGAAAAATCTATAGCAAAATGATCAGATTTTTAATATTAAAAAATTGTTTACATAATGTTGCTATGCAATTTGTTGCAGATATATTTACAACACAGATTGGATTACTAGAAAAATTGAAACAAGCTCATGCCGCCCATTCTTGAAAGATTATCTTAGTATTTTTATTTTTCCTAAGAACTAAAACTAATCTAGATTAAATTTATAAATGAACATTTATCAGTCAGTTTGGTCTACATCTTTCACAAAATTGGCTTTACAACCTTCTTTTAATTATTTATTTTATTTTGATTTATTAACATGAGTTTAGTATTGTTGAATTATTTGTATAATGTTTTCCCTTCCTTCAATATTTTAATCATCAGTCATTAATTTTTATATTTGTAATGTTTTGTCAGTTTATTTTCATTTAAGTTAATATTGTATTTTATAATAAGATATTCAGTTACTGAGTATGTTTTTCTTTTTTTACTAATTTAACTCCTCAAAGTATAAATAAAACTTTAATTTTTGTTACAGGATGAAAAACGTTGTGGCCAAATCTGTGAAAGTAAGTGGTTTAAGAATTGTAGTAAAATGATTTACCACTTATAGGACCTCAATGTCCTTTATACTTTTGGAGTATTAAATGAAAGATTTTATTGTCTTTGTAATTTTTTCCATTGTAATTTAACCGGGAAATTTTCTTTTCTTTGTTATTTACAACTTTTACAGATGGCACATACACCATTGTTTTAGGACACAAGACAGTAGATTGCCTAGAAAATAATGTTGAACTTTGGAGCAATAAATATCCAACATTTTACTTTTAGGGACTGGGTTATAGGAAAAGTCTCAGCAGAAGACTGTATTTGTACAAAACTCATCAAACAAATTTTACTAGGGGGTGGGTATAAACAGCTACTCAAAGTTAGATTGCTATGGTATACTTCTTATAAAGTAAATTCAAGATTTAAGCTTGTTGATTGGGTTCAAACATGGAGGAGTTGGGGGTAGTAGTTGCAGGATTACAAACACAATGCTTGCACTAAATGGCCTGTGCATGTCTTTGTCGATGACAAACTCCACCTCTAGTACGACAGCCACCTTTTCTTGTTCAAGACACCCATCCATTTTCCAGTCTTCTCTCTAATCCACCTCAACCTCTCCCTCACAATTGATGCTATTTCCCTAGATACCAATAATGCTCATAGCCTAGCCGTCATTTAACACTTCCTCAACACACACCCTCCCAACACTAAACCAAGCACTCCTTTCAGTTTATTCTTGAAAAATTTCATTTTTAAAGTCGTGGCATCAACTGCCTTCAGATTGGATGAACTCACTCATCATGAAATATCTGGAACCACCAAACAGATTTTGATAAAATTTGAAGGGAAGTTTGCTTTTGCATCATAGAGACTTACTAAGAAATGATTTATACCTATTCCTAAGGGGTATAAACAGCTTCAAAGTTAGATTTCTATGGTATACTTCTTATAAACAATTTTGCATGGTGGTTCAACCTGACGAATTACTTATATGGTGATAATACCCACAAGTGATGTAAAATGGTGTTAACCTGTCAGGTGACCCTACGGTGGAAACAATATGTGTAACTTATTTTGCAGATAAGATAAATCTGAGAAGCATTTTACTGTTTACGTTTGGAACAAACAGCTAACGGTTGGAGGACAAAAAGTCCAAACCAAAAAATCCAACCCGGAAGGACCAAATCTATTAGGTCCAAAATTATTTTGAGAAAATCTATTATTTTCTCAAAATAATTTTGAGAATAAACTATTTTGAGAAAATAAAATATACGGTTTATTAAGCTTTGAGAATAAACCGTGATCCACTTGGGTAGCAGCCGTGATCTACTCGGGTAGCATCCGTGATCCACTTGGGTAGCAGCCGTGATCTACTCGGGTAGCATCCGTGATCTACTTGGGTAGCAGCCGTGATCTACTCGGGTAGCATCCGTGATCTACTCGGGTAGCATCCGTGATCTACCTGGGTAGCAGCTGTGATCTACCGCAGGTTAGGTTAGGTTAGGTTAGTTGCTTACTTCAATAAGCACCATTTTGAAATAAAAATAAGTTCAAAATAAAAATAAGCTCAAAATAACAAGTATTGGACTTTTTGCTTAGACTTTTAGGTATTGGCTGTTACAGCTTTTGGACTTTTTGTCTTGGGCTTTTCGGTTTAGACTTCTTGATTTGGACTTTATGTCGCACAATCCAGCTAACATATCGACACCACACACCAAATGTGTTAACTCGGAAATTACGATTTAGTGTTTTAAATTAACACCCACACCCTTTCTCCACTGCTAGTAGAAGTTCCAGGAGATAAGTGTACGTTTTATTTAACTACGCAGACATTAACAATTTATTTTAATTACTTTGTTTGAGATTATGATTCATCACAATACAATAGTATTACTACTTCATGCGCCTGATCCAACACCTAAATACTAAATACGTCATTTAGAACTCTGGTAGCCACCCTGCCACTGTAGCTGGGTTGTCCGTGGTTCAAAATTAATTTTTATGTAGGTTACTGTTACTCTTTTAAAGGAAAACCATCATATTGTTATCCATACAGTAGCAGACTGAATAATTCAGACCAGTTTTTCCTATCTTGCTGATTTGTCCTGTTGGAGGATATAAGTCCAGGAATCAAAGAAAGTTTTGTACATGCAATTATGGTAATCAAAGTTAATTTTCTTGAAAATTTAAATTAAGGTTTTATTTATCACCTTTTCAAAATCTACCCTGTGCCGAAGCAAGCTTTAACTCTAGGGCTAGAAGTTTTATAAGTTTTAATAACCCCTTTAAGAAGTTGATAACTTTTTTAGTCAAAATAAACCCAGGATTTGATAGTCTGGTTAAGTCTGAGCAATTTTAGTTCTGTACATTTTTGTTGTAAAATTGATACTTGATGAGTTGTTCTTCATTGAAGGGGTTAGGGGATGGCAGCAATCACCAGTTTATAATTGAAGTGGAGGTTGTCTCTCTCAGGGGCACAAGGCATTAGGAATGTGGCAGGGGACTGTTCGGACAGATTATCTAATCGGCTGGTGTCCTGCCGCTATGCAGTTCAGAATTCTGCATCCTTTACATGGTAGCCCTATTTAAACTAATCCCAGTGGGATATTGGCTGGAGTTCTGAGAAGGCTTTTTGGTAGCAAGCTGTGGCGCTATCAATATCAGCACCAGTGCAAAAATATTGCTGAATACCCATTTACCCGATAATCAGCTCCCTTAAGCAAGCTATTGAAAATGAACTACACAGCAGAACATTGGACATGGTACCAGATGTCATGGACGCAAAAATTGCATTCTCCAGACCTTATGTGGTCAACATCAAATCCAGGGAGGACCGGATACTAAGGATAGCTACAATCCCTCTACCAACAGAAATCATCTGGTACTGTCATGGAGGGTAGGGCTGGCAACGGGGCCTACGGTCTCTCTACTGGGACTCGCCTATGGGGTAGTCTGGAGAGGTAATATCAGATTTACCAGGCCGAGATCTTTGCCATCCTTGTCTGTGCCCACAGGCACAAGAATTCAGGGGCAAACAGATCTGCATTATGTCAGACAGTCAAGCTGCTCTTAAAACAGTTGACTCCTGCCAATTCACCTCAAGACTCACTTGGAAGTTTTTTTAACTTTGTGTGCCTTGGCCTGCCTCAATAATGTCCAATTGAGGTGTGTTCCAGGGCACAGCAGCTTCACAGGTAATGAAGGGGCTGATCTCATATAGATGGGTGTCCTCACGACTCCATTTGTAGGGCTTGAACAAGTATGTGCCATTGGACTTATCACTGCCAAGAATGAAATACTGAACTTGGCAAGAAATCACGACCACATAGAATAGCAGCGGTTCCACAGCCAGGTATTTGCAAAATTTCCGGTGGGGGGACCAAACCCTACGCTGACCAAATCACTCCCTGCTATGAATTGGAATGACATCAGGTTGGTGATTGTGTATATTATTGGACATGGCCACTTCAGAAAGCATCTGGCAAAGATTGGTATCTACAGTGAGTTCGTTGTCTACCAGTTTCTGGCTTTGTGATGAGGCTCTCGAGTCTGTCAAACATCTATTAACTGAGTGTAAAGCTCTGGAGCTAAGGAGGAGGAAAGTATTTGGGGATAAGCTCTCAGAAGAAAAAATGGTAGCTAGTATCGGGAAAAAGATTTTAGAGCTGGCTAAGCTGCTTGGACCCCAACCTAAGTAGGCAATCTAATGAAGCACAATAAATCTAAAGTTGAAAGTGCAGTCTAGGAATGGCATCAGAGCTTTACTTCCCCTCAGTAAACTAAAAAAAATTGCTCTTGATTGAAAGTACTGATTTTCTTCTGAATAAAAACATGTTTTTAACAGTATTTCATAAATTGCTTTTAAAAAATATTGGAAATAAAAGTTGAGCTAATAAAAAAATAAAGAGATTAGTTTTTATAACTTCTGTAAACCCAATACGAATCAAGTTATTACTTGTTGAAGGACAGTTCATTTTTGAGAAACCTACCATAAATTACTTGAAAATGGTGGAATTATTGGGAAACCTCACTGAAAAAAAATTGACGACTTATAACTAAAATAAAGTCATTCTTATTTTTTTTAATTTTTAATGAAAAATGTAACAATGAAACCCTTAGCATTACCATCCTAATTGAAATTAATCATAATCTACTTACAATTTACTTTTATTGGGTATTATTGGTATAATTTAAGTGGTTTAACCAATTAGGAATGCTTATCTATCATTACAGTGCTTATCAATAAAAAATAATCGATTAATGTGAACATTTCATTTTTGTAATTTTTTTACACATTAGACCACCATTTCTCATTGAATTTTTATGAATTTAGAAAGGAATTTCAAACAAATTCATAAACAAAATTTCCACTTAAATCACTGCCATCAATGCTGTTTGAGTTTATTTAGATCGAAAATGTTGTATCCCCTACTTCTGTGCAATATCATTATTTTTAACCAATTCAGTATAAATAATGGTGTAAAATAAGTGGTTGAATAGTGGCAAACTAGATAAAATTGTTTTATTAAAACTATTTCTGTTCATACATTCATTCTCCTTACTATTAACTTTAAAATTATAATAAAATGCAATTTTAAACAATCTTAGAGAAAGTATTATAATATAACAATTGATTGAGTTCCCTATGCTTTAAAAACACATGAAATTACCCACTTAGTTTAAAAATCCATCCTCCACAGAAAGTTAAAAAACATTTTAGTCTAATACTTATGGAGGAGCTAGGAACTACAGTTCTATATTTGGAAAACCCAAGGTAGGTTTTTTTGTTTTTGTAAGAATGTCCTTAGTTTTGTCCAATACTCCTCCGATTTTAGCTTCACCTGCCCTGAAAGTAAATTAAATGTTTAAATTATTTTTCATAGAGAGTAAGCGAACATTTTAGTCACAGACACACAACATTTGTAGGAAAATAAAGTAAAGTGAAGGTTTTTTGAAGCCAGAAAAGGCTTCAAGACCTAAAGTGGTACAATACCTTCCAAACAGACCCAAAGTCAATAAATGTTGTACTACATTTTCAAAAGATGTAGTCCAACACTCCATAACCATATTAAAAGGAAAAAAGAAATAAAGAAAATCAGCTTCGATTAAAAGTAAATGTTAGTACATCATATCAGACAAATAATTTTATTTTGAATTATTGTGCCACTTTATACTCTAATATCCTTTATACTAAAATTCCACACTATACACTTTATAATCTGCCATCCATATGAGCCACTTAGTCTTGTGCTGGAGACCTTTTAATGCTGAAGCCCAAATATATCGCTTATGCTGATAATTTGGCCATTGTTTAGCTGCACAATCAGACGATAGAAAGCTTAGAAATTTCAAAGATTAAAGTTGAGAAAATTACTCTAAAAGTCAAAGAAACATTCAATACCACCGTATGGGAGAGCACAACACACAACATGTGAGTCTGTCAATACCTTCTTATGTGTATGGGAAAGTGGGTGGATCAATACCATTGTACTTGTATAGGTAGGTGGATGGCTCATTACCACCATACATGTATGGGGGGGGGGGGATGGATGAATACCATAATATGTGTATGAAAGAGCCAATACTACCATATGTGTGTGTACGGCCATATGGGTGGGTTGGTACCACCGAACGTGTAAGGGTGGGTCTCGATACCATCGTATCGAAGAGTACCCCCCATAGAAGAGTGGGTAGGTTAGAACTGTATGTGTATGGGAGAGTGGGCAGGACTTTGTGGACTAAAGAAATAATTGGTAGCGTCAAATACTCCAAAGGTTGTGGTAGTGTCAAGTTCAATTAAATTGAAAAATAAATTTACTGGCAATTCAATATTTATATCCTTGAGGCAAACTGTGATATAGAGAATAAGGGTTAACTTCTGAGTTAAGATAGTTGATTCGTCAATGATAATTGCAAATTAGTTATCAGACTTTATTAATTTTTGTATACACATTTCTTGATTTTTGCACTTATGTGATTGATAATATTAACACACGCCATTTCGTAGTGAATCATATTCAACCCATTCAACTCTTGTATGTCAATTTCAGTTTTAAAGTTATGAAAGGAGTGGTTGTATTTCACTACTTTATAGGCAATGCGGAATATTCTAGCTGTTCCCTTTTTCTCTTTACTTGTGACGTAAAACAAGAGAAAAAGAAGAATACTTTTCTGTATTCTTCTAATAACTTCATAGCCGCCTTGTGTGCAGAGTTCTATTTGTGATCAAAGATTTTATTTCTGAGAGCTATTGTTGTTTAGCTTGGTAGTTACCATAACTTGTTATCTTACAGCTCATCCATTTGTACTCTTAGATTACCAACCTTTTGGCACATAAAACAACCAAGTTTTCTGTTATTTACAATTAGCAATTTATATTTTTACAAAATTAATGCTTTTGTTCACATATCTAACATTCTGGCCACCCATTATTTTCGCTGCCTTCAATTGATGAAGGAGACATGATGCAGGAAACTATTTGTTCAGTCGTTTCTACCTCATGATGAACTGATTCCTCTTATGGCAAATTTTCATCAAATTTAGGTTTTATGCTTATTGAAAATGTAGCACTGCATGGTGAAAAAACCGTGATAGTGTGTGGTACGTGTATATGTTGACGTGAAGTAAATATTACAGCTGGCGCAGGGAGGGGGCGTGAGACAGGAAGTCTGCGCAGAATTCCCTCACTTCATGCTATTTTGGTTGCCACTGTCTCCCAGAATAGTAAAGTCTCATATCAAAAAGTACTACTTCTGTTTTACTGCTAAATCTTCTACATAAACATTGTTTATTTTTTTCGTATAAGGTGCCAGATCGGCGTTCTGTTCATTCCGTCACAAATACAGTGCTGTATATATATTCAGATTCAGATTTTTATTCACCAAAAAAACAAACATTGTCACAGGTAATAGTCAATAAAACATAGTTTAAACAACAAATCTTAGTCTAAGTTATACAATGCATACAAGGAACAAATCAAGTCATTTACTTAAAAAGTCTCGGATGCAATTGTATTCACCCTGTATCAAGAATGCTTTTAAGGTTTTTTTTTAATTTTTTAAAATCGACAATTGACTTTAAACATGGAGGCAGAGCATTGTACAGTTTAATGCAATTAAACTGGACTTGTTTCTGAAAAAAAAGAAGTTTGGTGACGTGGAATATCTAAATAGTCATAATTTCGAAGTGAGTAAGAGTGTATTTTATATAATTCAGATTTAGAAAACAGATGAAAATTTCTGTTTAAAAAGGTGACTGATTCTAAAATATACATTGATGGGTTAACTAATTGTTAATGCGGAAGATGTTTCTACAGGATTCCCTAGTAGAGAGGCCACAAATGATGCGTAAGGCTTTCTTTTGTAATCTAAAAATGATTCTTACATGATTCTTACAAATGAGACGCCGACACAACGTTGTGTGTATTTTAAGGCGAATATGAATGGTTTTATGAGTGTAGGATGAGTGTGGATGAGTGTAGTCTGGTTACTAACTGAGTTCAGCTGTTCCTCAGAAAGGGCAATTTATTAATAGCCCAACAGCCAGGGCAACTAAGGGACCTACAGCTTTACGTGGAATCCGAACCACATAGTGCTGGTCTGATTTTCAGCTAATTGACAAGCCTGATACTCAGTTATCTCCCCCACACAACATCCGCACAATGATTACCACCCAACATGGACACCCCAGACTTCTCTAGTAGTGTCCACGCCGATAGCAACCACCAAGCGGACGCTATGTCGGTATTAAGAGGACCGAGCATACAACCTATCGCCTAAAATCTCCCAAACACTTTGTCCCCATGTAGCTGGGTTACAGCACTGCGCCACCAGTGCCGACTGGTAATGTGTAGATTACTTAAACTTTGAGCTCACCAGATGGTCACCGCATAAGACAAGTGGTACGCACACCCATAGTACGCTGATAGCTGGACCCGCCTATCTGTAAAGCAAGCTAGTCTTCGTAGAATGAATAGCCCCTTGCTAACTCTGCTAGACACCAAGGCAATGTGGCTTGAAAAAACAAGCTTGCTTTCAATTACCAACCCCAGGAATCCAACCTCTGAACTCGGTGTTATCTCTGAGTCACCTATAATGAAATTGTGATCTAGGTTAGAGTCAAAAGAACGGATGTGGAATCTAACCACTTTAGTCTTTTGTGCATTGGCAACAAGTTGGTTACTTGTAAACCACTGCAACAAAGCGCTACCATTTAAAAAAGCATTTATTGCTACTGCTGAACAATCTTGATTAGATACTTGTAAAGAGGTGTCATCCGCATATAGACATAAGTTGGCATGGTTCACACTGCTGGGGATGTCATTAATAAAAATCAAAAATAAAATTGGTCCCAATATGGACCCTTGGGGGACGCCAGTAAGAATTGGTTTTCGTTCTGATTGACAACTTTTTATTAAATAAATACATATAACATGAAATAACCCTTTACATAGTTTGTTTCATCATATTTAAAATGGGTGGTTTTCAATTACAGTCTTTAATTTAAATTTATATAATCCAAAATTGATTTCAAAATTGTCCAACCCGTTAACTGTTCTTTTTTTGTATCCAATATTATATACTAATAATACACCAACACCAAGCACTTTCACCACCTCGATGCTTAAATTAATAAAACTGATAACAATAAAATCTTAAACTTACTAATATAAAACATATAAAATATAATAAAATGTAATCATGTGTGGCATGCCATGCTATATAAACCAACAAAATATATTAATAGAATCAACAACAATTAATAATAACAATAGTATAAAATCTATAAATTAAATAACAACAATTTAAAATTTTTAGTAAAATACTGGTCATTTGGTTGTAAAATATTGCAAGTTATGTACATTAAAATATAGTAAATCAGTATTCATTTTGTATATCCATTCCCAGTTTACAGCTATGCCACACATGCTACTTTCACATGCCTTCCATTTTTACAGGTTGATAAGGGGAGCATTGTCCTAGCTATGTAGATGGTTGACTTACTCCCATTGTCGGTGGCCAGTGTCGTGGCTAACATAGATGTCTCGGGACCATCTGATCGTCTCCGAGATCATCAACCGCCTCATGACTCTGGCATACCGCTCTGATATCTCCAGTCGTCTGAGGACGCCTTCATTACGGAGGTCCCATGACCCCAGGGCCCCAACTACAAAGGCATCCAGGGTTACCTCATACCCCTTCCACCTCAGCTCGTCGGCCACCCCAGAGTACTTCTCCTCCTTGCCCCTCCTCGCATCAACCAGCGCACCGTAGCGATTTTCAAAAGGGACGACTACGTCGACAATTGAAACACGCCGTCTCCTCTCGTCCATCACCACAATGTCCGGCCGAATGTCAAATTGGTGGCACCCTGGGACCTTCCGGTTGACCGTCACCGACTGACCAGCCGCTGCAGGAATGGCCCGCACAAGACGGTCCTGGATGGCATCGTGCCGACGCCTCCATGCCTGGCTTTGATAGGTGCAGTGGTTCAAGACGTGTGGGAGTGTCTCCACAACATCACCACACCTCCTGTCACCCCCATCACGCCAGCGAGCGCATCCCCTCAACGGCACTGTCCCAAGCCGAGCTCTAAAAATAAACCTCCACTCGGCAAATTGCGTGTACCTACCCGAGCGCATAAAATGATTTGATACCTCCCTCCGGGAGGACACGTCGACCACCTTTTCCTGGTCAGGCTTCTTCAGCAGCCGGTTCCTATACTGTCGAGTCACTGCCCCCCTAAGCCTTCTGTTGAGAAGATGACGGGCTGATTCTGGTACTCGAACGGGAGCTGCTTGGTCCTGAGCTCTTGCCCCCGGAAGTTCCACTTGGAATTCTCCCAGAGGCTCACTCCACCTCCAGCAAGCTCCCACCCTCTGTAGTCACGGCAGGCATTGCGAGCATTGGTCCATAATGAACCAATGTCACCACCATCGCGGCCGAACTCCCCATCCAGACGTCCCGACAGGTAGTCTGCCACGTTGGACTGAGTTGGAGGTCGTCCAATTCGTCGCCGCACCACCGTTCCCAGAACAGCATTCGCCACCTCCCGTACAATCATATCAGAACAGGTGAGTAGCCTGAAAGCTTGCACTATAGAAGCTACGTCCACCTGGTCCGCCAAAGGGATGAGCCCAGCCGCACCCACTGACTTCTCATGAATCCAAAATTATCCAAATATGGAATCTTTACAATCTGATGGTGACCCACAAGAAAAGAATAGAACCAGTCGAGAGCAACACCCCTAATGCCCGCGTTCCAGTTTTCCCAGAAGAAGTTTATTCAAGATTCAAGATTCAAGATGTTTTATTTCTGAATTTGGTACAGGTTGGTACATCTCAGAAGTCAATTACTAAGACTAACTTATAACTACAGAATAACAAAGTTAAAATCTAATCACAATTCTGCCTTAATGTACTCATCTACACTATAAAATTCCTTGTCCAATAGAAATGATTTTAATTTCTTTAATAACAACTTGTTATTACAACATTTAATTTCTTGTGGAAGGTTGTTATAGAGTACTATTCCCGCAAAAGACGCTTCGCTCTCCATTAACGCTAGTCGATGCTTGGGAGTACGTAGCTCATTACCGTGCCTAGTAGGAAATCTGTGACCCTCACCCACAGTTCTGATTTTCTGCAAGTCTCTGACTGTGATTGAAATTAATTTGTAAATGTATAGTGAGGCTAATGTGAGAATTTTTAATGATTTAAACACTCCTCTACACGAGGTTCGTGGGACCGTTCCATTGACTATTCGAACTGCTCTTTTTTGCTCTAAAAAAACTCGCACTGCATGAGGCGACCCTCCCCAAACTTCAATTCCATATGTCATTACTGCTGAAAAATAGCCATGGTAGACCAACATCAAAGCCTCCGGCTGCAGAAGTGGATATAAAGTTCTTAAGGTAAAACTAATTCTACTTAATTTATTGCACAATAATGATATATGGGGACTCCAGGATAGTGTATTGTCGATAATTAGACCCAGATACTTTACTGTGGAACACTCATGAATGCCAAAGTCACTCAGTGTGATTGATTGAGGTTTTTTATTTTTTGTCAAAAATTGCATAAAAAAAGTTTTCTCTGTATTTAGTGACATATTGTTCAAAGCCAACCATTCTATAAATGTTTCCGTGGTCAGCGAGACCATGGCTTGCAGGCCATCCTTAGGACCACCAAACAACCATGCAACATCATCTACATAGATTTCACGTATTACAAGAGGGTTGCACCTAGGCATATCATTGATATAGATTACAAAAAGAATGGGTGCCAGGATACTACCTTGGAGAAGACCAACAATGCTTTCCACTAGGTTTGAAATAAATCCAGACACATCTACATACTGCCAGCGATCCGACAGGTATGAGTTGAACCAATCCAGAGCCACACCTCTTACCCCATACATTATAAGTTTTTCTCTAAGTATAAAACGGTCAACCTTACCAAAAGCATTCCTAAGGTCATCAAACACTGCTAGAGCTGATTCATTATTTTCCAGGTTAGTTATTATATGCTTAACAAAATCCAATATTGCCTTGGTTGTGGACACTTTAGCTTTGAAACCATATTGTTCTGGCACTATGATATTATATTTATTTAAGTGGTCCGAGAGTCTAACATACATAAGCTTCTCCAAAACTTTAGAAAAAGTGCATTGTATGGAAATCGGGCGATAATTGTTTACATCACTTTTTTTACCTTTTTTAAATACTGGTATTATTTTATACCAATATACTAATTCCTGGCCCTGTTGCTTTTTAACCTAACCTAAAATTACTAAATCAATCTTTAATTCTTGAAAATTAAAAAAGTTTTTAGAAAAGTTTAAAGATGCAAACATTAATTCTAAAAGTAGAGGCATGTGAATGGCAAATTATGTATTTATTGCTGTAGAAATAGATTACTAAGAGATAAAAGGAATAATCAAATGCCATTATGTTTATATACTACACAAGTGATTGGTGTTTCCTTTACATAAGGTCAAAGACATGCAAAATATGAAATGTGCAGGTGCTAGAAACTTTCATGTGTTATTCAGATTTCACTAAGTATAAATATGGTATGAAATTCAATTTTACTTATTTAACTTTGTTTAACTCATTAGCGCTTGCGTATTGGCTTTATTGTAATATTAGTTATCAGCCGTAAGATGCTTAAATACTAACACATTTTTCTACATTGAGCTATTTTTCAGTGTTGCTATCAAAGCAGAGTGCTCTTGAACATGGTCTGCTTAAACTAACTTTGAAGGAGTAAGAGACTACTAATTTGTGCTGCACCACAGTCTAATACAGTACAGTACTGTGGTTAGATACTGGCAACAAGCACAACAGCGCTCCTAGCAGCCAGTCAATAGCACTGGGTTTCTAAGCGCCAAAGTACTTGTATTTAGTGTTTAAATATTGATCTCCCATCACAGAGCAAAATCCAGGTTTCGTAACAATTCAACACCTACTTCTTCGATTGAATGAAGACCAGCTAAATGCCCTCTGAAAAGAACGCAATGAGCAATCATTAACTATGGATCCATAGTTTTAGTTTTGCCTCCTCAATCACATGACTGATCATTTGCCATTTCCCCAGTTACACTTGTATTTTCAGTAGTTTCATCTTCCCACACCCATGCGACAATTAGTCCACACCCATAGTCCATTTCATATGAGGAAGGTTCATTCCACCGATGACGGTCACAGTGTCTGATACATATTCCAAATTAACGCCAAGTTGGTTTATTGGCAAAAATAGTTGAAGAGGTGCTTTTCCCATATTGCAAAATGGGTAGATTCGTATTAAACAGGATCTTTTTGAACTCTTTGTATTTTTCTTTATCAGTAGGAGCAATATTGGTCAACACTGGAAGCCATGGTAGAGGGGTTGCAATGAGAGACTTATCAATTATATGTAGATAAAAATCACTTTTCTACAACATTCAAAATCAGAAAAATAATTGTAGAAGTGGCACTGCTTCAATATGCAATGAAATGGGTTAACGGATGTAGTGATCATGTGCAGCTATGTTAATTTTTATAAAAGGTAAATGTGCATTAATAAGAAAATATTTGCAGTGTGCTTTGTTAATAAAGAGTGCTTTCTTGAATCCCCAAGCCAAGCTCAGCTGTACTGTGTTTAAACATCACAAAGTTACCTGAAAGCAGTCTTAAATAGTGGCGGTATAATCTGTTGCATTCTGATTTTTGTGCGTGTCCTACAAAATAAAAAATATTACATTTATGTTGAGTAGAACATTCAAATTAGATTATACTAGGTGTATAAAAATTAAGGGGTGCTTACTCAATTATTCTCTCTCAGTTGTCATTCTTTTGTGAATCCCTCTGGTCTGAGAAAGGTAAACGTGGTTTACAAAATCGATCACCTTGTACTTATATTGTAATATATTTGTATATTTTGTGCTTTTATTGTGCTATATTTGTGCATTTTATACTTGTACTGTAGTATATTTGTTCATTTTGTGTTTATATTGTAATATATTTGTGTTGTGTGATGTTCACTTGTACCCTACTGTACTGTCTATTATGTACAATAGGAGTACAAAAGTAAATAAAATGTATACAGCACTGTAGAAAATATAATATTGAAGTCAAATTGAAGCCTCTAGAAAGTGTATATAATAAAATAAAATATTAATAATAAATACCTTAAACACATTTCTTCATATTTGTTTTGTACGATGTACATTTCGACTTCTATGAAGTCATCTTCAGATACATGTATGCAAGGTTAAAACAATATATTAAAACAATATTTTTTTAACCTTACATACATGTACCTGAAGATGACGTCATAGAAGCTAAAATGTACATAGTACAAAACAAATATGAATAAATGTGTTTAAGATATTTATTATTAATATTTTATTTTATAATCTTGTATTTAAAAGTAAAATATTGATCCCTAGAGAATGAGGTATTAGTTTTTGGATTGTGATAGTTTAACAGTTGTACAGATTATAGATTACTTACTGATTTGGGTCCTCTGTGACATCAGCAAGCATCTTCCTATTTACTTCAGGGTTAGTTTCTGAAAATAATAAAATGATTTATCCTTAATTTGATTACACAATTAACTTTCACTTTTGTTTACATAGTATTGATTCTTAATTAAAAGTACATTCAAACTGTTTTAAATTTCTTGATATATGAAATAATCTCATTTTCGGACCACTACCAAGTATTTAGTTTATGAAATACAAAATAAACTATGTTTAAAAGTAATATAACTCTTTCTTATTTGAACTATTTTTTTGTATAGTATAGTTGCTATATTAATACCTATAGGGAAATTTATTGTATTCATTCATCCTCAGTGGTGTGTAACAGTTTGACGTGCTATTTATTATTAAATACGACAATAGATACCAGAAGACAAAGAATCCACAGCCGTCTTTATGGTATCATTATTTGAACAGAGAACAATTAGTTTCAGCACACCTACCATTGGAGCCTTCCTTATATTTTGATATTTATATGTGACTAGCCAACAGCCCTTGCTTCGCTACGGGGTGGTTCTCTACACATGTTTATCCTTCCCTCTGTAGTTCTCTCTTAAAACATCACATCAATATAAAAGCTCATCCTGCTACCGTTATCTTAGATTACAAAGTGTTATAGTCTAGCAAATCCTACAAGTCTACTTTAAGGAGATGCAAAGTAGTGCAATCTTGTCAGAGTCAATAGAAATGATCTTGAACATAACCAAAGAGCTGACATGAAACAAAATTTCGTCGCCAAAATAGACATGTCGGTTATGTTAAAATTTCAGCAATAAACTTCATAAAATGACTTTTAATGATTATATTCTGAAAGAGCACCAATTATAGTACAAATTTATAATTTTTATATTCTCTTTGTTAGACACATAAAAATTCGCCATGTGAATGCCACTGAACAAGTTATGGGCGGGTGGGAAGGTCAATACCACTGAACGTGTTATGGGTGGGTAGGTCAATACCACTGAACATGTTATGGACGGGTGGCTAGGTCAATACCAGTGTATGTGTATGGGCGGCTGGGTAGGTCAATACTTGTGTACGTATATGGGCGGGTGGGTAGTTCAATACCAGTGCACGTGTATGGGCGGGTGGGTAGGTCAATACCAGTGTACGTGTATGGGCAGGTGGGTAGGTTAATACCAGTGTATGTGTATGGCGGGCTAGGGGGTAGGTCCAATACCAGTGTGCGTGTATGGTGGGCTAGGTGGGTAGGTCAATACTAGTGTATGTGTATCGGCGGGTGGGTAGGTCAATACCACTGTATGTGTATGGGCAGGTGGGTGGGTGGGTGGATAGTCGGAATAATATTGTGAACAAACTATACATTTACACTTTTATTACAAAATGTACCAGTTAACAGTTGGACAGCAACATTTTTCAAAATTATTTTCAAAATAATAAAACATTACTGTTAAATTTGACCTAAAAAAAATTATTTCTATTAAAACCTAAAATCAATCATATTATATTTTTTTCACATATTTGTGAATGAAATGAAATGTATATGTTTAAATTTGAACCATTAGCTATGAAATGGGATAAGTTATAAAAAAAACGCCTGCTAATAAGCTAAAATGAGGCTGCCATAACAGAGGTACACCATGGCCAGCGCTAAGGTTAAAAATGAAAACCAAATTAGCCAAGCTTTTGTGTCATGTTTATGTTTTTTGTATCATCTGTTTGAATTAAAATGCCAATGATACTTTTATGGTGAAAATGAAAGGTTGTGGGGGTGTTTATTCCCATAGGAATGGAATTTCGAGAAATTCTTTCTTAGTCTAGGTCTCTATGATTCAAAATCTAACTTCCCTCCAAGTTCCAACAAACTCTGTTCAGTGGTTTTGGAGATTTCGTGATAAGTGAGTACATCATTTTTGTAATACATTACGATATTATACAAGTATGTATTTCAATAGTAGGAATTTTGTATTGTTTTCCTAAAAAATTGAGGCTTCCTTTACTTATTACACTAAGCTTAAACTAATTTAAGACCTATTTCTAGATATAGACCAATTGTTGGGGAGAACTATGGATAATAAACTTTTAGGAAGTCAAGAAAAAATGTCCATCATTCTACTCTGTTTGTATCATATATGTAGTGATTCTTTTTTTCCTTGAACTCAGAATCATTCGCAATTAAATATTTCATTCATCCGTGTTTGTAAGCACAACCGTATTAAATTTTGGAGACATATAAACAAATTAGTAGTTCAGATTCATTAGTTGGCAAAATCAGATCATTAAAATTAATTGAATTTTCATAAAGACAAAAATATGATCATATGGCTTTACACTTAAACAAAAGGAAAATATTGTAATATCTGAATTTTCATGGCCATACTAATAATTAAATAAAAAATACAGACATGATACACATACACAGTTTGTTGCCTATTTTAAGGTGAATATATGAAGTATTCAGGGAGAGTTGAGAGTGTTACAATTATTTACTAAACAGCTCACGGCCAAAACCATGGATAATGAATTAATTAGTTTTAAATAGCTTGTTGATATGCTCACCACAGAAGGGTTCTTTGATGTTGGTAATGGCAGCAAACACTCCTCTAGCCTTGTAACGGGGAGTGTCAAGGAAGAGAGGGATGCAGGTTTCAGGGGTGCACTTGGTGGTCTTTGAGAACAGCGTCTCTGTCAGTCCTAAAGAACCGGCACTGCAAGAACCAAGTTGTCAGTTAAGGACATTGCTCTTGAACAGTGCTACTACTCATACAATATTGGGTATTTATATGAAGAAAAAAACATTCAACTATTAACAGCAGTTTATTTATTCCACCCGTTCTATTCCTTTGATTTAAAATTAGTTCAAGAAACCCCATTTTGATTCTCACAGAGAAATAATTTTCTCTAGGATGCAACTTCAGCCTCAGATTTTTTTATACGATTTCTCATATAATTTTTCTCATACATTGGTGTACAAAAATTGTCACTGGTTTGAATTCTGTTATCAATTTTGTTCTGTGATATGTTTGGACTTGTAGTTATATGATTAGATCTTCATATCTTAGTGTACGAAAACCTTTTAACATTTGTAACATTCAGTAGACAAATCAATAACTTTAGGCTATCATTAGCTATCATAAAAATCTTAGATTTTGTAAATTTCCAAAATGTTTAGAGCTCACCAAAATTAATTAAAATTTACAGAATGTTGTGTTATGTACATAATCTTCTTAGAGTCTACTCCAATCCAGGGTCCTTAAGAAAATTACAGATTGAGTATTTTGAGGGTATTTGCTTTCATTTGTTGACATAAAAGATGTTTGGTTCTTCTAGTCAGGATGTTTAGTTTCTAAGTATTTGTTCAGGACTATTGACCTCAATTTTGCTATGAATGTAAGTAGCATTTTCTATTAATCACATTTTATTAGGTAACTCTGAGTTTATCTGCTTCATTAAGAAAGTTTTTTCTTTCAAAGGCTTTTTTCAAGTTAGACGTTTGATAAATAACTCAACTAACTAACTACTATAGATAGGCTGCTTAAAAAGTAGGTAACCTACAGAAAGAATCTGTGGGAGAGATGTACTGAGTGGTGGAAGGAGATAGAGAACTACTCTTCCCCCACTGTGTCATTCCATTTAAAAATTTTCATGGCAACAAGGCCGCGGGCTGGCAGCTCAGTAGCAAGCCCTGCCCACTATGTCATTAGTAGTAGTGAAAATTAGTTGGTCTGATTAACACTAACGAATCAGCTTAGAACAATTAAATTAAATCATTATTAAGTCTTAAAATAAGAATTAAGTTTAACTTAAAAAATAATAACAACACAATGAATAATAATATAAACAATAAATAGCAATTATACAAACTTTCACAGTTTTTTACATTTATTTTTTTCAACTAAACACTTGAAGGTGTAAATTAGTCATGCCCATGATGAATGGCAGCAAGGTGGTGGAATGCTTCCACTCTGCTGTTGAAACCCCTACATGCGTAAAATCATTTATTGAAGATGTATTATTTTGTAGAAGAAAATAAACAAAATTTCCAATAAGGTAAGAAATGTATTTTCTTGATAATGTTCAGAAACAAAGTTCTCATCATCAAAAGACACAATAACTAAAATACTTGTTATAAATATTATCTAAAATAATATTAAATACATTTTAAATGTTATTTCAAATACTTATATATATTTTGACATATTGCAATTTTTCCTTTCAGAAGAGATTAAACAAAGAGAACATATAAATAAAACATAGTACAGAAAAATACTTTACGCATTTTATTTTTTAGTCTTTATAATTGCTTAAAACCAAATATTGTTAAAGAGTCCTCGTTTGAGATAATAAACAACTGACAATGATGATACCAGACCTAGATATATAAAGTTGATCAATCATTGAAAATAATTATTTACGATTAATGTTTACAATTTTGTATGGACCTACATCAATACTAACTCACTTCATCAGACTCTCAGTAATGGTGGCTTTGCGGCCCCAGATAATACAATTCTCCTGCAGGACCCGCATGTAGAACTCAAATGCTCGACAGTGGGAGCAGCACACCCACTGTATAATCACTGCAAACAATACAAATCTGCAGTCAACGAGAATTCATAAAATAATAATTAAGAAATAAACTAATATAGTCGGTGAGTCACAAGAAGTCCTCTGAACTTCACACCTCTGTGATATTGAAGGCGCCGATTTCCATTGAAACAGCACAAGTCATGTAGTGTACATATCATAATTAGTAATTACGACAGGTACACTACATAACTTGTGCTGTTTCAATGGAAATCAGCGCCTTCAATATCACAGAGGCATGAAGACTTCTCGTGACTCACCGACTATAATGAGTTTGTTGTTTGGTAATTTAAAATAACAAAATCTAATGAATAGAAATTTCAACATTTATTCTTAGAATTATAAACTCAGAAGGTTAAGAAAAATATAAACAAAATAAAAAATTCACAATATATAGATATACTTAAATATCTATTATATTCTCATTGATTTGTCGAATCATTCAGATCTTCATGTATTATTTATTTGATATAAATAACAAATATGCCCAACAGTGAGGCATATTTATTTTTCATATATATCAACGATTTGTCTAAAAATGTAAATAATTGCCGGCTGACGTTATATGCAGATGACACATCAGTTATGATTAAAAACGACACCAGTTCTTTATTACACAACCAGACAACAGCCACATTAACAGACTTGAATATTTCGTTCTCCACTGATAATCTTTCATTAAATCCTACGAAAACCAAAGTAAATAATTTTCAGTTACGTAATCATAATGTATATAAACCTCATATTTCTTTTAACAACACAATATTATTTTGGGAAAACTCCATAAGCTTTCTAGGAATATGGATTGACAGTAACTTAAACTGGAAATCCCATGTACAACAGCTCAAACGTAAACTAAATTCTGCTTGTTTTTCTATTCGTGTTTTGCGGGACTGTGTAGATTTTCCAACACTGAAAATAATCTATTATGGTTATTTTTTTTCCTTTAATGAGATACGGACTGATTGTCTGGGGACAGTCGTCATATGCAATTGAAGTATTCAGATTGCAAAAAAAAAATGCCTCATAATTATGACCAAAAGTAATTTTTGTAGTTCTTGTAAACAAACTTTTAAAAAATTTTAAATTTTAACCTTACCCTGTTTATATATGTATGAAGTTATTGTTTTCACAATGAATAATACACAGTCTCTTGGAGATAATTCTTTAAGCATAATTAAGTACTAGACACAAACACTTATTTCAGCAAAAACCTCATAGATCTTCAGCTTTTGAAAAAAAAAACCCCATTTACACTGGTATACAGCTCTGCAACAAATTATCACTCCAACGTACACCTGTTTGTGATTCCTTGAAAACAAGTTTTTTTATAAGCAAAGCTTATTATTCTATTCAAGAATGTTTAGAGGACAAGGAGGTTGCACTTAGTTATGATTATTGCAACTAGTTTAGACTAAGGTTCTTTATTTTTAAGTAAAATTATAATTTGACGAGTCACCTGTTTGCTACAGCATATCCTGTAACAGTGCAAATGTAGTGTTGACAGTAAAATGATTTGATTTTATTTTGATTTGTGAGGGTGAAATGCGCCAAGCAATAATATCTGTGACAAGTATCAAATAATTTATAACTGTCCTGCAACTAATTTATAACTTAACAACAATTTTTTACTGATTCCGTTAACTTAAAAAAAAAATTTGAAAGTAAATACAAAACTGTGTTAAAATCTTTAGATTAAATTAAAGCATTTTAATGGTTTCATAGTTAGCATATAAGGTGTTGGTAGAAATAAAACACGTGAACGACGTTCAACACAAATTTATTATTATGTAACGATAAAATATTATGGTGATTGGTTTTGGTAAGCCACATGATTTACCAAAATTAATCACATTAATATTTTGAATATTTTTGTGTTTTCTGACGTTCACTGGCATAGTTATTTTTATTTATTCATAAGACGCCGATCGTCAAGATATGGGCGAATATGGATTTTGAATGAGTGTGATGAGTGTTGATGAGCGAATTTCACTATTAAGCGTTCACAACTTACTATAGAAAAGTATCTTATCTTTTAAGCTTATAAACATAAATCTTTGTAATTTGCTATTAATTATTCTGGAACTTTTACACAATTGTGGTTATATGAAAACATCCAGTGTGTTTTTCCTATGAATTCACCAAACGATTGAGATTGTGTCACTTAAAATGATATAAGTAGCTATGTACCATCAACTGAGTAGTTGGCCAAGTCTTTGATGTCTTTGATTTCCGGTTGAGTGGCGGGTACCTGGCAACCAGGCTGGTGCATTCCTCCATTGATGTAGAAGTCAACATGACCTATTCACAGATACAATAGTTACTTAGTTTTTTGTCTACTCATTCCTTCTGTTTGTCCTGGAAGTAATATTGGTGCATAAATTACTCATATTATTACGTTTGCAGTAATATATATTAAAGAATGAAGTTGAATGCATGTTCTAAAAAATTCTAGTATTTTTATCTCTGATGTTGGCACATTTTTGCTATCCTTATTATAATGGTATTTATTTTATTTTCTCCTATATATTTTAGCATACAGAAAGTATTGTGATAGCCCAAAAAATGTTTTTTGCAAGTCGGTCTAAAAATCATTTTAGGGTTTCCTGGACCAAAAAAAGTGGTTTTTAACAAAAAAGTTGATCGTCTGTCCGTATATGTGTCTGTCTGTGTGTATGTGCAGTTCGCTGGAAACCAAACGGATAAATTCATTTTTAAGAAATTTGGTATGTTGGTGTATTTAGCCAATATCTCCAACCTGTTTTTTCACTTTTTTGAAATTTCAGTTTTGTTTATTTTTATGGGCGAAAACCATACAAAAATGGAATTTTCTCAAAAATAGCTAAAACGATTTTGATTCTATTTCCAGGAAAGATGTGAATTGCAATTTAAAATATTTTAGTAAAAACTGCATGTCTCTAACTTGACTGGTTTTTGAGTTATGGGAAAAAACATACTGGTAATTTTCAAAATTTTTTTAGTGTTTAATATGAGAGAAAGTTTGTGCCAATTATTTGGAACCATTTTCTCGCTCCACAGCCCACCAATCGATCGTAGATATATGGGCTCTTTAACACATATGGGCTCTATTATCCAGTCAATAATAGGAGAATAAATGTGATGACATATGAATGAGTTGTTGTCATTGTTACTTACTAATGTCGACTGTTCCTCAGAAAGAGCCATTTATTAATAGCCCTGGCGTAACAGGCTCTTAATCCTAGAGATCTGTACGAAGGGAAATCTTTATATATTATAGCAATCAAGTTTTTTAACCTCATACCAATGCACAATTCAGGGAAAACTTTTATCTAATCTTACTGATCTATCTATTATATTGAAATGCGTCTTATTTTCTTTGATGCCGTTACTATATTTCAAAGATGATTAATACTACATAAGTGATTAAGGAATAAATGGGTGGTTTTTATCACTTTTTAAAGTAAGTGCTATCAATATGGTAGTTACCATGAGGTGCGATCATGCCGAAGCCCATAGAGGGGATGAAGGGTGCAGCGTTGGTGTGAATCACCTCGACAAACTTAGCATCAGTCTTATCCAGCCTCACTCGACTGTCTGTGCCTTCAAAACCTGGTTGAGCAGGATCCAGGGCTGGAAAACACACAGGATTATTTTATAGATATCTCCATTTGGTTATCTTACAAACAATATGTAACACTTTGGCTATTTAATTTTTAACGGTTAATTTTGTAATTAATTGTTATCCATATTTTAATTCATCTTAATATCTCATTAAAAGAAATGTTTTAATTTACTTGACAAATTCATCATCTTATGCAGGATATTGAGTTGTAATTATGATTATTGTTCCCTTAAAAACTTAACAGAAAAAAACTTAAAAAGACAATACAGTAACAATAGACAATACTAGTAACGTGTTTAAAACCCTAGTAAAGAAATATCAACACAATATACAAATACACACACACACACAACTAACCATGACTTATTTATATATTTATTCGTTATAACTGTAACTCTGCTTTTATTGAGCATTCAGAGAGCGTGGCAATCAATGAGTAAGACAAATTGATGTATTCTAAGTGCTTATTATTGTGTCAAAATTTTTTAAAAATACTAAGAGGTTTAATATATTTTTGTGTTTCCCTAATATTTTTTGTCAGTAATTTTTTATCTAAATCCGTAGTTGTCACTTCATTCACTGTGTGTCATTTTTAGTTCTGAGCCGTAACTTGTGTATTGGCTGTGGACGGATGAATATAGTTCTTTTAACAAAGAAAGACTGAAAAAAAGAGTGTGTCATTAAGCAGTATATTAATGAAACATTAACAATCAAAGCCAGAAAATTTATAATTATTGAATTATGTTCGGATACATAATTAAATGGTGATTTCCACATAATTATTTAATAATATGTGTTATTTTCTTAAAATCCTATTTATTTTTAGTTGTAACACAACATAATATTTTAGATGCTTAAAGGGTTCATTTGGTTTTACACAGTCTTCCAGATAAATTAACCAGATAAAATGTAACAAGAATTTTGTTGAGATCAAACTGTAATGATTCTGGATAGTTTCGTAATCTATATATTTAATTCCAAAAGTGTCCCCACGAAATTTCTTAAGCTAAGAAGAAGATAATCTAGCGTGACTAATTAATTTTTAAGCTTAAGGGAAAAATATCAGAAATGTAAATATTTACCTAGGATCCACCTAAAAGATCTAATGAATTAATAACACTATGGTGTTTTTATTGATACATACAGTATAACATCTATTTACGTTAATATTGCATATTTCAAATAAAGATTTAAAACCGTCTGATTTTTGTACATCATAAAAACAGCTGTAAAACGAAAGCAATACTAAATATTTGTCCTGTTGATTTTAATAGTACTATAGAACAGATTACCTACAAATGTTAGTGTAAAGACAGACCAAGGCCAAAGGCCGACACATCATAATGACAGCGAGTGACATAAGCGTAGCAGCTTGAATCGTACAGGGGTGTCCCCTAGTTCATCACTAAACTGATCAAGGTAATTCTTTTGGGATGTTGTTTCTAAAAATTGGTGTTGATAGAGGAGATGATGATTTGTTTGATACTATACAAAATTATACTCTGCATTTACAGAATTTACCTGTAAGTCTGTCAATGCCGGCAATCCTCTTGGCAATGTATGAGGAGATCTGAGCTCCCAGGCTATGGCCAATCAGATGAATGTTCTTGACACTCAATCCAAATTTGTTCTGCAAAAACTTTATAAACCTGTTAACAATTAATTTACCGATTAGTCAGCATTCATAAGTTGTTTGGTAAAATAATTAATTTTAAATGAACCAATTTCAATATAGTGAATATGATTCAATCATTCGCAAATTATACACTTACTTGAATCTGCCTTAAATATAATAAAGCCTCCTACTGCAAAGAATTAAAAGATATGTAAAATTAAAGAGTGCAGAGTTGGTATATAGTATATTAGGCTTCTATGATAGAGCCTGCAGTAGCTCCTAGAGGCAGAGGCATCCCAGAAGGCGAGCCACGCTACTATTAATTTCGCCTGCCTTTTGTGTACTAACGTGCCTGCAAACATTGAATTCCCGGAAACTGAGGGGTGGGTCTAAAGGCAGTATTTACGGCGTTATTTCATAGAATCCTTTTTCTCATTGTAGATTTATTTGTTTGGGTGGTCTTTCCGTACGGTCAAGTATTTGTCAGTTCATTAACACCGTCAGTTGTTAAAGTTAATTGTGATTTTTATTGATTAGTGCAATTATGTTGACTGTTGAATACATTGAGTTAGTTAATGATTACTAGTATTAAGTTTCTATTGAGTGTATAATAGTGGATATATTAATAACAATTATTAGGTATTATCATGCCTAAGTTAGGTGGTAAAGGAACTGTTCTACACAGTAAAGGTAGGGAAATAGTTTTCAATGCATATAATTATTTTTGTAATATTCAAGAAGGAAATAAATTAAAGTCAGTAATAATAGATAAAGTTGTTGAAGCCACTAAAGTTCCCAGGTGATCAGCAGAAAGAATTCTGAAAGAAAGTTCCTCCGATGTAAAAATTACTCCACCAGCATTTTTTACGCCTAAAAAAAATGTGAACAGGAAAAAGGCAGTGTGTGATTTATATTTGTTCGATTTGGAAGCCTTGAGATTTTTGATAAATAATTATCACATAATGCATAAATCATGTTTAACTGTAAAAAAAATAATGATTGAAATTGAAATATTAGTTTTAAGGGAAGCGCAAGGTCTCTACAGCAAATTATGCATAAAATGGGATTTAAGTGGAAGACAACTGAAGATAACAGAAAAATACTTGTGGAACGACATGATATCAAACTCTTAAGATTAAAATATCTTCGACAAATTACCAAATATACAGCAGAAGGTAGACAGATAATTTTTACAGATGAAACTTACATTCATAGCACACACACGAAGGAACAGTTCTGGATATATTCACATAATTCTAATTTAGGTCTTAAAAAACCAGTATCAAATGGATCTAGATTAATTATCCTCCATGCAGATTGGAATAAAGGATTTATTCAAAATGGTTTATTGATGTGGAAATCTGGATTAAAAACCAGTGATTACCATGACGAGATGAACAGCATGAACTACATGAAATGACTTAAGGAAAAGCTTATCCCCAACCTACCTTCCAGATCAGTTCTTGTCTTGGATAATGCATCGTACCATAATACAGTAAATGTCAGACAGCCCACAAGAAATACTGTTAAATCAGAAATGATTAACTGGATAAATGAACGGAACATCAACTTTGACCCTAAATTAACAAAACCAGAACTTTATGAAATTATAAGAGTTTGAAAGGGAGAAGAGAAGCAATACAAAGTTGACGATCTATTGCAGAACATGGCCACAGTGTTTTGCGTTTGCTCCCATATCACCCGGAACTTAACGCAATCGAAAAAAATATGGGCTGCCGTGGAGGGAAAAGTAGCTGAGAAAAATAATACATTCAAAATTAATGACATTATTCACCTAGCCGCTGAGGCCTTCAATGACATTTCTGAGGAACAGTGGGCCAAAGTATGTCGCCACGTTACGGACCAGGAGAAAAATACATAGAAGAAGAGCATATGTGGGATATTGGCATGGAACAGTTCATCATAAGACTTCATAGTGACACATCTTCTGATTCAGAGGAAGACGAAGATGTCGATTGTGGAGTTAGGGAGCTTCCCGCAGAGTAACTTTAAGCAATTTAATTTAAAGAAACATTTTTTCCTATAAACTATTTATTAGTAGGCCTAGTTTAAGTAATTGTGTTTATAAAATAACAGTGGAATATTAAATTATATAACTGTGTAAACAATTATTATGTGGCACATCGAAAAAACATAAAAATACTTCATAATATTTTACAGTCAGCGGTTTTTGTTGATGATTTTTTAAAATTTAAAACGTAAGATAAATATTTTTCAAACGATGTCACATAAATCATTTCAAATAATTGGCCATTTACGTAATATTAGCTTTGGTAAGTAAGCAAATCTTAAGACCTGAGGCATTTATGGTTCCTGAGATATTTTTTTTAATACAAATTACTGTACTAACATACAGACAGAGACATGGTTAAGGAAACAAGATAGACCATACTGTTTAATAACAAGTGTTGTTTATTTTCGTGTGTTGAACAAAATCCCAATGTTTGGCTACAGAATTTCCAAACTTCCTGTATATGTATACTGCACTGTGCGTGACTAATGTTTTTAGAAGAATCTTTTGACCGAACGAACGCAAAAGGCTAGTAGTATTCCGGCTGGGTTGTTCACCTTTCGGGGGGTGCTTCTTGCTCTACCATACTGCAGTTGATTTTTCATAAACCTAATTTTAAATTCAAATAAAGACTAAAGCTTTATCTATGAACAAAACTTTTTAAACAACCTTTTTTGGAAGAGAACACAATCACCTAGAGCATAATCAAATTTTAATTTTATCATCCATGATAAATAACTGTGTAAATATAGTAAACAGAAAGTGAATATATGTTTTATTCAATACATTTGTATACATAATTTTGTTGAGAGTAAAATTTTCAATAATTTTGAAATTAGACCTTTGTATTACTGAAATAATAAATTTCTTTATGTCCAACAGTGATCAAATGTTTTTTTTTTCACTTACTTTTTTGGATTTGTCACTGGTTTTATCAAAAACAACTTTAAACTTACAGTTATGAGACTATTACGTTGTGAGGTCAAACCCTCAGGACATTATTTATTCCCTTAATTAAGCTTTCTATTAATCTAAGAGGTAATCTAATCCAAGGTACCAAATTCTAGAGAAAAATTTTTGCTAGCCATAATTTAATAATAAAGCATTACCGGACCTATTTATATTAAGCTTTTATCTTTATTTTTACATGCAAACCATTAAAGTTTCTGCATATCTTTGTGAATCACCCTATAACGTGGTGGACAATGTGATTTATGTTCCCAATAACCATAGATGTACCCATAAACAGTTAAAACAGTTGATTGCAAAGTCTATATGTAACCTCTATTGTCGGCACTAGTGATGTAACACAGCTACTTGGGCGACAAAGTGTTGTGGAGATTATAGGCGATAGGTCCTATGCTTGGTCCTCGTAATACTGACATAGCGTCCGATAATGGTTGCCATCAACATATCCACTATTAGAGAAGTCTGGGGTATACATATTAGGTGGTAATCAATGTCTGGATGTTGTGTAGAGGAAAGAACTGAGTATCAGGCTTGTCAATTAGTTGAAAATCAACCTACACTATGTAGTTCAGATTCTACATAAAGCTGTAGGTCCCTTAGTTGCCCTGGCTATTAGGCTATAATAAATGGCCCTTTTTTGAGGAAGAGTCAAACTCAGCTAGTAACAATGACTACACAGGTCTCCAAACTACATATATGTAATCATTCATATTCGCCTTAAAATACTCATAAAGTTGCGTTGTCGTCTCATATATAAGAATACTAGCTGTACCCGCCCGCTTCGCCGGTCATAATATTGAGTTTTGATTGTATCATTGAAATGTGCAGCAACCTTTCAGTTTACACAGTATCCAATTTACAACAGCTGATGTTTTGTGTAGTTTACTACTGTACTCAATTATTTTTAATTTTGAAAGTTTTGCCTACCACAATTTTATTCTATTTGTTTTTATTTAACAGCTGTTAATCAAATAAATCAATCAATTAATATAGCTTCACAAGAAATAAAAACATAAAAATATAAACAGTTTAAAAAATTAACACATGGTTTAATTTAATTTTGACATATTTAAAACCCACAGCTGATATTCTTTTTATATTTGACTTATTATACCTTCATGCATCCTGCTATTTGATTAACATTGAAACTTTAGAAGTCCAAGGGACGGAGCCCTGAGGGATTAAAGAAACGGGAATAGGACAGAAACCTTCCCTGGGGTATATAGAACAACTTCCCCAAGTTTCATGGCGATCGGCTGGACGGTTTGGTAGCGCATAAAGGACAGACAAACATACATTTGATTTTATAGATTAAGATGAATATTTAATTATTTTGTAAATATATTTTTCTGAGTCCGTGCTGGGCAAATTAATTTAGTTTTTGTGCCTTCATGCTCGGTATATGTTAGTAGAGGTCAAACATAATATTTCATAAGTTAGCATTTAATTTAATCTTGTAACCCATGAATTGTATTTGGACACTGTTAAGCAGTAATTGAGTAATAAAGTAATTAAGATTTTTTATACAGATTTGATTGAATCAAGTAAATAATTAAGGAAAGACAATAATTTAAATAAATAAGCATCTCATATTAAATTGAAAATTTTCTTCAAAACGTGAATATAAAATTTAATTTCACCCCTAAACATTTTAAATTATTTCCTGTGCTCTCTGTAAAACAAAAATTTACATAAAAATATAGTTAACTGTAGTAAGTCATATATTTTCATTCTCTTAAAGAATGAAAGGCATCAGGAGTAGAAGATATAAATGGCGAGCTTTTGAAAAAATCTGAAAAAAAAAAACTATGAACTAGAATGCAATGTCTATATGACTGAAGAATCACCTGAAGATTTTGAGAAATGTATAATTTTACCCTTGCCAAAAATCAAATATAAGATCATGTGAGGACTACCGAATGCTAAGTTTAGTGTGCCATGCGTAAAAAATAACCACAAGAATTACTCTCAGAAGGATGGAAAAACAGATAGGTGATAATTTGTCTGAGGACCAGTTTGGATTTAAGAAAGGTATAGGGACAAGAGAAGCTATCCTGTTGCTAAGGCAAGTGATTGAAAATAAAACGAGAAAAAGGAAGCTCGTATGTATAGCCTTAGTTGATTTTGAAAAGGGATTTGATAATGTCAACTGGAACACATTATTCAACATCCACCTCTATAGAGACAGAAGAGTCATCATTAACATTTATAAACTAGAAATTGTAGTAGTAAGAAGTGGTAACAAGGAAGAATCTGTTTATATCCAAAAGGGTGTTTGACAAGTATGTTCACTGTCCCCTTATTTATTCAACTTATATGTACAGAAAGCAAATGACAGGGTGAAAGAAGAAGTGAGCCTTGGAGTGACAATTCATGGGTAGAAGATATATATATGCTTAGGTTTGCGAATGATATAGCAGTAATGACAGAAAAAGAAGACCTGCAAAGAATTCTGAACAAGATGGACTCTATAATGGATGAGGAATTCAGTATGAAAATAAACACTAATAAAACCAAAATTATAGTATGCAGCAGAAACAGACAGGACAGTATACCAGTAATATTGAGGTATGGAGTAGTAAAACAGGTGAATGAATTCAGTTACCTAGGCTGTAAAATGACAAATGACGGGAGAAGCTGTAGGGATATCGCAAGCAGAATTGCTCAGGCTAAAAATGGATTTAATAAAAAGAAGAGCGTATTCACTTCAAATAATGTTAGCCTTGAGGAAACGCATGCTGAAGACGTGTGTGGACCACTGCAGCCTATGGAAGTGAATCTTGGGCAATGGTTGTGAGAGAAGAGAGAAGATTAGCTGCATTTGAAGCCTCGTGCTATAGAAGGATGTTGGAGATCAGTTGGAGAGAACTGATAATGAACGAAGAATTTTTCAGTAGAGTAGGAGAGAAAAGATGCTTAATGAAATTGACGAAATGGAGAAGAACAAATTTGATTGGCCACATAATCAGACATGACAGTATGTTCAAAAAGATTGTCGAAGGAGCTACAGAAGGGAGAAGTTGTCGAGGAGGACCCTGACTGGATGAAATTAAGCTACAGAATATGAGATGTGATTCCTACTGCGAGTTGAAGGGAAAGGCGAACAACCAAGAAGCATGGAGAGCTGCTGCTAATGGCTGTTAACTAAAGAGAGAGAAAGATTACAAAAGGTTAAAACAGCTGTAAAAATCTGTCTTCAATCGCTTAAAATCCTATTGCGATTTCAAGACTTATAGTCACATATTCAGGAATAAGAATAAGTTAGTTTAGAAATTTGCTGAATTATTTATTTATATCCAGCTGTTTTAATTTTATTTATTGAGGTTATTCTATCAAATAAAATGTTTGTTGAATATTACAATTTTTCCTGAGGGGTAATTCAGTGCCTTTAATGGATCCTGTGATGCTTTGGCAACCTCTTGCGTGGGCCTTACCTGACCACGCAAAGTTCTGGCCGGACAGACAATCCTGTCCCTAACTCGTGGGACCAAATGGCTGACCAGACTAATTCCCCCTCTTTTACTACTTCAGCAGGCAACAAGTCCAAGACCATGAGGCTCTGGACACCAAAACTTGCATGGAGAACTTGAAGGCCTCTAGCTCAAATGTGGTAGCATCTGAGCTGCTGGCGCTCCCTCAGGAGAGTGCCTCCAGTCCAGGTGCCTCCGACACTTTATCCGGGAGCGAGGACCTTTCTGAAAGGGAAGAGTGAGGAAAGCCTCCTGAATGAACTGGCTGTCACACTGATCACTAAAAGTGAAACTAAAACTAAAACTAAAAGTGAAGTCCAAGTTGATAACAGCTAAGGCCAAGTTGCCGCTAAAGGCATCCCATGGGACCCTTAAAAGTTCAGTGGGAGCCGAAAGCGCAAGAAGACAGGGACACTGTCAGCTGACGAGGTAGGTGGGAGTAGTAGGGAGAGGGGGAGGACCGACCCCACCACTCCTCCCTCTGCTGAGGGCAGTCATAGAAGGCCCAGGCAGAAGTGTCCACTTCAGCTGGACCAGTTCCAACGAGGCTATGAAGGGTGACAGGAAGGATATTCTGAAGGCTACCAAGGTACTCATCAGAGGTGGTGCAAACCTTTGAGAACCACTCCAGAACGCATCATGAAGGTGCTTGATAGACTAAACATGTCCCTGGAGGTGGCTGAGTGGAAGCTTCTCTCCATCAGAGAGGACCCGAAAGGCTTTGTGTTGCTTGTTTTTAACTAAATCTTGAATCCCATCATATCCTCGGGAGGAAAATTGCATGAGGCCCTCTGGAAGGTGTGATCCTTCAAGAACAGGATGCTCAGGGTCCTGCAAGCCAATCTCCACCATAGTAAGGCAGCTTTGGTGACCTTATGTCACACCTTCACCAGTGGCAATTATGACGTCGCTCTTATCCAGGAGCCCTGGCTCCATCGAGGTTGCATTACTGACTGGGAGACTCTAAAGGTAAGCTAATTTCATGTATCGCCAATAACATGAGAACTTGTATTCTAATTAAGCAGGGGATGCAGTTTATTATAATCTCTGAACTTGGTTCCAGAGACATAACCACCATTCAGCTGAGCTGGGGAAGGGGTAGTCAAACCTAATTTTAAGTTCAGTCCACCACCCCTATGACTCAACTAGTTTAGGCTTCTAGTGGACAAAATGCTCGTGGGCAACACCTCCTTGAGGGTGTCACATCACAAACTTGGCTGAGGGAGTTTCAATACCAACAGTAGAAGTGAGTCTTTCCTTGAATTTATAATATCTAACAACATACAGATAATTAATGTCTGTAACAAACCAACCTTTGTTAATAGGATGAGTAGTGAGATTATTGATACAGTAAACCCTCGATTTAACAGACTATATGGGACAGGCTCAAGTCCGTTAACCGATTGTCCGTTAAATCAGGGTCAACTCACTTCAAGCTATGTTAAGATTGCCACACCTTCATCAAAACTAACTGTGATGCTGCCAGCTAATAGTTAACTCAAAGATTAATAAATATACAAATAAATATTGTATGAAGTTTATTAAATTACACATTTTATAAATTACAATTTTTCTATAACAATTCCTCAATAACCTTAATTTTTTGATATAGGCTATAGAATTTTAGATACTGTAATGTAGCCGTAAGCTGTCTGTTAAAAATCCAAAGTACGTTAAATCAGGGTCTGTTAAATTGAGGGTTTACTGTATTACTTTCTGTACATCTAATTTAGTAGACTTCATTAAAGACTGGAAAGTCTCCGATGAAGCTTCACTGTTTGATCACAAATACATTCAGTTCACAGTGAATGTTGAACAACCTCATGTGCTCAACAGATATCATAGGTAAACTTATTGGGCCTCTACTCAGAACAACTCAAGGCCATGACTGGATCACTGCCAAAAAGAGTGAGTTGTTGGGAAGACTTAGACCTAATTGCAACGTCTTTGAACATTGTAATTACTGATTCTTACATTCTTACATATGAGACGCCGACACAACGTTGTTGGTATTTTAAGGCGAATATGAATGGTTATATGAGTGTAGGATGAGTGTGGATGAGTGTAGTCTGGTTACTAACTGAGTTCAACTGTTCCTCAGAAAGGGCAATTTATTACTAGCCCAACAGCCAGGGCAACTAAGGGACCTACAGTTTTACGTGGAATCCGAACCACGTAGTGCTGGTCTGATTTTCAGCCAATTGACAAGCCTGATACTCAGTTATCTCCCCCACACAACATCCGCACAATGATCACCACCCAACATGGACACCCCAGACTTCTCTAGTAGTGTCCACGCCGATAGCAACCATCAAGTGGACGCCATGTCGGTAATAAGAGGACCGAGCATCCAACCTATCGCCTACAATCTCCCAAACACTTTGTCCCCAAGTAGCTGGGTTACAGCACTGCGCCACCAGTGCCGAAAACTGTCGGTAACTGTCCTCTGCAGACTAGACCTAGGACTATCAATGTTGAGTGGTGGACTTGGGATCTGGATCTGCAGAGGAGAAACACTTAAAAACTCTTCAATCATGCCAAAACAACAGGAGATTGGGAAGCGTACCACTTAACCTTAACAAATTATAATAAGGCAATAAGGAAAGCCAAGTTTGACTCCGGCAAAGTTTTTACTGGGGAGCTAAACAGCTTGAAAGTTGTAGCCAGACTAAACTAAGTACTGGCTTTGAAACCTCTGAACTCAATTGGTATACTTCGAAAATCAGACACACTTTCCAGGATGCATCAGATGTGATACTGAGCTGGCTGGGGCCAGTAATGCCAGTGAAAGCTCTCGGCCAAGGGCTGCACGGGTGGACTGGAATCTGGCCAGACACATTGTTCCCTTTTCCAGGGTGAAAGGCGCTATCAATAAGTTCAGCCCATATAAATCACCCAGGGGAGAAGGCGTGTACCTTGTTCTTTTGAAGAGAGCACCTGACTCAGTTATACAACTGCTTTGTGAACTTTTCAGGGCCAAGTGAACAAATCTGAGTATAGCAAAGCTTCAGATCAATCACTGATAAGACACCAATCAGTCTTTACTCGTTTATGCTTAAAACACAATCTGGTAGAAAGATACATCCGGGACAGGGTCCCTCAGGAACAACCTTTCCACCGGAATCAAGATGTCTACCAGGTCATGACGGGTAGGAGATGTCCACAGTGTGGGGTACTTTCCACACTTAATTGAAATTACTTACTCAAAGTTACTTTTTGAGATCATTATCCAATACCAGTGTCTTCATACAGGGATATGTGGATGACATAGCTTTGATGGTCACTGGTAAGTTTTGTAAAATTGTTTCAAGCATCAAAAATTAAATCTTGAAACTGGTAACCAGATGGTGTTCCAGGGAAGGACTTCAGTCAATCTTAGAAAAACCACCATCTTGCCTTTCACAAGAAAAAAGGACCTTGGAGCTCTGAGGGGTTTAAAATAATGGAGTTCCATTGAGAATTTTTGAGAAAACTAAATATCTAGGGATAACCCTAGATTGCAAGCTGGCTATCATCTTTCTCCTACTATAGAAAAACAATTAAAATGAATAGCACACAACACAAACTTATAACAACACAACATGTAAAGATATCATTGCACCTACAATAATATCTGTGGATCTTTTACTTATATTGTAATAAGTTAATGTTGTCTGATGTTCATTTCTACTGCAATTTTTTTAAATTATTTTTCGGCTTTTAAAGGAATCTGCAGATTTATAGAATTTTACATCCACATTGTAAATCCATTGTTTTTAACTATTTCCTATTATTGCTTGTATCTTTCCCCACAGATATTTATTATTACTTATCCATTATATAATTATGATTTGAAATATGCATAATAGTAATTTAAACGCTATTAGTAGTCATATAGATGTATTATATTAATCTTATTTATGCTGCTTGTGTTTAAATTTTTTGTGAAAGCCATCTTGTGTATTTGTGTAAATGTAAAATTGGAGTAGTCTGTTGATATTTAAAATAAATAAATAAAACTATTCTGGTTTGAATTTATTTAACATTTTATTAAAGAAAAATAAATCTATTACTAAAATTAAAATTGGTTAACAGATTTAATTTTAGTATAAATGCAAATAACTTTTTCTTTTTTTAAATCTTCACTCATTAGTTCATACGTGCCTGCATGCCTATGTGTGATCTCTATACGAGTGAAGTACCAACCGTTAGCTTGGTTGGGGGTTCAATCGTTGGACCTTGCCCTCTGCAGTCTGAAGCTTTAACCACTGAGCCTTCACGCCGGCTATACTGTTTAAAAGTTTTATAAAATTATTAGTTTATGCTAACATTTTTAATATGAAACTGGTTTATATCTCTCACCAATTTTTGATACAAACAATTCAATAAAATTTGAAGAACTAGTTAATAAGGAATGTACCTGGCTACTTCGGCTCCCACAATCCTGGTATTGGATGCAACTTGCAGGTAATTTAGCAGCTGAGCTCCTTTGCCCCAATCCACTATGAAAATGTTTGCATCTACCTGCGTAAAAACAGTATAACACTGACATATAATTCAACTTTAAAGACATAATTCTCTTTACAGAATTAACTTGTTGTAGTAAACTAAATTATTTCAACATTCATGTATTCATTTTATGCCACGAATGTTTTCGTAGCGTGTAAGTGGCTCAGCTATGTGGTTTCTGTCTCGTATATTGCAAGTTTGAAATATACCTTAACTAACAATTTTTGTAAAATAAGGTGAATATTAGGGCCTGTCTAACAGAATTTTGGTGGGAGAGTCACTTAATTTTTTCGCATTTTTCCTATGGTGGTCATTAAGCGTTCTTTTTTATTTATTTTTTTATATTCAGTAAACAAATTCAAGTCCCTTGTAGTTCGTCTCGAGTTTAATATGTGTGGTAAATATATAAAGAAAATTCATGTACTCAAAAACATATCTAAAACTTTGGTTTTCCCACAAGCTGAATGAATATATTGTGAGAACACAAAAGTCAGCGCTAGTGGCGCAGTGCTGTAACCCAGCTACTTGGCGACAAGTGTTATGGAGATTGCAGGTGATAGGTTCTATTCTCAGTCCTTTTAATACTGACATGGCATCCACTCAATGATTACTATTGACTTGGACACACTACTAGAGAAGTCCATGTTCGGTTGTAGACAGGGTCCGAATTCTGTGTAGGAAAGAGTAGTGAGTTATAAGGCTTGTCAAATAGCTGAAAATCAGACCAATACTAGCTACTTGGTTCTGATTTCATGTAAAGTTGTAGGTTTCTTAGTTGCCCTGGCTATTGGGATATTAATAAATATCTCTTTCAGAGGAACAGTCAATGACTACACTCATCATACTTATTCACCCCTCATTTTCGCCCATATCACTTACTAATGAATAATGAGTAACCTTTCTTGTTTGTATAATTTTAACAAAATCAATAACTAGACGGTCAATTCTTTTCTGAATAAGTCCTAAAGCCATTCATAACTCAAATTATTGTAGCGAGTGCAATCAATTGTCTTTGTGGATTAAAATTTTCAATCTTGTCAGCTGATGGTTTTTCTCTCCGTTCATATGCAAAAAAATAAATGTCATATTACTTATTAAGGTTTTGGAACCAAACATCACTGGAACAAAAATATCATCTTTGTTGTGTTTTTCACACTAAAATAATTGGCTTTATGTTTTAAAATATCTCCCAAAATAGGACCACGTCTGCTTCTTTGTAGCTTTAACAGAGCATATAGAGAGCTTTGTCACCTGATCATACTCCCTCATGTGAAAAGTTTTTTCTTAGAGTAATTTCCTTAGTTTTTATGAATTATTGTATTTTAATTCCGTTTTTTACAATGTCATAAAGAAGGTCACCTGATACAAAAACACAAATATCAGCTCGGGTTCCAACATGGTTGTATCTTTTTATAATTTCTCATTTATCAGTTCCAGTAAATGTTAAGATTGTATTTTGCATTTAGAAGTGATTCCTTTTGCCCTAGCCATCACTTAACAAAAATATTTAACACAACAATTAAAAAATTGCATTTAAAACACTGAAACACTGGATCATGCTTATTCAAAATTTGAAGATTTGTTAATTAGTGTTAGTTGTAACTTTCATCCAAACACAAACTTTGGACAATCAACAGGAGGCAGAAGGCACTTTTTATAAGACGCAACGATAATGTTTGGGTCAGTAGTATCATCAAATGTGGTATCAGACTACCGAGTGTGTTGGATTGTAAAATGTTAGATTATCGCGAGACAACCGTATGTCAGTCAGAGAATGATTCCAGTGATTCCTAACATTTTAGTTTTTACTGTTTATTCTGTTTAGGTTTAACAGGCCCTGTTTTTAACTTTGATAATCTTAATCCTGATCATTCTATACTCCATAATTACAAAACTATAGTATACCATAGGTTCATTAAGTCTTGTTCTTCATCTTGTTCTTGTGGTAAAACATCCTTGCAATTTTAAGATTGTTTAATAAACTTCCCTTTAGCATTCTCTTTTGAAATTTTCTAAACTTGTATTAATTTGACATAATTCGTAAATGGATATTATAAGTAAGCTCTAACGACACATATGTGGCAATACTAAATAATACTACTAGAAGCAGTATCATACACTGCAGAATTGCTCTTCTGCGAATATATCAGTTGTATCAATTTGTATTTAAGACTCATCAAACTAACTGCAGTTTCCTTACGATTGACATCTTATTTCACCCCATGAACACATCAGTTCCGCACGCTGACGACTCAGTTGTCACTCTTCTGAAATTACAACAGGCAGGGTAACAACCTTCCTTCAATATAGACTAACTTAATATTGTAGTTTTAACTAGTATATTTTTATATCTGTTTTGAAATGTTATGTAATTTCAAACTAAAACACACATATTTTTATTACGCTACCAATTTATGACAGTAAAGTATTTGATTAATTGATATATTTAAATACTTTCATAATTTTCTTTGAAAAAAGTGAACGTTCAATGTTATATTTTAAAACTACTAAATTTATTATAAAATCAAGATCTGCAGTACAAGCCAAGTACCTGCTTTGAACATTTAACATGCATACATTGAAATCGTATTTCAATCAATACTAAATGCTTTGAATTTTTGTTAGAATTCATTCATTTAAAATAAATTCATTATAAATAGTGCAATTAATTTGAAATTAAAATGAGCTCACCTGCTTAAGATAGCGATCTTTGAACTCGGGAAGCCAAGAAAAGTTACCGGTACTCGCAAAGCCATGTGTGATGAACACAGTCCTCTTCTTTCCATCAAAAGGGCATCCGTTGAGGAACACATCGGGCCACAGCTTAATATTGTACATCTTGCTGAGTTTAGCTCTGTACCAATAAAGTAGAAAATAAGTTGCAGATAAGCCATTTATAACCCTTTATTCTTAAGATAATATTATAACTGCCCCTTGTATTTGCCATTTATAATGTTCTCAAACACAGACTTAATCAAGGAAAGTGCAAAAATCACCTTGTATAACACTGAAGCATGACGTGTATTTCTGCAGGGTGCATAGGGGAGGGCAAAGGGCGTAATAAGGTGGTCCAAGGATCATCCATGGGGAAACAGCCCAGCTCTTTGTAGCACTGAGTCTCGTCACCCTGAGCTGAAAATATTCAAACATATTTAATTAATGAGAATAAAAAGCAAAGCTAAATGTTATATAGTATCATGACTAAACTAGACAAAGGCGGCGAGTCTTCGAGCATGCTGGCATTGATGGAAATGAGAGGGCTGATGCATTGGCTAGGAGAGGGGTAAAGTGCCCTCTTCTGGGACCGGAGCCGGCCCTGGGCATTCCTTTCCAAAAGATTAAGAGAAGAATTGATCGGTGGACCTCTGAGGAACACGCTGGAAGATGGAGGACCGAGTCCGGGCTCAGGCAGTCTCATGCTCTTATCCAAGGACTGGATCACAGTTACAGCCAAGCTTTGCTGAGCTGTGACCGGGCCAAGGTGAGGGCGGTTACGGGAATCTTCTTCACAGACATATGAAGATTATGGGCCTAACAGAAGACTCCACATGTAGGCTCTGTGAGGAGGATGAGGAGAGCTCCATACACATCTTGTGTCATTGTGGAGCTCTCTCATCTCTTAGGTACAGGACCTCTGGGTGCCGCTTTTCTAGAACCAGAGGACATCAGAAGGGCTACACTCGGGGAGATCCTGTCCTTCATAAGGGGGACTGGTCTCTTGTGACACTGTCGCCAGGCTTGGGGCGCAAAGGGCCATTGAGTCTAGGCACGGTGGGCTTGGTGATAGGACCACAACCCGTTGTATCTAACTAGCTAAATAACTAAACTAGACAAAATCGGTAAATAAATTTCAGTACATTGAACATTCAAACATATTTAATTAATGAAAATGAAAAGCAAATCTAATTGTTGTATAGTATCATGACTAAACTAGACAAAAGTGGTAAATAAATTTCAGTACATAACTATTAACTGATATGTCTCACTTTGAAAATACACTTTATTGATAATTATTACTGTAAATTTGAATTACTATACAGAAGAGCCTCTTTTATTCAACATGAACGAGCCGTGATGAGATTGGATAAGTATAAATGTCGAATAATAGGGAATGATAATAAATACTCCAGAGTACTGATAAATGAATATTATTAAGGATTTACACTATATCCTTCTATATAGTACATGAAGCAGTTCTTTTGTAAGTGTATGTCCTTCCTTATTTCTTTATAAATATTAACGAATGAGATATAAAACAATTTGAACATATTTGTAATTGGGCAATTAGTTCTCTGTTTTTCAATATTTTAACCCTGAAGGGCACAGGAATCCCTCAAAGTATGTTTTTTTGCTATAAGAATAAAATGAAGAGATTTAGAGTAGTCAAAAACTAACAGCTGTTCTAATGTAAATAACTATGTTTAGAACATTTACATATTTAGAACAGCTACTAAAATGTAAATATTGAGAAGGTTATAGATCTTTCTTAATCTTATAGATCTTTCTTAATCTTAAGTAATAGCATTGGGTGTTTATATCTAAACTGTAATAGGTTCCAACTCAAGTGCAAAGAGTGAGGAACTAGAAATAAACTTACATATTATGATTTTACTTAATACAGTTCAACCACTAACGTATGTAGGGTTGGTATGTGAAGTGTGCAGGTTGTCATCTAGTAAACATAACTCTTGTTCAGATATTTCGGCACTGGTGGCGCAGTCCTGAAACCCAGCTACATGGGGACAAAGTGTTTGGGAGATTGTAGGCAATAGGTTGGATGCTCGGTCCTCTTAATACCGACATAGCGTCCGCTTGATGGTTGCTATCGGCGTGGACACTACTAGAGAAGTCTGGGGTGTCCAGGTTGGGTGGTAATCATTGTGCGGATGTTGTGTGGGGGAGATAACTGAGTATCAGGCTTTTCAATTAGCTGAAAATCAGACCAGCACTACGTGGTTCGGATTCCACGTAAAGCTGTAGGTCCCTTAGTTGCCCTGGCTGTTGGGCTATTAATAAATTGCCCTTTCTGAGGAACAGTTGAACTCAGTTAGTAACCAGACTACACTCATCCACACTCATCCTACACTCATATAACCATTCATATTCGCCTTAAAATACGCACAACATTGTGTCGGCGTCTCATATGTAAGAATGTAAGATAGAAAAACAAAGAATTTATTGTGAAAATATTTCAAAATCTAACTATCTTAATAGCTATCTTAGCATGCTAAAATTATTTTTGGTATTAAAGACTGTAGAATAATAAAACTTTAACACAACAAACTACATAATACATGAGACCAACCAAGAAACTACCGAATTACTGACTGAACTATTAGTCTGTGCTCACGGTCAGTGACAGCTGGGCATAGGTGAGGAGTGAAGAATGGGCTCTTTTATGAAACATTAGTCTACACAAACAGTTACCTTTAAGAAGTATTGAATATCTATTATTACTATCAGCTGATGTTTATTATTCTAATATTTGTTAGTCATAAAGTTAGTAGCAACACCACCGCGTGCACAGATTAATTGTTCAATCAGTAAGAGTGTATGAGTCACGTGATTGCTATTCCCCTTCCCTACACAAGCTCTCTGACCTAAAAAATAACATTATTTTTAGGCACGCAACACACTGACAAAAGCATTGACTATTTTGTTTATAGTTTTGAGTGATGTAGTCCGCTCACATGGTACAGTCCATACTCTACATAAAGTCAGTACAGTAAGTAACAAAACAGCGCTCTGGATGGTAAAACCTCACCAGATACATTCATTTTTTCTCATTACGGAACAATAGTACATATTATTTTCAGAAAATTTTTATTACAGTATCATTTTTGGGACGATTACATCGGTTTAAACAGAATGCCATATAACGAGGTTCTACTGTACTTGTCAGTTCATGATTATTGATTATTTTATGTGAAAAGATATGGTATGGTAGGATTGTCTACTAACCGTAGTTTTTGGAGAGGCACTGTTGGAAGAAGGCTGCTTGGGCTGTTTGTTCTATTTCATTCGGGATGACACATTTGGCAGCTCGCATCGGATTCAGGGGCATCTCTATAAAGAAAACTCAATACATCCAACATATTTCCATAAAATATGTTATTAAAAAACTAACATAAAAAATGTTTGTAAAGTGACATACTGAATATGTGAAAGACAACTACTGTATCCGCAGCAATACTTTTGGTGAATAAAAAACATTCTACTAAAATGCTACTAAACTACTAAAATGCTCAATGAAATAGGATTAGAAAATATCTTCAGACTGGGTTCAAAATGACCTGAACAAATAAGGCTGTCTTAATATATGTAAGACTACAAATTAGCAGATGCATCCTCAAAGTTAAGTATGTAGGTTTTAAAATGTTTTTATTATTTTTAATTTTTTAACATTAATTTTTTTCACTCACCATCTGCTGTAGACAGGGCAATTATTCCCAGCAGAATAATAATTCCTATGGAGTTCATGATGGTATTGGGCGTTGCTCTGAAATAGAAAGCTCAACATATAAAAAACTTAATGTTATTTATATAATTTTTCTGCATGTAATAATAAAACATATAGCATATTTTTTTGTGAAAAATATGAAAATTGCTGTAATTACACCTTTTTACTTTCTCCTATATGCGTTAGCATAGAGAAATTATTATGATCGTCTAAAAAAAATGTTTGTAAGTTGGTCTAAAAATCCATTTTAGGGTCTCCTGAACACAAAAAAGTGTTTTTTTTAAATTTGATGTCCATCCGTGTGTGTGTCTGTCTGTGTGTATGTGCACTTTGCTGGAGACCAAAAAGATGGATCGATTTTAACAACATTCGTTATTAGGTGTATTTATCCAATTTATCTCCAGACTATTTTATCATTTTTTTTGAAATTTTATTTTTTTAAAATATTTATGAGCAAAAACTTTCAAAATAGGAATTTTCTCAAAAACAGGTGTAACGATTTTGATTAAATTTTCAAGGAAGATGTGGATTACAATTTAAGATGTTTTATCAAAAACCGCATGTTTCTAACTTGACTAGTTTTTGAGTTATGGCAAAAAAACATATTTGGGAATCAAACTGATAGTTTTCATAGTTTTGATTTTTTAGTGTTAATATGGGTGAAAGTTTGTGCCAATTCTTTGGAACCATATATTTGAGTTTTTCTTTAGGTAGGAATTCCCAAATTAGATAGCAATAACAAAAGGAAACATTTGGGTCCTTTGATCCAAAATGAACCCTTTATGAATGAGACGTTAGTTATTTCCTTGTAACAATTTCAGGTAATGCCATAACATTCATAGTAAGTGATTTTATGTTCATATTGTTACAAACCAGTTAGAACAACTTTAAATGTAGTGAAATTAAAGTAATTACAATGACTTACACATACAGCATGGAAAAAAATATGGAAACGCTTTCACAACTTTTAGTCTTTTAGTATTATTAAATATAATAATACTATTTATATTTACTCGTTGTTATTATTATTATTATTATTATATATATTTGGATATATTATTAAATAAAAACGGAAACTAAAGTAATCATCAAATTCAAAGTTGGGGACTATGTCTTTGCAAAAGTAAAAGGGCGTCCTCATTGGCCAGCTATAATTCATAATATAGAAATTAAGAATAACTAATCTAAATACAATGTAATTTTTTATGGAACTAAAGAAGTGGCTTGTGTCAAAGAAACAGATTTATATTTATTTAAAGAAAACAAATCAAGTTTTGGAGTTATTAAGTCAAGGAATACAAATTTTAATAAAGCTAAGTCAGAAATTGAGAAAACTATAAAAAACATTACTTCCTTCTAAAAATAGTAGCCTACGACTTCTTGATTATATAAATCTCAGTCAAATAACACAATAAATAACGAGTCGTCCAATAATTAAATGGATATTTCTTTGAAAAGTGTGGAAATTCCCTGTGTTTTTTAGAAGTTCACTGAAAAAACCTTAATCGTTACAAATTCAACTGATATGAATGCATTAAGAAATAAGGCGATTTCAGAAAAAGAAAATATTCCATTGTCCTTATTAGAATCAAAGTGGATTACAGATGACATAGTTTGAGTTGTGTTTGACATTACGAATAACAACTCAGATAAATCTCAGATGCACTCTCTTAATCCAGTCATAATGTTAGCCATACAAACTCTGTATGACTTTGATGAGACTTAATTTATTTGTATTAAAATGTGGGGTGCCACAGGGTTCAGTACATAGACCCCTATTGTTTTTGATCTCAATTAATGATTTTAATGATGACCTATTTCAATAAATGTGACATCTATCTTGAATGCGGATGACGCTACTTTTCTGAGTGTTCATAAAAACTTTGATGAACTCAATAGGCTTGTCAATAACACTATAACAGATATGACCAACTGGTTCAACTCAAACGGCTATTTATTAAATAAAGATAAAATTAAAAACATTCTGTTTAGCCTTAAGTCAAAGTCTAATTTAGATACTTCGAATTTGAATTATGCATCTGATGCAATTTTTTTTGTATTCATGTTGACTCCAATTAAAATGGAGTACGCATGTTAACAATTTAAATACAAGACATTCAAGAATATTTTACTTCCTAAATCGTTTAAAACTGGCTGTGCCAAATGACTATATAAGAACGGCTTATTTGGCTATTTCCAGTCAGTTTTGAGATATGGCCTGGCTTTCTGAGGTAACTGTAGTAGAATTAAAGAAATTTGAATCTTACAAGAAAAGTAATAAGAAGAATAATTACTGATTATGATTATAGGGAACATTGCAAACCTATTTTTATAAAATTAAAAATTCAAACAGTAATTAATCTTTATTTATTTGATTTAATTATCTATTTGTTTAAAAATGAGACCTCAATCACACGATGTGACAAAACTCACCCATACAATACGCGAAAATAAAAAATGCAGTAATACCATTCTACAGATTTGGTAAATCTGTAAATAGTCACATGGTGTTATCATTGAAAGTGTACAGCACATGGTGTTATGTATTGAAAGTGTTATGTTGCCTATAATAAATAAATATTCTGAAAGGACATTTAAAAATAAATTCTATAGTTGGCTGCTGGAAACCCCTTTTTATGATATTGAAGAGTTTTTTAATTCAAACATTGTATTCTAACAAAATGACACTCTATTTTTTCTAGTACCGGATGATTATGGTTGTACTGTTTATGTAACTTGGCTGTTTGCTGTAAAACTGACATTGTCAACAATTGTATTATTAATATGACAAATAAATCTTTCTTATTCTTAAACATGTCAAATAATGTCATACTCAGTCATTGTATGAAGTGTGAACACTTGAACACTGTAGGTTGCCTGTAATCCGCATCATTGATGATAAGTGGACCACTACTGTCAAAAGAACTAGCCAAAGAATGACCAACAGCAACAAAAAAAGCATTAAAGTCGTTTGCTACTTCTTTGCAAACACTATGAGTAATGAGTAAGGACGGTATTTTAGAATAGGGAACGAATCTTATTTATTAATTCTCCTTACTAGTTCATTGATGACATCCAAAATTGTTTGGGGTTATTATGAAATTGGTTTAATTTAGATCTGTAATAATCAAGTTTAGAATATTTAATTCTTTTGTGATTCCCTCTAGTCTGAGGAAGGTGAGTGTGGTTCACCGAAATCGATCACCATAATATTTGTGCATTTTGTGCTTATATTGTAAAAATATTTAATTGAAAGAGAAATAAATTGTATTAAAGCCGAATAATTATTTTTCATATTAATGTTCGAAGGATGTTTTTTTAACTTTTTTACTTAGTTTATCTCTTACTAGAATTAATTTTATTAAATCATTTGATATCCATGGCTTCAATTTCTTAAACCTAGATGTTTCTTTCCTGTCTACTTTTGAGTTTTCAATTGAATCAAATATAATTAGAAAAAAATAGATGCACAAGAATTTAAATTTAAATTCAACAACACAGAAGCCCAATCAACCTGAACAAGATTACAAGACAACCGTTTAATGTCCACTACCTGAAGTGTTGTATTGTCAAACATGCATGTCCACACTATTGTTTTGAACCCTAGTAGGCTTGTCTATACACTGGAAAAGACCAGCACCTAATAAACAATTCAGGTATTTGTCAACATTAGCAGATGTTGTACCTAATAAATCAAAGTTAAAATTTTCTACCAAAATAACCATTATATTACTATTCAAACTATCAACATAATTTTCTAGGGAATTAAGTTAATAAATAATTGTACATCACAATCAAAAGTTCGGTAAAAAGCAAATATACAAAATTTTGTGTTGTGCAAGTTAAAATCTAGTCTTATGCCATAAACAATATTTGTGACGTAGTAACAGACAGCTTGTTAAAGTAAACAATGACACCATGGACTCTGTTCCGCCACTTATCAGTGAGTACAATGTCATAACCTTCAATAGGCAGACCCTCCTCCCCTTCCTGCAACCTGCACTCCAACAATACAATAATGTCCATTTGTATGTCCAAACAATAATAGAATATGTCGATAAAGGCGAACAAACAATTGGAATTGTTATGGACTTTAGTAAAGCTTTCAATAGTGTAAGTCATATTAAATTATTAAATATATTGGCAAACCCTGGTAAAAGAAATAGAGCCCTTTCTTAGCTCAAATCATGTTTGATACAAATAAGTAATTTTGTTGAACTGAAATATATTAATAATTTTAATCTGTCTACAACATATAAATCTAAAACAAACCCACTAAAATATGGTGTCCCGCAGGGATCCATATTAGGACTATTACTACTTTTGTGTTACATTAATGGAGTGCCTAATTTAAGCATTTCCAGAAAAATTACATTATATGCAGATGATGTTTACATAGAATTTTCAGGATATCATTCAAACAAAACAGAAAAATGTCTACCTTTAGACAAGTTTCATTTATTCAACCATACTTAGCTGAATTTTTTTAAACCTCTTAATAAATCCCAGTAAAACAAAATTTATAAAATTATCTGCCAAAGAAAGGAAAAATAAATGTTGGGTACCAAATATTTGTTTAAATATTTTTTTTTTTTTTTTTAGAAAATAATGAAACAAAGTTTTTGTGTGTGTCTTGATAATCACCTTAATTTTGGTATTCTCGTGTAGATAAAGTTTGTAAAAAAGTAACTACAGGACTTTTTTACTGAGAAAACTATCACCTGTTTGTAATATTACAAGTATGAGATTGGTATATTTTGGTATACATGGTACACTCTCATGTATCTTTTGGTTTGATTGGTATAAAAATAATCAGTTTATGGTGGCACCTCAACTGATAACTTAAACACCTCAACTGATAACTGATAACTCAACTGATAAATTTATAAAAAAGAGCTATAAGAATAGTAATGAAAATGAAATTGTATGAATCAACCAAGGAACATTTTCCAGCATTAGGTATAATGTCTGTGTTTAATATGTATATTTTTCAATTACTTTTGGCATTAAAGAAACTATGATAGTTCATTTTTGCAGGGATCTAACCATTCATATGAAACCATTCATAAAGATGCATTTTGTTTAATTCCCATAGACTAAAGTTTTATGAAAAATAAAAACATTAAATGCTGGAATTAAGTATTTTATTTTGTTACCATTAAAAATTTTGGATTTTGAGGATCTCAAAAAGAAATAAAAAATATTCATGACTAGTAAGACTTAATATTCTTTGGAGGAATTTTATATTAAGTAATGATATTGATAGAGAAATTCACAAATTTTTTAGTGTAATAATATAAATTATTGATGTTTTTTCCTCTTTACATCTCACAATGTAATCTTGAGTTTTTTACCTTTTACATTGTAATGCCTGCCGCCATTCTATACATACTGCAATAATGTATTATGAATAAAGAATTTTCTGAATCTGTATTTTGTTAGTTCATTGACTTGATTGTTGCACTTCAGAATTGAATTTTGTTGATTATTACATTCTTGTTGCACTAATAGTTTATTATTGTTATGAAACTAATTATGGTATTGCTTTCCTTTTTAGGTTACTTTATTATTGTGCTGAAATTTTAATTATTGTATTGTTGATATTTATTTATTGTTATCCTGTTTTCATACCAATGTTAATTATTTGTTGACATTGTATTGCTTGTTAATTATTTAGGATATTAGTTCATTATTGATTTGTTGCCTGTCATTTTGTTGCTGTAATTATTGAATTAAATTTATTGTGTAGATATATTTGCTGAATATGTTCTCTGTAACTTCTTGATAAATGTAGCCTTGTTATATCAAGCTTATATTTTACTTCTAGTTTTAAGAATTGTAATGCGTAAGTCTAACTTGAAACATTTATTAATTCTTTGTTATGTTAAGTGTTAAAATGCAGTAGACCATACAAAGAATAAATAAATATCTCTAGTAATAGAGCTTCAATGGTAATAAAAAAAATCTAAATTCACTTTACATTCTCCCCTTATAGAATGGTATTATGGGTGGGGACATTCGTGTTATTGTACATCAGCAATTAAAACTATTATAAGTAGGGAATATTTTGTTTTTCAGACACAAAGAATTGCTAGTAAATAAAATTTTAATAATAACTCTAACAATGATAAACATGATACTAATTTGGAAAATACACCACTCAACAAAATCTTTTAACCTAGCATTTTTTTTTAATTATACAAAATACATTTAAATATTTCACTGGTAGTGTAAAATGTGATCAACACATTGTTTCTTTTCTTTTTTTTGTGGTTTCAAGAATGATGGTGCTTTCTATCATTTACTTATGTAATATCATAAATTTAATAGTTAATTTACAATTAAATCAAGAGATATGCAATATAAAGTTTATTTTTAAATACACCTACAATATTTATAAATAAATAGTTTAAATATTTTATATTCATCCAAAATACTTTGATCTAATTTATTTTAGCTCATAATTTAGTGATAGATTTGTTTTATTTTTCTTCTCAAATATTATTCTATCAGGAGTAAGTTTTTTTATCAAAGACAAGAACGTTCAAGTACTTACAAGATTTCTTGTGTCAGGAAGAAGACTGCTACCTCAACTGATGCTCCAGCTTGTTCTAGAGAGCATTTATACTCCACAGCTGTCTCATTTGAGCAGGTCAACGTGTAGGCAATCACAAAAGGTGGATTGTTGCAGGTTTGGTCAACTAGAATATTCTAATCAATACTGAACAGGCAAGACAGGGAAATTACATCATGTTTCTAATCAATAAAATAATTTACAAACAAGAACCATTTTTACAACATCATAATTTACAACATGAGGAAAAGCCTTAAAAGGTTTATCTGCATGTTATTGTAAATATAAAACAAGGATACAATTTGTATGGATATAAAATAGTAACTAGCCACAAAAAATAAAACTTTTGTCTCAATCAAGACTTTAGCAGTAATATTAAGTAATAATTTTTGTCATATGCAGCAAAAAATATCAAATAATTGTTATCTACTTTCAACAATAATTTAAACACAAATAATCAGCAAATAACCAGTAAAATAAAAATTAAATCTATAATAAAATAAATAAACATTAGATAAATCAAAAACAAAATAACTAATAATAAATATACAAAAAACTTATAAACAATGAGTATAAAAACCTCATGATTCCGGCATGGTAACTCAATGTCTAGGGTTTCGGTCTGCGGAGGGCAAAGTCCAAGGTTCGAATCCCTACCAAGCCAACGGTCAGTACTTTACTGTTGAATAGAGTTCACACACAGGCCTGCAGGCATATGTGAACTGGCGTGTGAAGTTAAAAAAAAAAACAAACAAAGAATACATAGTTCTTACAAAATAACTAAACTATCCAACAGCAAGAGCTGCTATACAGTATATTATTTTTTAAAGTAGTGCAATCTTTTATTTTTAATAATTCTGCAAGAATTTTGTCAAATATTTTTGGGACTGTAACTTCCAGCCATCTATCCCCATTCTTATTCTTCACAATACATACAAAAACATTTTAGAGTCTTGTATCATATAAGTATGAGTTCATTGTTTTGTTCTTGTTCTCAAATTAATAATCATGTATAAGAATAATCTTTATATATATTATATGAAGCAGTTTTTTTTGTTGCAACTTCTCTCTTATTTATTGACCAATTCAAAGGGTTGAGGTATCAACAAATTTGCCTCTGTTTGTAGTTGTGCAATACGGTCCTAATTCTTCAATATTTTCACGCTGCAGGGTATGGGAAGCCCTCAAAGTATGTTTTTCAGCCATAAGAATAACATGAAAAGAGATTAAAATGAATCTAAAAGTAACAGCTGTACAAATGTAAGTAATGTTATCCCTACAATTTTAACAGGTGTTGGAATATAATAATGGTGTTTGTAATATTGAGGAGATTTCACAATATTAAACCAGTGAAGTTCGTAAGCATAGTTTCATTTTCACTTGAGGGCTCAGCCCCACTGGGATTGAAGGTTTCCATGATAATATAATGCAGTTATTTTATTTTTTCATTAATCCTCAGCTGTTAATAAAAAACAAATGAAGTAAACACATTTGACATAAGCTGTGCTTTGATTTTATGTGATTCAGTTTATTTGTAGGAAAAGGACACATGCCAAGGTCAAAGGCCTAGGTGTCAAGAGCACAGCAAGTAATGGGGTTGGCACAAAAATTGTTCAAGGATGTCCCCTAGTCCCTAATAATTTACTAACTGGTAAAAACCTAGTCTGTTTAAATACGAGTACATCAAAGTTAGGGAGAGATTTTTGTTGTTGTCAGATATAATATTTTGTTTAAATTATTTTTGAAGATTCTCAATTCTTTTAATTTGTGTTATTGATGCATTCTCCCCAGATCTTAAGCCATACCTAATTATAGTTTCACACAAAGATGAACAAATTAATTATACAGCATAGAATATTAATAATTGTGTAAATTAATATTATGACGGTATCATAATCAATACAATATCATAGAATATAACTATAACACTAAGCGGTATATTGTATTTTTTACAATAAATAAATATATATATTGTACCTTAGAGTAGTAAACCTTACATTCTGAAATAAAAAAAACTTTAAAAATATTAGTTGCTTGTAATTAAAAAAAGGTACATAAAAAATTTGTCTCTTATTTAGTTATATTATTAAGTTTTTATCATAAATAATCTACAAAATTATTCCTTATACGAAAAAAAAAAAAAATGAGAAAGGAATTTCCCTTCTATCATATATTTCCAATATAAACTACTATAACATTACCATAAATTGGTCTTATTTTACTATTCACCCCATTAATAAGTTTGTTCCATTTTCAGCAAATTAACTATTAATAAATTAACAATATAGTGTTAACTAGTTTATTTTTCTATAACGCCTTTACAGTAATTATATATAACATAAACCAGATACAGTAATCCAACATTTTAAAGAATATTTGTAAGTATTAAAATAAATCTTAGCAGAAAGTGTAGACCAAAATTAGTTTTAACTGTTACAAAACTAGGAAAGTAACTTTATGTTCAATTTAACTAAATTCATTTTTCAGGTGATATAGATTATAGAAACAAAATTTATTAATATATATATATATAATATAAATAAACAAACTCTACTGTTTTTTTACATTATGAATGACATGTTGTAAAAATACCTGTTAATTGTAAATTAATATGTTGAAAAAGAAAGAAAAAACACCTAAATAGTTATGACATCAAAGTTAGGTGCCATAACTTTGATAGTGCCATAGTTAAATAATAAACTTGCCAGCTGTTGTATTCTGACATCAGTTTGTTAAAGGTGCAGATTTTTGCTTATTTCAAAAAAATATAATGCAGCGGATACAATGTAGGTAAGCAAGAAGTGTACAAATCACTGTGACAAATTGTGTTTGTTTAATGAAGCGAGAAATAATCGAGGTCAAGTAGAGATATAAAAAAAGAGGATTGTACTTAAAAACATGGTTACTTTCTCAGAAGGTTATAGTACAAACAAGCTGTGCCCGACCACTTCGTCGATCATAATATTGAGTTTGATAATATAATCGAAATTTGCAGTAAGCTTTCAGTTTACACTGTTTCCAGTAGACAATAGATCTTTATTCATAACATAGAGTTTAGAAATTTTCGTCAAAATATAATGTAGCTATGACTTTTTATTATGATCAATGCACTCTCCAGTCCAGGAACTCTTGGGAGGTGTAGAAAGGCCGTTGAAGAAGCCACACGGTCAGAGGTTTTTTCAGGTATTTTGCTGATGTTTTCTTCAGGAAGTCTGGAAGCTTGTTGAAGTATACTGTTCCATTTTATATCCAATTTAGAACAGCTGATGTTATGTATAATTGACTACTGTACTCAATTATTTTTAATGTTAGTCTACAACAATTTTATTTAATTTGTTTTTATTTAACAGCTTTTAATCAAATAAATCAATCAATTATCATAGCTCCATAAGAATACCATGGGAATTTCGGAGGTCAGTGGGACGGAGTCCTGAGGTTGGAGAGGAAAATCCTTTCTTAGTGATCCTCTAAGGACCAAAGTAAACAAATGTACAAAATTTTAAATCAATTGGACTTATAGTTTTGGAGAAATAGTGATGAGTGGTAAATGGCTTTTATTTCTATAGATAAGTATTAATAATCATCTGTTGTGATTCTAAGTTAAAACTAATCACATATCAGCTGATATTCTTATTGTTAAACCATCTTTTGATTCATTCAAAATAATCCCACGTGATTTAAGTTTGCTTAATACAGCATTCAATCTACTGTCATGTTCCTCTACAGTCTTTCTATAAATAATAGAATCATTTAACAATGTTAACACCCCTTCTAGGCCTTGAAATAATTTTGTCATTTTTTGTGGTATACTTCAGGTGCACTCGTTATACCCATGGGCATTCTGTTGAAGCAATATCTGCCTATGTGCGTGATAAATGTGGTAAGCAGCTTCGATTCTGAATCTAAGGGTATCTGATAGTAACCCGACTGACAATCTAGTTTTGAAAAATATTGCAGCTGTCCCAGTATATCATCCACCTAAGGCAGCATCAGTCTTTCTCTTTTGATTTATTCAGCTGAGTGTAGTCTATGCAATTATGAACATCCCCGTTAGCTTTCGGGACTACTACCATCACAGCTACCCAGTCATTAGGCTTATCAACTTTAGAAATTATGCCATTTTCTTCTGATTTGATTAGTTAATTTTCAGTTTTCATTTTTCAGCCTCGGACACCCAATAACATATGGTTGAATATCTTCTTTTAGGCCAATTGAATAAGCATCAGTTTTTAACAGCCCAATTCCATCAAATAGCTCAGGATATTTACTCACTATATGAGTATTGGTTTTTAATGAATTAGCCCATTTAATTAGTCTCAATCCTTCAATAACTGGCCTACCTAATAAAGGTTTTTGTTCTCCCAACATAACATAAATATCTTGCAAGCAAGTCTTATCCTCAGAGTAGACCAACCTAGCTCGGAATTTCCCAAGTACACGTATTGGAGACCTACCAGACCCAAACAGTTTTAAATCACAATTATCCAAACAATATTTCTTTTTAAAGCATTTTTCATATGTTGCTTCAGATATAATAGTAACATCTGCGCCACTATCTACACAGAACTTGAGTAAATTACTCCCTATAAAATACTTCATATGATTGAGATCGAACACAGTTTGTGTTATTCAAAAACGCTTCACCTTCTGATATTACATCTAATTGCATTACATTCTGATTGTAGAATTCAGAGTTTTCATAACCCGCAACATAGTTGATTTTGCTTTTACACATCCTTTAATAATGATCAACTCTGAAAACATTTCCGGCATTTAACTTTTAGAGCAGGACATGTAGAATTAACATGAGGAAATGACTTACACAATTCCAACATTTTCTGTTTTCATCAGGCTTATGTTATAATTGACTTCTTAATGGTCTTTTGGCAGCTACCCCAAAAACAGATTCCGATACATGACTTCTAACTATTGATTGCTGTTTCTTTACTGTCTCAGCCTGTCTCACCTTTCCTTCCACCATTCTCAGAGTTAAATTATCTTTGCATTTCTTCCGATAGTCTGGTATCTTGGATCCCTTGTATAATCTTAGTCATCACCAGCTCATCTTTAAGGTTGGAAAACTTGCAATTTACAGACATATGATGCAAGTCTAATAAATCTCTCAACTGGTTATCCTTCCAACTGGTTCCTTCCAAAAAACGTTGTACGTTCATTTACTATGTTTGTTTTTCCTTTAAGATACTCATTTACATAATCTATCACATTATCATAGCTATTCAGTGCTTTGTAGGAGAGGTTATACCTCTTCAAAACGTTTTCTGTTTTGTCTCCTAGAGTATAAATCAAAGTATTCACTTGGTAAATGTCTGGAGCTTCATTCAGCTTTGAAACAACTCTATTTCGTTCCTAGCGTCTAAGCCAATTCTCCCAGTTGGGATTTTCCCAATCCAGTTTTTCAGGAACATATATAGGTAATGGACGAAATGTTATATCTTCTTTGTCTTCTACACCTGACACCATGGATTGATGCCGACCAGGCATCTTAATTATATTAATAAAATAAGTCCTCACAATCAAATATAACCACACCTTTTTCTCTATCCCAAAACTCTCAACAAAACAATATAACAATTATTATACATATGGTTTCAACATATTTTTAAATAAATATTAATGAACAACACAGAAGGGATTTTGAACAATTCTTCATAGTTCTGAAATGGCAGCCTTTTTTACTCCCAAAACTGCCCCAATGTATTTCTTATGGGAAAATCACAAAAAGTAGTATTTTTGACCTAACTTGATGAACAAATCAAATCTCGAGTAAAAGTTTCAAATCTTCACAGTTCTACACACCTAACAAACGTGCACCTTATCCATGAATTTCAGCTTAAAAACTTTTAAGTTAGGGGTATCGGAGGCCCAAAAACTGAAATGTTTGGAAATATAAAATTTTTTAACTGAACTTATCTACTCCAGTAGGATATCAAATTAAAGCTATTTTTCTTCTGAATCCCAATATACTATCATATTTTGAAAAGGGCAATTAATAAGAGGTGTATGCTCCCCCCCCCAAAAAAAAAAAAAAAAAAAAAAACTATGAAAACCAAAAAGAGGGTAATACTAAAATAAAATGCCCAAGTGGGTATTAAACTGTAGGTATTTGTCTCCCAAATAACATCACATCATTGTATTTTGGAAGAGACAAAGCTTAAGGGCTCTGCCCCCTCCCCTAAAAATATGCTCAAAAACCCAAAATTGGGTAATGTTAAACTAATACTCGAGTGGGGTACCAAATAAAATCACCCTGGTGAGCCGCAGGCCGAACTCTCCCCGACGAGGCTGTAGCCTGAGTTTCACAAAGGAGCCTGTAGCAGAGTTTCTTGGCGAGGCTATAGGCTTAGTTCCACAAAGAGCCTAAAAATAGAGAGTCACCAGGCGAGGCCGAAGTCCGAGCTTACCTCACAAGCATAGCGAGTGATGACGGGGTTGGCACGTGAAGCATGCAGGGGTCCCCTAGTGTTTTAATATTCTACTGTTCATTAACCATAACCAGTAATTTTCCAAATGAATTGAATTCATAAATTATTGCTAAAATGCATATTTTGTGAATAAAAACAATAAGGTCTTCTGATGTTTAGGCTATCACTCTTATTTGAGAATAAAATTTAGGTAATTTATAGCCTCTATGTCTTGAATTATGTGCTAGGCAAGTTACTACTTTTGCATTTCAAATTAATGCTCTATTTACCACCTATGTAAATAGCTCTTTATGTGATGTTTATAAAGAGTTAAGAAAGAAATATATCTTGGTTAAATTACTATGGAATAAAATCACAGAGATAATTAAATCATACATTTAATGCTCTAAACATATAAGGCACATTGAGGTTCTTTAACCGGTCAATCTTTTTGCGACATTCTTTATTCCACCTTTATTCACAGATTTGGTTATAAGGTTTTTCACCCTGAAACAAAAATTTACTACAGTTAATTAACCGGTTCAAACGTCAAATTAATCAAAATATACTGTAGTACATAAATATTTCACTATAGAGGTCAATATGAACTAAAATTAAAACACACAAATTATATAAGCTAATCAATTATTATAAATATAAAAAGTAATGAATCCTAATTTAAACACCGAAAGAAAGGAAGAAAATTATCGATAGTTAAAGAAAAATAAACACAATAATAAATCAAAATTTAATAATAATAATCATGACAGGGTTGTAAAGCCATTGTTGTGAAAGATTTAGACTGTAACAAATCATAAGGATTTATTTACAAATCTATTTTAGAAAAGTTTTAGTTTTCTGGAAAAAAACGGTTGAGGTAATCTTACCGAGAATGGGTAGCACGAACTGAAGACCTCAACTTGTCTAATACTCCAACATATGTTGTGTTTTTATCTGCAAACATAATAAACCAATTTTTGGACATTAAAAGTTTCGACATTATGGTAAATATTTTCCCCTTCAGATTGTAAGTAAAAGCAAGCTAGAACTTACTGCACAGTTAATGATTTACTTGCACCTTCATTATCAGGTTCTTGTGCTCTGTCCCACCCAGATCTCTTAAAAACTATGATATTCTTTTGATAATACTAATTTGACCTAGCTCTATTATATTCATTCTAAAAACATATGATATATTGAGTTGTTTCTTCTGTCTTTTTCTTGTGTATCTAATGTTTATTATAGACCTAAACCGAGATATAATTATTTTTACATGTCAGGTAGTAAGAACATTGTAAGCTGGGTTAGGTTAACTTCTTTAAAAAAATACCAATCCATTTGCTCATTTTATATATAATTCAGTTTAAGTTTATTTACATCAATGCAACCTTTTCCATTTCAAATAAGTACGACTTAGATTAAAAAATCTGACATTTCATCAAGGAACATTTTATTGTCTCTTAATTTCATGCCTTTCATTCATGATTCATTAATTGCAATGCATACTTAAAATCATATACTATTGGCGAGTCATGAGAAGTCCTATTAACTTCATGCCACTGTGATAGTTCAGTGATGAGTCACAGTGGCATGATGGAGTTAACCTCTCCACAAAACATATGAACATGGGGACAAACCCCGCAGTCTACATCAATAAGGCCCTGACACCTGCAAGGAGATCTTGGTGGAGGTGAGGCGTATCAGAAAGGAAAAGAACTTCCGAAACATTTGGGTCCAAGGTGGGAAAATATTTCTACGTAAAGAAGATGGTTCGGCATTAATTCAGGTAACTTATTAGGCTGACAGAGAAAAAATAATGTAACCTTGTTAGACACTAGAAAGTTAATTAACTTTTAAAATTATTATTGAAAATAATTAATATTATATAATATGGATAGTTATTTACTCTTAACTATTTCTTAATGTATATAATAAATAATCAGTTTTTAATATTTCGTTCAATTTGTAAGCCATTGTGAATAAAAACTTGTAATAATTCATCAAAACATAAGGAGTCTCAGAAAAATTTTGATATTTTTATTAGCGAGTTATCGGAATTGAAATATGTACCAGAAGTAATCATTTTATCAGAAATCTGGATAAACCTCAAATGAGGCTTGTTTTTATACAATTCTGAAATACACAATATATATTAAATGTAGTGATAGTTATAGAGCAGGGGGTGTAGTTATTTATGTAAAAAATAATCTTACAGATATTGAATGTGTACAGTTTCAATGTGAAACGGCAGATACGTTAGTAATATTTTTTTAAATTTCTCGGTCACAAATTTTATATTTTTGCATTATATAGATTTGTTTTCAATTCACCTGATTTATTTATTAAAGAGTTCAGTTAATATTTAACAGAAATAAATAATATATTTAAGAGTATGAGTAATGTGTTTTGTATTGGCGATCTAAATATAGATTTAATGCTTACTAATAATATTTGTTCGGACAATTATAAAACAATGTTAGCAGGTAATAGATTGGAGAGTCTAGTTAACGATCCAACTAGAATAACTAAGCAGTCTCAAACTTGTTTGGACCATGTTTGTGTAAGAATAACTAGAAAAGACAGGATTACAGTAGATACATCTGTTGAACACCTGGATATCACTGACCACTCGATGATAAGAGTTGTTGTCAGTGTGGTGGGAGTGAATAATGAAGGAGACTTGTCCCTTATCTCTTCACCTGGTTATCGTATTGATTATATTCAACTTAATCAGCTGACAGGTCTTCTGTTTATAACGCAGCCGACGTGTCATTTTCTTTAGATGATTTCTTTAATATTTTTAAAAACACCATTGAGCAAGTAAAATACAGATTTATAATAAAAATAAACCATTCAATAAATTACAACCTTGGATGAGTGACTTTATATTTTGTTTTAAAATCATCAAAAGAAACAACATTTTTAAATTAGTAAAAAAACATCCTAATAATGAAAATCTAAAATCTTATTATAAAATTTATAGAAATAAACTGCACAAAGAAATCAAACACTTAAAAGATAACTATTACAAGCAAAGGTTTGACAGGTGTATGGGCAATTCAAAGGGTATTTGGGATACAATGAACGAAGTAACTGGCCAGTTAAATAAGGGTAAGGATTAAGGAAATAAATTATAAATTGATAACCAAATGGTTGATGATTCACTAAGAGTAGCTAATGAATTTAATAAATACTTTTTAGACATAGTAAGCAATCTTAATTTAAATAATGTGGATATTTCTGAAGAATTTTCCTCATTACAATACAAAGATTTATTTCTCAAGAAAAATCAAGTTAAAACTATCTTTATTGATGGAGTCTTACCAGATGAATTGATTTCAGTTATTATTTCCTTAAAGAACAATACTTCTCCTGGAATTGATGGAATTAATTCTAAATTAATAAAAAATATTTCCTCCAATATTTTTAATGTTCTGTTGTTTATAATTAATTTTAGTTTTTCAATTGGCAAATTTCCAGATTCTCTTAAAATTGCAGTTGTTATACCAATATTCAAGAGTGATTCAAAGTCAAAATGCAATAATTATCGTCCAATATATTTAATGTCATGCTTTTCTAAGATCTTTGAAAAAACAATGAAGAACAAATTAGTATAGTTTTTAGAAAAAGCACTATTTTTAGTACAAAACAATTTGGATTCAGGGCTGGTATGAATACTGAGTTTCTTTGTTGAATGTTATTACTGATATATGATGGTCTAAATGAAATTAAAGTGTCAGTGGTCTTTTTTTAAACATAAGAAAGACATTTGATACAGTGGATCACAGTATTCTATTGGGAAAGCTATATGACGGTGGTATTAGAGGGGTAACATATGACTGGTGTAAGAGCTATTTATTGCATAGGAAACAGTGTGTAAGGGTGAACCTGGTTGTAAGTGAAATGGGGGTAATTAAAAGTGGGATGCCTCAAGGATCTGTGTTAGGTGCAATATTGTTCATAATATATATATTAACGATCTCTGTAATGGAAATTTTCAAGGTAAATTAACTTCATTTGCTGATGACACAGCACTTTGTTAAATAAAAAAAGATTGGATTTCAATTCAACAGGCTATGAGCAACAACCTTAATGCACTTCAGTGGTGTTCACAAGGAATAGAATGTTATTAAGTGGAGAACAAACTAAATACATAAATTTTAGTCTAAAAAAATAGTATTGAATTTTGTTGTAATATTAGTTTTAAATGTCCAGACTGTCTAAGTAAGAATACTTGTTGTAATTTAAAATGTGTTGTTGTATATAAAATTAACGATATAAAATATTTGAGCCTATTTGTTGATAGTCATCTTACTTGGGGGATTCATACTACAAGATTAAAAGATAGCATCAATAACATAATAAGGTACTTTTATTTTTTTTAAAGATTTATGCAATCATCAAATTTTACGAATTCTGTACTTTGCTCTGATTCAAAGCAGAATTAATTATGGTATAGTATTTTGGGGAAATACTTATGAGTCCTATACGAAACCGATATACGTTCAGCAAAAACATGTAGTACAATTGATTTGTCATAGAAATATATATATATATATATATATATATATATATATATATATATATATATATCTATGAATAATCTAAGCATCTTTTAAGAATTTAAAAATCCTACCTTTGAAATATATTTATGTTCATAAGGTTCTAAAACTGTTCTATATTAAAAGTGAAAATGTCCATCCACATAATAATGAATATAGAAAAAAACTTAGAAATACTGAAAAATTCTTTATTCCAAAACCAAATAACGCATTTTTTGTAAAAACAATTAATTTTATTGCTCCTAGAATTTATAAGAAATTGCCAGATAATATCAAAAGTACATCAAATCTAAAACAGTCTTTAAATAAATGTATCATTTCTAATACAGCAATAGTATTCTTGTGAATATGTTATTTGAACATACTGATTTTAAGTTATTAATAAAAATAGATACCTAATTAAATACTAAATATTATTAATGTTAATAGTAATTTTGTACATAATTTTTGTCATTCAATTTAACCCTTTGAGGACCAGAGCCATTAAAAAAAAAAAAAAAAAGTTGTCAAAAATTTTTTTTTTGCAAACAGTCAGTTTTGTATGCGAAAAAGACCGCAAGAAATCTGCGTTTTTGCAAAGGTTTGTAAAATTTTTTGTATTTTTGTCAATTTTTAAGATATTTTAATAATTCTTTTACCAAAATGATTGTCATTAGTTACTCTAGCAACTAATAAGGGTATATTGCTGTTTGATTGACATAATAATATACCTACGCCGGAAAAAAAATAAAAGAACCAAAAAATAAAATAAAATTTTGACTTTGTGTGTCAACAGAAAAAAATCAATAAATATTTTTATTGTGGGAAACTATTTTATTCAATTATAAATGTTATAAAGAGCATGTGTACAAAATTTTATGTGATTTGGAATAATAATACACATTTTTTTTTTTTTTATCCCACAGTGGCAGTGGGCACTCACGCACTGCCCACTGCCACTGTGAGCGCTAGTGACGTGATGGAAACACGGAACAAAAAACAACCAATTAGTATTTTTTTTAGCTGTTCTTTTATCGAAAACATTATCAAGGCACTTAGTAAGAAACCAAAGACATTTAAAACAAGATACGGGATCATTCAATGTACTATAGAAAACATACTACACAAATTATTGCCCGCTGACGATATATCGTCAGTGGCGTTTTTCGCACTGTCGGCTGCTGACGATATATCGTCAGCGCGGGGTTTTTCGCACAAAATAGTACTGACGAAATATCGTCAGTTGGTCCTCAAAGGGTTAATGACCAAAGAAAATTGTTTGTTTTTACCTTTTCATTTTCTTTATATTATTGTTGTAATGTATAATGGCATGGTAACATTTATTTCATTGTATTTCAGTATAATTCAAGATATTACTTTGGATCTGAGATAATTCTTATGTAAGCAGGAATTATTAGTCAAAATCTGAACGCAACAAAGTGTTATATGCAGTGAAGGAACCTCTACTCAGGTATTGCCTTAGAGGCCCTATTATTTCCTAAATTATTGTTAACAGCAAGCGTTGGAAAAATATTGTATATATAATGAACAAAATTTTTATGATTTATTCTTTTTTACTTTATTACTTTATGTTTAGGTTGGTTAGGTTAAAGGGCACTAGGCCAGGAATTAGTATATTGGAAAGATAGGACATCAGCAAACTTACCTTAGAAGACAAGTTCACTTAACAACCAAGTAGTAGTAACATACACAAAAGAAACAAATAATCACACAAATTTTCAGTACCACTGGCACTTTCTTCAGGCGAGTAGAGGGTGGCCTCACCTTTTACTCACCTGAAGAAAATTTTGTGTGATTATGTGTTTCTTTTGTGTATGTTACTATTACTCTGGTGTTAGTGAACTTGTCTTCTAAGGTAAGTTTGCTGATGTCCTATCTCTCCAATTTACTTTATGTTTAATAAGAGATGTTCAATACCACTGTACGTGTATGGATGGGTGGGTGGATGAATAATACTGTACGTGTATGGGTGGGTGGGTGGGTCAATACTACTGTACGTGTATGGGTTGGTCAATACCACTGTACGTGTATGGGTGAGTGGGCAGGCTTTTTTGTCAGCCTGACAAATGAAAAGAACTATTATTCCTTTTTATAAGCTGGGAACTTGCTGCATATAATAGATATTCAAATAGGTCATTTTCTTTGTTAGTATTATGGTACTCTAATCTCAATGTAGATGACGACTTATTGAATTTGTATTAACATTTTAGAAAATGATTATTATATTTAAAGCGCTGATTTCCATTGAAACAGTGTAATGTACCTGTTATAATTACTAATTATGATATCTACACAACTGACTTGTACAGTTTCAAAGGAAATCATCGCCTTCAATATCACAGAGGCATGAAGTTCAGAGGACTTCTCTTGACTTGTCGACTGTAATTATGTGCCTTTCTTATATTTTAGTTTAACTATTCAAGAGAAGATAGACTCAGACTGGAGAGTAAAAACTTTATTAACCTTTAATTATCCTGGCAATGGTAAATAGTTTTCAGTGTGCATCACCTTTAATAATTTAATACTAAAAAGCCTGTTAATTTATTGCATTTATATTTTAATACATGGTTGACATAAATTTAATCACTTTAAATTAACTGATTCAAGTTGATTTTAATAAATTTAAAATCATTGCATTTACTTACGTATATAAAACTGTATATGTTATAAGGAATACATTATGACCAAATAATTAATTTTTTTTCCATTTAGGAGTCCACACGGTTGAAGATCTTTATCTTGCTCTGATCTTGGTCTTACTCTGAAGGGTGGTTGGTTTTATAACTGGACAGCTCCCATTCTCTTGTTTAGGAAATGTGGGTAGGAGGAGAGTCTGGACAGCAGATCCTCTTCCACTGCTCGGCCCTAGCTAGGAAGCAGGCTCTCACCTTGGACGGCATATCAGAACGTGGCCAAGGTGTAACACAGGAAAATCTCATCAAGGCAATCTCAAGGTCCTCTAAGGATCTTGTATTGGATGAGGTTTAATTGAATGATAATCATCGCCACTGTATGCGTATGGGGCATGTGAGACACTACTACTGTATGTGTATGGGAGGGCAGGTAGTATATCACCACGTGTATGGGAGGGCGTGTGGATCATCGACACTGTACGCGTATGTGGCATGTGAGACACTACCACAGTATAATTTAATATAAATTATAATATAAAGATTAAATATAAATATGTTGTACTCACTGCAGTAAGGTTTATCTTCTGTAGTTATGACAGAAAATACACCACGTGGTTTGAAGTTAGGTGTGTCCAGGCCGACAGGAAGGCATGTGTCTTCCGTACAAGAGTCGAGGGAGGGGGCCAGAGGACTTACAAATCCAGTGCTGAAACAGGTCAAAAAGATAAGTTTTCCAAAATTATTCATAAAATGACATTAGTATTTCTGAAATTTCGAAGAACAAATTAATTGAAGAAAAAACTCAGATAGAAAAATAAATTTTTTTTAACTTGAGAAAATGTTTGAGTAAACTCATATTAAAATATTTTTGAAACTAGTTTAACTGCTTTAACGCTGACATTGCCACGAGCGCACGTCATAGTTCTAAAAATGCCAACGTGAGCCATGAGCGCACGCCCCTTGGTCCTGCTAAAACTGCCCGATGTGCACTACAGGTGCACGTCATGTGTTTATTATAATTGTTATTTTATTTGTCGACCGAATGCTTTCAAACTTGCCATAGTGATCGAAGACAATATGCTAATTAGAAAAAAAAATTGTTACTAAATTAGTCATTGTCATGATGTCATAACAGATGTTTATATTTAGTGTTTATCTTCTTTGTTTACTTCTTGTGGCCATTTGTACTATGCTTACATTCTTAGATATGAGACGCTGACACAATGTTGTTGGTATTTTTAGGCAAATATGAATGGTTATATGAGTGTAGGATGAGTGTAGTCTGGTTACTAACTGAGTTCAACTGTTCCTCAGAAAGGGCAATTTATTAATAGCCCAACAGCCAGGGCAACTAAGGGACCTACAGCTTTTACGTGGAATCTGAACCACGTAGTGCTGGTCTGATTTTTCAGCTAATTGATAAGCCTGATACTCAGTTATCTCCATACTGCAAGAGACATAATAGACATTTTGGTGCTGGTCCGAAGTCAGAACCTCACTTAGTTGGGTAAAAGCATACGTTAATTTCCCAATTCATTGCTTGATATACTGAACGTGTGTAACCTAGCTGAGCAATATAACAACACCCAAATATTTATGGTGGTCCACACGCTCAATAATGCCACAACTTCAGGCAGCAGACCTCGGATCACCACAAGAATGAAATTGTAGCATTCTCAAACCTGGGCCTAGATCATTTCGTAAATAAATTGGGGGGAGGCATTTCGTTTTTATTACATTGATAGTAAGAATATTTTTGTCTAACCACCTTTTAATTTTTGTCAAATCTTCTGACGCCTGGCAGTACACCTCCTCCCACGTACCACCTACCGTAACAACACCGGTGTCATCAGCAAACAAAAATAACAAACTTTTAAAATTTTTTTTGAAAGATTATTAATATAAATGAGGAAAAGTGATGGTCCAATAGTGCTACCCTGGATTACACCAAATTCAAATGAATATGGGTCACTATATATGCCTTCAATGTGAACTCTTTGTTCCCTCCTATTGAAATAACTTCTAAACCAATTTAAACTGTTATTTTGTATCCCAAGGTATTTTAATTTTTTAAGTAATTTTTCTCTGTCCATAGAATCAAATGCCTTAGCAAGATCTAAAAATGTTATTAATATTTTATTTGAACTTTCTTTTCCAAAATTTGAAATAATTAATTTAGAAATATCAAACAGTGCATCTGAGGTATTTTTGTGCTTACTGAACCCATACTGCACATTTGATATTATTTCATTCTGATTTAGATAATTTGTTAGTTGATGATTAACACATTTCTCAATTACTTTAGAAACAGTTGTTAGAAGACATATCGGTTTGAAATTGCTCATTACAGATTTTGACCCTGATTTGAAAATAGGAACAACTTTAGCAATTTTTAATGTGTTTGGGAACTCACCAGATCCAATACTTAAACTGACAATGTGCAATAAAGGTTCAATCAGTACTTCAATATCGTCTTTAATAATATTAGTTGGAATATCATCCCAACCAGGTGCCGAGCGACCTTTTAAATTTAGTATAGTCTCGAATAGTTCTTGTCGAGTAACATTTCTCATTACAAAAACTGAGTTCACAGCATGAGTGACATCTTCATCGCCTACAGGCCCATTTTGGGTGAGTGCACCAGCCAGCCGTGCTCCCACAGAGGAGAAATAATTGTTAAACATATCGCAGATTTCTTTAATCTTAACTGAAGAGGCAGTGTCGCCGTGCTCGCAATAAGCCTCCACATGGAACCCCTCCCTTTTCACAGGGCGACCAGCCACCTCGTTAACTACCTGCCAAAATTTTCCCGAGTTTCCTGATGCAAGATTAAATTTATTCCTAAATTAGCTAAATTTAGTTCTTTATTAAAGAATGTAAAATGTTGAGATACCTATTATATTTGTTACGTTGAAATGTATTAAAAGGTTGATTTCTGAGTTTCCTACTAAGTTTATCGCAGTGTCTAATGGACCTAACAATACCACCGTATTGTTAGGTAGCTTAATAATTTTTATAATGACTTCATCATTAAGTAGGGAGACACATGTATTATATATACAGCAAAGAAAACAGACTGTATGGATTTTTAATTCGATTATCAAGACACATATGTTATACAGCAGCTTTGAAGACGTTATATTGTGCTCTGGTTCGGAAAATTCTCAAATATGGATCTCCATTGTAGAATCCTCACAAAAAATATCTCATTGATGAGCTGGAGTGAATTAATTGATTTGTCCGTATGTTGGGTGTAAAGAAAGGTTACTCTTTCCATGAAGTGCCGATTGATGATCTGTCTTTAGACCTTGGACTTAAACCTCTTGCAGATCCTCGATTATTGACTATTGATAACATAGTCTCAGCTGATCTTGTCCTACTGCAAAAGATCCTCAATGTAAAAGTTGATTGTGCTTATATACTATTGTGCTGATATACTTAAGTTGATTCCTCTAAAGACACCATCATTCACTCTATCCAGAGACCTCTATCAGGCATCATCATCATCATCATCATCATACCAACTATGCAGCAAGAAGACAATGGTCCATCTTCAAAGAACTGGAAACCGTGTTGCCCACACTGTTGACTTCTTTCGGGATAGTGTGATGACACTTAGAGGCAAAATCAGAGGTCAACAGATTTAGTGTTTTTTTAAAAATGTAAACGCTTAATATTTGTATTATTTTAATGAAAAAACCCGAGATATCCATCGATATGTTAAATAAAATAAGATAAAGTAGCATAAATTTAAACTGCCTCTTGACGATACAACATTATGGATTAAATAAAAGAGATGATAAACTTTCATTATCTTGGTCAAATATGATTAGGAAATACAGTACTTTTAATAACGTTACTCTTAATAGTAATAAAAACTAAACGTCAACTTTATCCTCCAAAAAAGTGACTGACTCCAACTTATTCTCTATTATACCAAAAACACCTCATACTTCTATAGCTCGATACAAAGCCATTGAGTCTTTATTAAGCCTAATGCCCTAAAATTAACCTGTAAATACTTTTAACAAATAAAGAATGGGCTTCAGGGGTTCTATTTCTAAATGAAGAAATAAACTGAAGGAAACAATTCGTTGCTTATTGAGTTATTACACAATTGGTTTACAAAATTAACCATCATGTGTTGAGTAACGTACACTTGTTTTTTATCTGAGGCGTGTTTTTAATGTACCGTTTAGGAATCCCGCCGCTATAGCGCTGTGTTTGGAGTTCAACGCTGGGTACTACTATCTGTTGGCAATCCACAGCCCCTGTTACGGCTCGATTTGACTGCATTTAATATCATTTATGACTGTTTAAAAATCCTCCTCTGATTAAAAATGCTGCCAACGGTAAGGTACATATTTCGATAAGTTTTCTTAATGCTAAAGGCATGGAAGCAGCTTGCATTCATCGAGAGATCTGTGAAGTTTCTTGAGAAAACAGAATGAGTGATTGGATAGTATGAAATGAAATGAAAATAAATGTATTCCCCAAACATTCAAATGTATAAATCAGTAAGTTAAATGATATTGTTCAACATAATAATACAAAAATACATTGAAAAATAATGCAAGTAATCACTAAAAAAAATTTCTAAGATAAAAACAAAAATAATAAAAATTGTACAGTAATTCCTGAAGGTATGGACATGGGTAAGAGCTTTTAAGGCAGCCGTATGAATGTGCATGATAACAAAGTGGGAAACCTTCACTCATTGCTGATGACTTGGTGCAAACCTTTGATGAAAAAGTCAGAGAAAACAGGCGCTTTACAACTGCATCCTTATGTAGTGTGTCTTCAAGTGTCAAAAAGTGTAATTTATGAAATTGTGACAAAACGTTTGAATTACATAACGATTCAAGGCACATGAGAGTTATGTTTACGATAGGTTCCCAACATGCTGATGGAGAATCACAACAACAAATCTTTGCCCAGAATCATAGAAACAAATGTTTAAACAGTTCTCTCACATTCATAGAGCTTTAGAATCGTGATGGATACAATTTTTAAAACCAAATTGTTACGGTGATAGTATCATGATGAATGTCAGCTGCTTTCATGCCCTTAGCGTTAGGAAAACTGTCACAGTGGATAATTTATAGTCGGCGGGATTTTTAATCGGAGGAAGAATTTTAAACAGTCATAAGCGACCTTAAATACAGTCGAATGTATCTGAAATGATGGCTGTGGCTTTCTAACAGATAGTAGATTAGATTATATTAGATACACTGTGGGCCTACATGTGGAGTCCTCTGTTAGACCCATTATCTTCATATGTCTATGGAAGAACTGGAGATGGGAAATTATAGACCAGTGTCGGTGCTGCCCTCATTATCAAAGATATATGAGAGAGTAATGCAAAAACAATTGCTTGAATTCCTGGAGGAGCATAAACTGATTGACCACTGCCAACATGGTTTCCGAAAAGGAAAGTCGACTATTACAGCTGTAACAGAGTTAGTAGAATCAGTTATTGAATCTATCGACAACCGTGAAAAATATGTGGGTATTTTTATGGACTTCTCAAAGGCTTTCGACAGTGTATGTCATAAATCCCTATTAAATAAATTAGAAATATTAGGTATTAGACATAAGGAGTTGAAATGGCTTTCTTCTTATTTAAATGATAGATACCAGTTTGTAGAAATCACGCATATTTCTGATCAAATGCTGCATCGCATTCATTCTACCAGACAAAAGGTTAAATTTGGAGTTCCTCAAGGATCTATTTTGAGTCCACTTCTCTTTGTATGTTATGTCCAAGGAATGAATAAAAATATCAATCTTGAAAGAAATAAATTAATTCAATATGCTGATGATTCTACCATAAAAGTTTCAAGTAAATCGAAGGACCAGTTGGAAATATCGTGCTTTTTAGAAATATCCGCATTAAAACAATTTTTTCAAGCAAACAATCTACATTTCGATGAAAAAAAAACCAGTATTATAAATTTCCATACAAATAAAGATAAAAATACAAACTATCCAAACATTTTATTGGACAACAGTGAGTTGACCCTAACAACACATACAAATTTCTTGGGTGTATTACTAGATGAAACTTTGAGTTGGAATGTTCATATTGAAAAACTTTTAAACAAAATAAATTCTGGATTGTATGCACTGAAACGAATGACTTTTTTTGCTCAACTGTAATTTTAAAGTCAATATATTTCGCACATATTCACTCTCATATTGAGTATGGTATTTCACTTTGCGGGGGAACTACAAATTACAACTTACAAAAAATCTTTATTTCCCAAAAAAAAGCCATAAGATTGATTTTAAACTTAAAATTTGATGACTCAGTCAGAAATCAATTTAAAGAGCTAAATATTTTAACAGTTTTTGGGCAATATATTTTTGATACAATATGTCTTGTAAAAGAAAATTTAATTACGAAGCCGAATCAAAACCACCGATATAATACAAGGAATAAGCAGGAACTTATTACTACCCACCACAGACTAGAACTTTACAAAAAGAAACCATCTTACGTAGGTTTAAAGTTTTATTCCAGATTGCCTAAAAATTTAAAAGATCTGAATGTAATAAAAGATTTTAAGAAAGAACTAAAAGAGTACTTCATTAAGAAAGAACTATACTCATTGGAGGAATTCCTTCAAGGTTAAGTAGTTTAGTATAAGTTAACATTAATGAAATATGTTAATCTTAAAGTTTGATGCTATTTGTTGTACCATGTACAAAACCTGTAAATAAAGATTTTATCTATCTATCTATCTATCTATCTATCTATCTATCTATCTATCTATGTCTGTGAAGAAGATTATGTCCGGTCACATTCCTGTAACCGCCCTCACCTTGGCCCGGTTACAGCTCAGCAGATCTCTGCTGTACCTGCGATCCGGTCCTTGGATAAGTGCACGAGACTGCCTGAGCCCGCACTCGATCCTCCATGTGTCATCGTGTTCCTCGGATGTCCACCTGTCAATTCTTCTTTTTATCTTTTGAAAAGGAATACCAAGTGCCGGCTCCGGCCCCAGCAGAGGGCACTTTGCCCCTCTCCTAGCCAGTGCATCGGCTCTCTCATTTCCATCAATACCAGCATGCCCAGGGACCCATATGAGTCACCTGTTTACGCTGGCAAAGAGTCTCCAACAGATAGTAGTATACAGCGTACATGCGCTGAACGCCAACCATAGAGCTACAGAGGCGGGATTCCAAAACGGTACTTACTTTAAAAACACTCCTCGTATTAGTTTAAGTAATAAATGTTGATACTTACTTTAACAACATTTGAACTGCACCAGCTTTCTGCCCCCATAAAGTACAAGGGCTGTCCATTGTATCAATGAAATACAGATAGCTACGACCATGGGAGCATCCCACCGCTTTAGAAATATCTGCAACATAGTTAATCCAATGATAACTCAAAAATAATTTACCTATATATTTTAAATGACATTTCAGTTTATTTTTATGTAGATCTTACCAAACCAGTTCTACTCTAAAATTATTTTACTAATGAAACAAAAATCAATTCTATTACATGACATAAAAGAATATGTACAAACTAAATTTGTTTCTTTAAATTCGTATGAAGAATATAATGTATTTTATGTATTATTGTCTTTGACTAATGAATACTACTGTTCAGGCACATGTCGTAGTTGGTGATCAGTTTATCTAAACTTTTTATATGGAAACATCACACCAACGAAACTTTACAACACTGTCTCATCTCATAATCAATTATTTTCTACTTGCCATGTAGGCCTTTTGTTAAAGCAAAGACTATATAAACTATGAATAATTTAAATAATCTCCAATAAAGAAGTCAAAGAAGAAATGGACAAAAACTATGTATTTTAAAGTTTCTTCTTTCTTTCTTTTTTTTTTTTTTTTAAGAGAGGCCAACCTCCTTCTTTACCTTACTCTGCCCATTCCTCGTAGACTATTATTCTGTGCGAGGAACTTAATCAGACAGAGTAAGGGGGCGAACCAGTACAGTAGAAGGTGAATATTACCATTGATTTTATACACAAATAGATTTCCCATCCAATGTTAAATTTTGAGTCTCAAAATATCAGCTGTTTTTGTGGTCCATTGTGGAGCGCTAGTGTAGCTCCATCTAAATGTAATGCGGTTTAAAACAGCTGTGGTTGCGGGCCTCACTAACTAACAAAATTACTGCCACAAATATTCCTATTAGATGGTTTATCTATTGTAGGTGTATATAATCAAGGATATTACTGATAAATCTCCCGGTCTAGGCCGGATTCGAACCAGCGCTATCTCTAACCCAAGCTCAAAGTCCTGACGCCTTAGACCACTCGGCCACCGGCTCGCCCACCAATGGTTTATAGGCATTGAATGATTATAATTGGGCCAGAAAGAAAGTGACATTATATTTAGCACATATAAGGGTTTCAGCAGCGGAGGGAAAATGTTTCACCATTTAAGCTGCTTTACATCACAGACATGACTATTTTCCGACTTTAAGTGTTCAACTTCTGGAATGGCTTTTAGTTAAAAAAAACTATAATAAACCTACAAGTTTGTTTAGTTGCTATTTGCTGTTTACATTATTATTCATTGTGTTATTGTTATTGTTATTATTCATTGTTATATGAATACCAAGTAATGATTTCATTTAATCGCTCTAAGCTTGATTCTTTACTGTAAGTGAATCCAACCAATGGTCACTGCTGATAATGACATAGTGGGTGGGGCTTGCTATTGTGCCTCCAGCACGTGGCCTACTGTCATCCCTATTGTCGGATTAAAAAAACAATGTACTCGAGTTTGAACCTCTGCTACAAAATAAATACTTATCCGATTTCATTTTGTTGTACACCAACATTTATCTTATTTAATTCTACGCAATATCATATAATTTACGTGTTTTTTAAAGACATTAAACATTTTTTATAGCAGATAGAATACAAAAAACATGAAATTTTAGTACTTTTGGAGTAAAGATCAACTTAAAAAATTTTGTAGACATAAACTAATGAAGATAAGTCAGTTAAACTTTAACCATATGTGAAAAAATTCTAGAATTTTTACTCTTTTACAAAAATTGTTTTGTTGTAATTTTTGTAAACCCTTGCATTCTTAATAATGGCTGATCATACAAACTTAAAAAACGATTAAAAAATACTGGATTGAAAAAAAGCAAGATTATACAACGGTAAGTGCGATAAAAAAAACTTGCGATTTTATATCACATGATAATTCAACAGACTCTGATGAGCAGTCATGTGTAAGCAAATCGTGGGCCCAGTACTTCAAAATTAGTCTCAACTGAGCATTGCGGCATTACCAAATCGTGCGCCTGGAAGTATTTAAACATGCACGAAAGGATTATTACTTTTTAAGTATTGAACAGTTAATCAATCATGTTTTCTATCTAAATTTAAACCATTGTTTAATCACCTTATGTCATGAGGACTTTGGACCTCCAACGACAGATTTAAAAAAGTTATAGCTCTAAAAGGATTGTCAAATTAAAAAATAACTTATTTACAGTATTTACAATTATGTAAATTTCACATGTAACAGCCTGAATGTAACGTGAAAATGAGAGCCACCCATATTGGTGATTTGCAGGATGTACTAATCACATTTCTAGTAACTGTGAGATATTCATCAGCCTTTAGCTGTGTAACATGTCTACCTGTCATTCATAGCTAATAAGTCCCGTAATACGGGGTGGAAGTGCAGCCGCAATGACGTGGCAACATCGCGTCTGGTGTCCCACTGTTTGCGCGAGCTACCGTGCATCTATGTTTGTTGAATTATCATGTGAAATTGCAAGATTTTCTTATCACACTTACTGTTTTATAATCTTTCTTTATTTTTCAATCCGGTATTTTTTAACTTTTTTTAAGTTTGTATGATCTGCCATTTTGAAGATTGCAAGTGTTTACAAAAATTTTGTAACAGTAAAAATTTTAGAATTTCAGCAAACTATAAAAAACAACCTTCTTCACATGTGGTTAAAGTTTAACTGACTTATCTTCATTAGTTTTTGTTTTAGACATTTTTGAAGTTGAGCTTTACTCCAAAAGTGCTAAAATTTTGTGTTTTTTTTTTTTTTTTATTCTACCCGCTATAAAAAATTCATAAATTCTTCCAAAAACACGTAAGTTATATGATATTACGTAGAATTAAATAAGATAAATTTTGGTGTACAACACAATGAAATCGGATGAGTATTTATTTTGTAACAGAGGTTCAAACTTGAGTACATTGCTTTTTGAATCCGACAGTAGTTGCCATGACAATTTTTAAATGGAATGACACTGTGGGGATAGGGTAGTTCTCCATCTCACTTCTACCACTCAGTGCGCCTCTCTTGCACCAGAGCATTCAGTAGGTCACTTTCTGTGTGACCTACCTATAGGAGAACCAACAATCAGTTAATATTCCTACATTAATTTTTTGCCAATGGAGCCTAGCATGGTTGAACTAAGACAACTTCTTTTCAGAAAGAAGGTATAGCCATTTTTGATGATTTATTTAGTTTAGATCCTACCCAATTTACATAATACTATAACTAAATGGACTAAAAGAGTAATTTTATATTCTATAACTTATCGTTTGGTGTTGCCTCCCTTTTGATAATCTTGCTGCCTGCTCCCTTAACCCTGAACAAAGTAACTCCTATTCGTTTGTTCCTTCCAATCCTCCAGTTCCTAACTCATTCCTTTACGGTCTCGCAGGGTATAATATCTGTATATACACTGAACTCCCCTAATAATTCCAAAAACTCCATTCAACGGCATATGGATACTGGAGTAACATAGTGCGGTCATGAGTAAAATCACATAAAATCACGAGTAAAACAAAAAAGAGGCAAGTTACATAACTACAGCAATGAAATTAGCGCTCTAAAAGAGGCTTTCTTAAAGGCACAAAATAAGTTTTTCCTAACAGGAGCTTTAAACGATAAACAATCAGCCTCTGCAAAAAAGAAAATTTATGATAAAAACTGAAACAATCGAGACAAGAAACTAATGCTTCGTACATTAATGAAGCGAACAATAAACCCAAAGCCATATGGAGTGTCATTAACAATGTAAGACAAAGGAATAAAGACCCTGATATAGCACAAATGCAAATACAACATGACGGTGAATTGATAACAGACGCTTATAAAATTGCTAACTGTCTCAATACTCATTTTGCAAACATTGCTAATGAAACCCTGAATGCAAATCAAATAAACAATAGTTCAGCACAGAATATTATCAATCATCAACCAACCACCAGACACACACTAAACTCTTTGCGGCCAACTTCAGTAGATGAGATAGTAAAAGTGATAAGCTCGTTGAGAAGCTCAAACTCTGCTGGTGTAGATGAAATATCAACCAAGATATTAAAATACTGTGCTAATGAATTACTAACGCCTCTATTGCTCATCACAAATATGTCCATAGAAAAAGGTATTTTCCCATCCAAACTAAAAATAAGTAAAATTTATCCTAAACTAAAACAAGGCGATTGTCTAAACATATCTAACTATAGACCGATTTCCCTTCTACCATCAGTCTCCAAACTCATAGAAAAAATCATACTCATTAGACTCATAGAATACCTACAACAAAACCAGTTACTAACTGATAAGCAACATGGATTTACTTCAGGTAAATCAACCACAACTGCAATTACAGACCTTGCTGAATATATAATTGACAATATAGAAACTGGCAATACAATCACTTGTTTTTACCTAGACCTAAGCAAGGCTTTCGACTGTTTAGGGCATAATCTCATACTAGCTAAACTTGAAAACCTGGGTATCAAACAAACAGCACTTAACTGGTTTTCCAGCTACCTTGAGGGACGCACACAGATAGTTGAATTGAAAGAGGTAACTGATCGCCTCACAAGAACAGTACAGTCCAAACCACTACAGACTACAAGAGGAGTTCCACAAGGGTCGGTCCTTGGACCAGTCCTGTTTGTTCTATTAGTCAACGACTTCCCAAAACATTTGGAAGGACTATGTGGATATAATCATGTATGCCGATGATACTGTCTTAATAACAGCTAATAAAAATATTGAGCAGCTAGAAATAGATACTTACATCGCTCTGAACGTGGCACAGGATTATACCATGAAGAATGACCTTGTTCTGAATGAGGACAAAACCAAACAATTATCACTGGGAAGTAAAAAAGCATTAGTAACTGAAATGCCTGGTTTACAAACAGTTGATGAAATCAAACACCTCGGTGTTGTTTTTGACAGCAACATGAGCTGGAAGAGACACATTGACAGCCTTTGCCTTAAGCTTAACTCAGTTCTATTTGCCCTGAAAAGAATAAAGGCAACCAGCACTCTTGAAGCTACAAAAATAGCCTACTATGCGCTATTTGGAAGCCACCTGCGCTATGGAATTACTGTGTGGGGTGGGTCAACAGAAAGTAACCTTCACAGAGTCCTGGTCATACAAAAAAAGCAATGAGGACAATGGCAGGACTGGGCCCAAGAGATAGTTGCAGAGGCATTTTTAAAAACTGGAACATATTGACTGTAACATCTATTTATATACTGGAAACCATTCTCTACAGCATAAACAAAGACCCTCCAAAACAAGAAACCCTGCACAACCATTATACGAGACACGCAGCAGACTACACACTACCTATACATAGAACGGCCTTATTCGAAAAGGAACCATCATACGCAGGACTAAATATGTACAACATGCTGCCAGGACACGTGAAGGACGACAATCGAAGAGCAATGAAAAAGATGCTTCAAAGCTGGCTGCAAGACCAAACTTTTTACACAATGACTGAGTTTTATTCATGGAAGGATGAAATTTAACTGTAAACTTTTCTTAAGTTGTATAACTTCTTTTTTTACTAATTAAATTTTGACTCTGTAACATATCTTGAAGATACTGTTAATAAATCTATTGACTATTGACTATTGTTCTCATGATTCCATAAGATAAATAAAATATCAAAGAAAATAAATTTTACAATAATAGTACAATGACAATACTCACTCTCAACAGTTTGGTGAGCCAAATCTTGAATGCTTGTGGGCTGGAAAGCTTCCTTTGTAATTTCCTGCATAATTGTAAGTGGATTCTTACAGCCGGGTTGCAAATTTCCTCCATTAAAGTAAAAATCAACATCTCCTGCAAATCACGGAATCACAAATCACAGATCATGAGATTTCAAACATAGTATGAGGCCTCTACATGAGAAAGGAAGCAAGCATGATTGTAATAATTAAAGACCCACATCTATCAATTCATTGCTTTCAAACATTCACGAGTATGTATTGTTGATCAGATTCCTTCAGCTCAATAAAATGTGAAAGTGCCGTGAGTGGGTTTCGTAAAATCCAAAGCTTCCATTTTGTCTCTTACCTTCTACAGTGTTAAAGAACATTTGGAGTGCCAGCAAAATTAGTGCTTTAGAATAATTTTGTTTTTAAGGTACTGTACTTCACAATTTAATGTAATGTGATTTTTTGTTGTAAAAAAATTAAAAGAATTTTGATTTTATTTGTCAATCTTTAAAAAAAGCATATGTCATATTATTAAAACTTAAAATTAAATTTAAAAAAACATTAAATTAGATTACCAGGTAAAATTACAATTTCAATAAAACCAGCATTGAAAAAATATATCTCAAACTCTACATAGAATAATGAATTCTCTTACACTGTACGAGTATATAAAAGCTTCGTTCAGAATTCAAGGAAGTAGATTTATGTTTTATACATGACAAACTTTTACTGGTGCTTTTCAAATGTATCGTTTTTACATTAAAATTTAAAATTAATTTTTGAGAATCCCAAAATAATAATATATTTTGTACGTGGTAGCACAAATAAAAGTTCTTTGGTATACTATAAAAGTCAGTTTTTGGAATGTAACTTTTGTTTACTTATGTAATGTTTAAAAATATTAAAGAGTAAGATAAATCATTATAATACATCAATGGATCCAAATAATGTATTTTGTCACTAATTTGAAAGCACATCTTTGTTTTTTTTAGTAAGGAGTATTTATTTATATTAAACTAAGGAATATTTTTTAAAGTTCACTGACAATAAGATATGTTTTGTTGTTTATTATAGTAAAAACTTTCACAGCTACCGACTGGTACCCAACAATACAAATTATTGAAATTATTTAAATCAAATAATGTGTTGAAATTATAAATCTGAAAAGAAATCAGCTGAAAAATAATGTTTGATAAATTAATACTGCATTGCTTAAAATTAAGCTTGCTTGAGACAGTTACATGAAATGGTTTAAAATGCAGTAATACAGTGCCAGTAGTATTTTTAATATGAAACAGTAAAGAATTTGTTTTGTTTTTTTTTTTTACATTTTATGCCATACTTTAATAATGAGTGTATACTTAATTTCTTTTAAAACAAATCTGAAGTTTTTGGATTTTATTGATTATATATCACACAACTCACCATTAGGCTTTAACATTCCAAAGCTAAAAAATGGGATGAAAGGCAAGCTGTCAGTGTGAAAAACGTCAACAAACACTGCATCTCCCTTGTCCAGTCTCACTTCCTCAGTGGCATTTTCAAAACCAGGCTGTGCTGGATCAAATGCTACAGCAACATAATTATGCGTTAAAAAAATGTCACAAATCAATTGTTCTTAGTAATTTTATACTAAATATCTTATTATTTTTAAAAAGCAACGTCCAAATGAACTTTTTTTGGCTCCAAGTAATTTTAATTTTTAAATTTTTATTGAGGTTTTCAACCATGAGAAATTGATTGGCACCGGTCTCAACCCTGAGAAAATTCTGACTTCTGCCCCAGAGGTTCCTAGACTTCCCGTGTATTACAATGAGGCTGCGCAGTCGACTGTGATGTCACATGTGCAAAATCAGCTGATTTGTTTATTCTATTAAATACTGGTAACTAAATCTACCAAATGCATAGAAGCATTCAGCTAAATAGTAAGCAAGTTATTTATCACTTATCGGCTGGAATTGTAATTATGGGAATTAGAACAGTATTTTTGTGTTCATTTTTGCTATTTAACAAATGTGATGTCATGGGTAATGCGTGTGATACCTATCGTCTTCTTTTATAGGTACCGTGCTTTTCGTGTGCATTGCTATAGTTACTTAGCAGTATATTATTTATTTTGAATTTTGCAGAATAAGCTTAACCATTATAAATAAGTGTTGTTTGCCTGAACTAAAATCCCTTGTTATTGAATTATAGCAGAAAAACCAATATGGAATCATTATCAACTTCTAGCAGAAAGTGGGTTATGAAAATATATGTATTTACCTCCTAAATCACATTATTCATTACATCTTGGAAGAAAACACATTCTTGGTTCTGCCCCCTCCCCAAATAAAAAATATGCTCAAAAACCCAAAGTTGGGTAATGTTATATTAATACACCCAAGTGGGGTATCAAATTAAAGGTATTCTTCTCTTAATTACTAATATACCATCAGATATTAGAAAACACTATGTTATGGGTTCCAATGCCCCAAAAACCAAAACTCATGGTCATACTGCTTAAGAATCCTGGCTAGGCCGTAGGCCGATCTTTCTCACGAGTCGACATGCCGAGATCCACAAATGGGACTGTAGCAGAGTACTCGGTAAGGCCGCAGGCTGAACTTTCCCTTTTAGACTGTAGGCTGAGTTCCACAAAGGTGCCTGTAGCAGAGCATCTTGGCGAGGCCGCAGGCCGAGTTCCACAAAGGGACTAAAGGTAGACGTAGAAGACCTCCGAAACAAAATCTTATTAATAACTTACAAGGTAGAGCAACAAAAAACGATCCTCAGGATACTCTGGGAGATATGGATGCTAACTCTTCAGTTTGCAAAATTCAATGGAGCATAGCTCAGCCTCCCGGTACTTCATAGAACAAAAGAGCCTCAGATGTACACGTTTATTATGTTGTATTCTCTTTAAAATAACCAAATCTTTGGCACATTCTGACACATTAAGGTGGCCACTTCTCAAACTCCCAAGCCACCGCTGTACAGCCCATAGTAGCAATATAATTTTACCTTCAGCAGGTCAAAACATGTTTTTCTATTTCAACCATACGGGTCGTGTTTATTATTATTATTAGTTATAGTGAAAGCTGTATGATTATTAAGGGCCCCATTCTAGTGGACCATACGTTGAGTGTTTTTATGTAAAATCATCAAGATTGACACTTAAATATTCACATATTTAATCATGAATAAAGTACAAAAGCCTGCTCAATATTAAAAAAAAGCCAACTTGTGGTCCACTAGGGTTTTAAATGTCACTTCAACAATTATGATACGATTATTATTGCGATGGGTAACGGATAATCAATTAATAAGTTGAATATACAGCAATTCACTAATAGATTGTAAATTTTATTTTACAATCACTCATTCATAGTCATTATTTGAAATTTCTTTGGTTATGCTGTCAAGTCATCAAAACTATAGAAAAATATTGGGAAAATACATGTTCTGACATGTACACAATGTAAAGAACAGGAGCTGATTAATTAACCAAGATTCCAATCTTTTTTTAAGGAGAGACCGATCTCTTTAACCTTACTCTGCCCATTCTCTATAAGACTATTGGTCTGAGCATTTCTGACATCTGTCTTACATTCTTATAAACCCTTACTCTGTCTGGAACTTATAAGACAGAGTAAGGGGGAGAACCATTACAGTACAAGGTGAATATTACTGGTAAAAACTACCAGTCAAGGCCAGAATTTGAACCTGTGATATCAGAAGCTTATTACTGAAGCCTAGACGACACAAGAGGAACAACATTTATCAGGTCAACAAAAAAATTTAACTAACTAATTACACTGTGATTGAATGAGGACTTTTATCTTTCTATGACCATGGATCAAGTTCATATAAACAAACTTAAGCTATTTTTTAGCTATATATTTTTCATCTACAGCTATATTTTTTGATTAGCTATATTAGAAATTAAACTAAGTTTCATTAATTAATAATATGAAAACATTCTATTTTAACCCTTTAAAGACTGAAGGGTTGTCTTACTGCAGTGGTACAGTAGAACTTGGATAATTAGAACTTCTTTAATTCGAAATTTCCTTTAATTCGAAGTTTTGGGTTGGTCCCTTGAACATTGTAATATTACCAATGTAAAATAATCATGGATAATTCGAAGTTAAATCTCTTTAATTCGAAGTTTTTACATCAATGGTAAAAGTGAAACATTGACTAATGTGCTGTAAACAAGGTTCCGTTTGAGGTTTGCATTGTTTGGTCAGTGTGTCGGCAGGCAATCACCTTCTGAGAATTCCTAATCCGTCTCTTCCCCTCCCCTCGGCGCGCCCCGTCATTATGTTGCGATCGTTAAACCTTCATTATTGTAATTTTTACATACTGTATGCCTCTATAGTTATGTTTAATATACTGTAGTGAACTTTAAATGAATACATTAAATTTTATATTAAACAAGTAATTTGTGGGTATTATTTTAAGCCTTTTAGGATCATGAAAGTTACATAAAAAATACAACTTGGTTAATTTGAAGTATTGGATAATTCGAATTTTCGCATTGGTCCCTTCAGGTTCGAATTATCCAAGTTCTACTGTATCTACCAGAACGGGGTCCTTTCAGCAATTACCAAGCTTTTATATGATACTGAATTAAACCATTTCTAAAGGCATTGATGTTTCTGGTGATCTATAAAACCAGATTGTTCCTATTTAAAGTGAACAATTTAGGATAGACATTGTCATTTTGATTCTATGTAGAGGATAATTTCTGTTCACCGATGTTGTGACTGTGTATCTGAAATGGCAAACAGCTGGAATAGTGGGCTCCAAAGGCTTCCGAAGACATTCAAATGATTTCAAACAGATTTATTACTTTGCTGTCCATGATTTTACAGTACCTTTAAAAGTACGCTGGTGATGATCCACCTACCCCTTGACACGAACAGTAGTGATGATTGGTTATCACCACTGTACATGTACAGGTGGGTGGTTAGGTCACCACCACTGTACACATATTTTCATCAACACATTACATGTATGACAGATGGAAGAGTCATCACCAATGTATGTGTGTAGTGGTAACGAAAACAATAACATGCTAATATCTACCACCGGTTGCGTATGCATGACGTTGAGTATACAATGTGCCACCAAGCCTGCACAAGTAGCTAACGTTGGTCTTTAAAGGGTTAATACTAATTGACTGTAATCTTAAATGTTTTTTAATTTGTTTGGATTTTTGTTGTAACTTTATATATGCTTGCACCTTAACAAATAAAAAGTATGGTGTTTTTTTAACGTAAGGTGGACCTACTTAGAAACAAACCCAGAGGTATCTGAAATTAATATTCAGAAGTGTATAAATAGTATAAATAATGTTTCTAGATCAAAAAGAACAGAGTAGATTTTACTAATTAAAGTAGAAGATTTTAAAATAATAATATTTTGTAAAAAAAAAAAAATAACAAAAACTGAAACATGAACCAAGCACACAAGATCTTCTATTACATCAAATAAACGTCTAATTCTGATTTACCAGGTTAAAAATACAATTATGATTTACATTAAAATGGATAGACTTAGGATTAGTATTACTGCTTACTCATGCAATTAAACATCAGTAGTAAAATAACAAAACACTAAACAAATCAAGAAATAACGTAGTTTCATTTTGATCGTGATAATACATACCTGTAAGTCGACCGATGCCTGATACTCTTTTGCCGACGTAGGCGCAGATGTGAGCGCCCAGACTGTGGCCCATCAGATGAATTTTGTCAACAGCCAGATTGAAATTGTCAACTAACCACTTAACAAACCTAACATTGAAAATACTTAGTTAAAAAAATATCAGCTCAACCACAATAATACAAATCCAAAATATAACTCATGTCTACTAAACAATAAATGTAAATAGGCCTACTATTGGAAATCAATACCCTAAGCTCACAAGAACATTTTCCATAACTAACACATTTTATACACACTATATACAGGAAAATGCCTGACAATTTTGTTTGTATAAATATAGTACTTTTAAAAATGAAAGTACCAGGAGACCGAGCTTCGCTCAATTGAATTTTGCAAACTGAAGAGGTGACATCCATATCCCTAAGAGGATCCTGAGGATTGTTTTTTGTTGCTCTACCTTGTAGGTTATTAATTTTGTTTTGAAGGCATTCCATGTTTACCTTTAGCCCCTCTGTGGAACTCGGCCTATGGCCTCACGAGAGAAAGTGCGACCTGCGGCTCACCAAGGCACTCTGCTACAGCCCCATTCGTGGATCTCAATATGTTGCCTTGTGAGTGAGATTGGTCTACGGCCTCGTCAGAATTCTTAAGAAGTATGACCATGAATTTTTGTTTTTGGGGCAGCGGAGCCCTTAAACAAAATCTTTTCTAAAATCTGATGGTATATTATTAATTAAGAGAAGAATGCCTTTAATTTGATACCCCACTTGAGTGTATAGTTTAGCATTAGCCAATATTGGGTTTATGAGCATATTTTTTATTTGGGAGGGGGGAGTCAGAGTCCTTAAATGTTATCTCTTCCAAAATGTAATGACATAATATCATTTAGGTCAGCGGTTCTCAACCTTTTAGCACTGGCGCCCCCCTTTGAACACTGAAGATAGCTCACGCCTCCCCTCCAGTCAATAATTGGTTGGTTCAAGTTAGAACAGTGAAATTATGAAACTGACGATGCTAACTCTACGTTAGCAAAAGCTGGGATGCAAAATAAAAATCCAGATATATTTAAATACAAAAGTTTATTTGATGGTTTTGAAAGTTTTTGTTTTTTAACAAAATATATATTTTTTTCTCTGTACCCTCACGCCTCCCCTGAAATTCTCTCACGCCCCCCCAGGGGGAGCGCGCCCCCCAGGTTGAGAACCACTGATTTAGGTGATAAATAACTATAGTTTGACACCCCACTTTCGTCGATAATGGTTCCATATTGTTTTTCTGCTAGATGTAATAACACAATACAATTTTTATTTCAAATTTTTTTTGATAACACAAATTACTGAGTCTAGGAGCCTCTGGGGCAGAAATAGGATTTTTCCCAGGGTTGAGACCGGTACCAATTGATTTCTCGTGGTGGGAAACCTCCCAAAAAATTAAAAATCCTTGGAGCCAAAAAAAAATATTATCTGGACATGGATCATTTTAGATAATAAGATAAGATAAAGAGATGGTTAGTTCAAAGAGGTAGAGCATGAGAACGTGAGTGTTGTACAAGTAATTCTTACATTCTTACATATGAGAATACATAGGTGTGGCTGAAGCAGCAAAGAGTGTACATGTGTGTGTGTGGAGGGGTGGGTGTCTGTGCGTGTGTGTGTGTGTCTGTGTGACGCGTGCGTGCGTGTGTGCGTACGCGTGTGTGTGTGTGTGCCTGTCTCAGTGCATAAGTGTATGTGTTGGAAATATGTATGTGTATGAGTTTGTATGTGGTATGTGCAGTTATTTGGAAGTAAATATGACTAATGAAAGTTATCCCAATTAATCACTTGGGCCATACACGTACAGTGGTGATGACCCACCCGCCCACCCATACACGTACAGTGGTGATGACCTGCCCACCCACCCATACACGTAAAGTGGTGATGACCCACCCGCCCACCCATACACGTGCAGTGGTGATGACCTACCCGCCCACCCATACACGTACAGTGGTGATGACCCACCCATACACGTACAGTGGTGATGACCTACCCGCCCACCCATACACGTACAGTGGTATTGGTACAGTGGAGAGAGTGAGAGACAAGATGAGATGTGTGACTTGTGAGTATGCAAATTAAGTATGACGTGGGTTGGAAGTTTTGTGAAAGTGATAAACAAATGAACAAAAGAAACTCATGTCCAATGGATTTGGTTTCCACAAACGTTTAGTTCGATGAGAGTAAACATTAATATCACTAATTTAAACCTACATTTATAGTATTACATCAGATTAACTGTAATATACTTTTGTATATTTTGATTAATTAAATTGCAGTAACTCATCCTCACACACAGGCTTGAATTTGTGAGGATTATATTTCCAAAATACGTTTTTGTTTGTTTTGTTATTGCTTATTTTGTTTTTTCATATAATTAGTTCAATAATTTTAAGAATGCAAACCAAACTATAAACAGCTTTGAATTGAATTGAATAGTACTAATAATTATTGTAACATAAAGGTTGTGTTTATTGGTTATTTGAATAATCTCTGCTGTAGGCCACGTTTTCCACAAAGGGGCTAAAAGCAGAGTTTAACAGTAATTATGGTTTATTCAATTTGAATCACCTCAATGGTCTTTGAAACTAAAAAACACATCCAAACTCTTACTGAATTTTTAATGCTGCACAAAATTTACTAACTTCATTCAACTAAAAAACATACAGACGAAGATGACAAAATACATAGAAAATTAAAGTAACAGAACATACTCCACCAATACAAGTTTCATATTATTATTTGCTGTTTGTTAATACTAAATACTTCGTCTACTGACTTTATTTACTGAATTGTTAGCTACTTACCGAGCAACTTCTGCTCCGACAATCCTGGTATTAGAGGCCACTTGAAGGTAATTCATCATGCTGGCCCCCTTACCCCAGTCTACCAGAAATACATTAGCATTTATCTGAGGGAAAACATCACCAAAAATATCAGTAAATTACTTCAGTTTAGTTATATTTAACTTTAAAAGTTACAGCAGCAGAACTTAATCACTATACTGTCACTGTTGTTTTTTAGAGGTTATATTTTATTTTTATAATTTATTCAATTTTGTAATTTTGTAGCTCCAAGATTGTTTAATAAACTTCCACTAAATATAAGAAACGTGGCAAATAAAAATATATTTTTGAAGAGGGTAAAAAAATGGTTATTTACTATTGAAAATATTGAGGAATATTTTGTCATAATTATTGACCCTACATCAGGGTCAATAGTATAGTATAACTAAGGATTGTTTTTAATTTATGGCCAAGAATATGTTGTTTATTATTATTATTTAATACTTGAAAGGATTACGTATGGTGATCTGTTTTTTCTTAGAATGTGTATATGTATTTTTTAAATTTTATTTTCTTTTTAATTGTTATATTATTTTAAATGTTCATTTCTCAGTATAAAAAATTTCCAATAAGTATAATTACAAGCACTGAGCAACTTGTTTTACATATTAACAGGAATGTTTTTAGTTTAAAATATTATATATTGTTGTAAATACTTTAGAATATAAATGTAAGAAAGATTAGGAATACAGTTTTGTTTGCTACCGCATTGTTCTTTTTGTTGAAATATTATTGTTGTAATGGAACTCCAAAATAGATATATGATCCAAGGGGCCCTATTTATTTTCGTAACATATTTATATTTAAATGGTACTATATATATAAAGCTGCAGATTGGGTAGTTGTATGTAGATATTATATGATGTATGTGTGTATACAGTTACATGTATGTATTTCTTCTAGAGGAAGGCAGCATTGGGAGTACAATTATTTTTTATCTTTGTATGTATAAAATGAGAAAATAAAACATTATTATTATTATAAAAATTTACCAGTGATTGTTCTGACATGTTTTATGATTACATATGTAAAAGCCTAGTTTATGATTTAAAAGACGTTCTAAAACATAATTATAAACAGTGCAGCAAATGTAATGCTTGTTTACGGTTTTCTTTACACATACACTACACATTGCTAGGCTATGGTTAACTCAATATTGATGGTCTATATACTTGGTACGAGAAATACATCTGATAATTAAATCTTAAATTACTATGGTTTGTGAAAAATCCTTACACTTTAAACCTTTTGCAGCAGCTTTTTAATGTATTACAATTTTCATGATCTACGTAAAATTTATTTACAATTTATCTGAACTCAGATGTAAATCAAAAGCTTGCATAGGTTTTTTATGTTTAAAAAATTCAAAATAAGATAGCAAAATTTATTTCCAAAGTGGAAGCAAAAACATGGAAGATTATTTTTATACAAAATAATATTTACTATTTATTTTGTATGAACCCTTTACGTATTTACTATGTAAATCATGTGTCAACTTACAGATCTATGGTTAGTGTAACCAATCACTGTCATGTTACATGTTTGGGTGAGGCTAGACATAACTGAAATAAAATATAGTCCGAATAAAATAACTTTGGTACTGGCGGAACGGCCACGCACCACTGGTCTGAAATGACAAAACTCTGAGCTTTAATTTGCTGTCAAACTTAAAATAAGTAAGCAATAATTTTCAAACTACTTGTATATTGTCCACCATGTTATATTCTTTAAGAAAAAATTATGCTGGATATTTTGCTTAAACTAATTTGCTTTTTTATTGTGATAATTTGTGTTTAAGAACACGGTTTTATGAGTGAAATTGCGCGTGAGTCGTCTTTAACCTGTTACTGTAGCGAGAGTAATAATAATAAAATAATTTATTGTAGATGGATGACAGTTTGATTCATTGTGATTAGTTTGGTATAAGTCTCATTTAATAATTCAAACACGTTAACGAGAAATTAATTTTTTTGTAAACCTTTGTAAATTCGATAATGACAAACGCTAGATAAAATTTCTTTAAACCTAAATTAATTGTGTTATTTAAGTGACACTAAAATCGTACTCTCGTATTAAATAGAATTTTCTTGAATTAGGAAGAAAGATTCAGAAGTTTTCAAAACTCAATTGTCAACAAGGCGGCAGTGATACCACACGCACAATGTACAGTCACTGGCTCAGCTCTTGCCTCTTCCATTGCAAACATTTCTTGTCAACTACTAATAGAACACTTCCTAAAATTTGAAAGAGCCTAAATATTATAATTGCAATAAACACTGATAATAATATACACACTGAATCCTATAGCATTATTGTCCCATCTAAATAAATAAAAACGTGTTATATCACTAAAACTAAAAAACTGTAATAAAAACAAACTAGTGATTAAACTATACTAAGCACTGTCAAATCGATAAAGAACTGAACAGTGAACACGAACACACCTCAAAGTCAACTAACTTACCTTATTTCTTACTTGAGAAACATTTCTTATCTGGAAATATCGTCGATCGGAATTCGTCTTACGCTTGGACTGAATATTCAGTCTACACTTTCCCTTGAGCAGAGTATACCTTACGCGTCTGACACAGCCTCGATGTAAACGAACTATGAGTTTACTTCATCAACTCTAACACTATTTTTCCGCATGTTTTATTAGTACCACAGCATTATTTTAACTATACATAAATAACACAGTTAATGTTTGCTCAAATAAATTTTGTCTAGCGTTTTTCGTTTCCGAGTTTGCAAGGTTTTACAAAAAAATTAATTTCTCATTAACCTGTTTGAATTATTAAATGAGACTTTTACCAAACTAATCACAATGAATCAAACTGTCATCCATCCACAAGAAATTATTTTATTATTATTATTTTTGCTACAGTGACAGGTTGAAGACGACTCACGCCCAATTTCACTCATAAAACCGTGTTTTTAAATACAAATATCGCTATAAAAAGCAATTTAGCTCAAGAAAAATCTCCGGCATAATTTTTCCTTAAAGAATATAAACTGGTGGACACTATACAATTAGTTTGAAAATTATTGCTTACTTATTTTAAGTTTGACAGCAAATTAAAGCTCAGAGTTTTGTCATTTCAGACCAGTGGAGCGAGGGCGTTCCGCCAGTACCAAAGTTATTTTATTCGAACTATAAACACTAGTAATTTTGTTGTCTTGCATTTGTATTATGAAATATAGCTGATACTCTGGAGCATTTCACCAAATAACACTTATAGTAAACCAAAATTTTAATATTTTAGTAATATTTAGATGCCTCAAAACACTTTTCAAAAGTATTAAATACTATAGATTTTAATCAAACTGACTTTCTTTGTAATTATTTATTTGTTTTTATATACCAAATTTAAATATTTATCTTTCAAGTCTGATGGCCAAGTTGAGTTTCCACTGCTTGCAAAACCATGGACCACAAAGGCTGTTGCATATCGCTGAGGCTTGAAGTCTGCACCATTCAACGATATTGAGGGCCAGAGTGTGATGTTGAATCTCTCTGAAGAACGTCTATTAACAAATTAAAGAAAAAAATCTGCATAGTATAGTTATTAGTAATGAGATTGTTTTAATATGAATAAAATGGTTAAATGAGATATATATGGATTCACCATACACACTGATGATAATGGATGTATACTAAAACTTCATAAGCTAGACGTTTTCAGTTAGATTCCAATCAGAGTCAAAACCTTTTTTTAAAGAGTCAGCTGATTTACACCATTTGTTCATTTGTCTTTAGATTATCTTGTTCAATAATCTAATTAATTAATTACACATTCTAAGAAAGTAATCAGCCTTAGTTTGTACCAAAGACTACATTTGCTCGATTATCACAACTTCGAAATCCATAATCGCCAATATTTTGATGACCATGTCTTAAGAATAAATACAGAAAAACACATAAATACTGTTTTTCTTAGATTTGCTCTGGTGTAATCTATAAGATTGCTTTTTTTGATATAATTTTTCCCGTTCTCCCTATTTTTATGAAAATAAATAAATGTAGCCTATACATGAATATTAAGTTTGGAGCTGGTGTTAATACTGTAGAGAAAACTATACAGAAGATTAGCAGTTTCAAGGCATGTAGCTAATTGCATGTTTGAACATAAATTTGCACATTAAATTAGTGTCTACACATGCAAATGAGATACATGTCACAAAACTGCAAATACAGGGGTAAAAGAATTATATGAAAATAAATTATATTAAAAAGTTGGAGGGATATTTAGTCTTCTAATTTTTCTTAATGGTTTTCAAAACCTTTCTTTTCTGTAATATGGATTTTTCAATTATGTTTACAGCATACCTTCCAAGGTTTTCTCTCTCTATTCAGCGTTTAAGTGATGAGAGCTAAGAATAGTTTTTGACACTGAAGAAATGTTGTCTACTGGCTGTTGGAAAAAATCTGGTCATCGCATCAGAATATTTCAGTCAACTGATACTGGAAAGAGATGTCTTGACAAGTCCACCTTCCCATAAACTTGTCAGAAAATGATACTACATTGCTTTGTGCCTGTCATACCAGCTAAGTTTCTTAAAGTTTATTGATGATAGGATATTTAATAAAGGAGAGGGACATTTCCAATCATTTTGTAAAGAAACTCTGTGCTACGTTTAGATATAGGATAACTCGTGTCAGTCTGTGAAGGGTATTTCAAGATTTATGTTGTGTGTGTTGTATCTTCCTAGTCATAAAAACTTGTGTTCTCCCAACAATCAGTATACATACTCATTACTTTTAGTATTGTAGGATATTAAAAACAGTTATGAAAGGTGTATTATGGGAGATTTAAAACAGTCATAGTAGATGTAAAACTATTATTTAAGCTCTTTTGAAGTTTATAGGACAAAAAGTAATGAAGTTACAATGAAAACAGTCAAGGTAACTAAAATACTTGAAAAAGATATTAGCAATAAAACTGAAGCCATTACTAATATAGTTGTACTTGATCAGAATCTGTCCATAATTTACTTTATTTATATGTCAGTTATAAGTTCCGGAAGTTTTAGTATTTTAAAAAGTATTCTTTTAAAAACAGAAACTATTAAAATAAAAACCTAAAAAATTGAAAATAAAAAAATTGCCTTTTTGTTAAAATAACTCCAAAACTAATAAATATTCGTAAAACGTTGTTTGTAAAAGAATTTAGCCTTTTCCACTGAATATTTAAATAATTTTTAAATTGATGTAGCATGAAAACGGAATGAGGTATGGCCATTTAAATCCTTGCATACTATGCAAAAAGTACTCATTTCAAGCCCTTTTTTTAAAATAAAAAACTGAATTTTTTAAAGATAGGAGTTAACAAAACTAATTTTACTTGAGGGTAAAGTTCATAACATTTCCTTTAACATTTAGTTTTTAATGGATAAAATATCTTAAAATGTTTTAAGATATATAAAATAATATATATGTGTTATAAGAAATATAAAATCTGTACCATGTAGACTAAGAAATGATTTGTATAATTGCGGACTCTATATCAAAATATAGAATTTTTTTAAATGTTGGAGTGCTCTTTCTTTTATTTATTATCCTTGTGTAGTGTAAACCACAATTTTCGTTACCACATACATTTAACATTACATTCGTTACACATACACATACATAAACACTACATTAAATAATGAAAAACACTAATAATCATCAGAACACATGATCAAATATGTAAAAAATAAAAAGACTAATAAAACGTAAGTATACAAATAAATATTATATTTACAAACATACAGAAGTTTGGGCTTGGTTTGCTATTCACTTTCATTGTTCGTTTGTCTTTGTCTTCTACTTTATCGATCTCAACACATCTTAGCAACATTCAAAATATACCATAAAATTAGGCATCTATCTGTTATAGCAGTGATGAATAAATCCTAATACTGTCAAGTGTGTTTAGCAATAAAAGGTTAAATTGCACACAGCCTAAACAACAGAAATATGTAGGCCGCTACTTAGGGCACGAACTTAACCAATAGAAATATGCAAATCACTGCTAGTAGTTTTAAATACTTTTATGCCAAAATTTGATAAAAAACGGAAGTTATTAAGGTTAGTAACATCTCAGACGGCCACTTATGAAATCCTATTATAAAAAACCATAAATATTTAATATTTTAAGAGAAATAAATATATCGTATACAATATTTAAAGACAATTTTTGTCGAAATTTGAATAAAAGGGATAATTTTAAGGGTAATATGTTAAGGGTGTTCGTCCGACCCGCTCATCTCAGTGCTGGATGGTGTTTAGTTCAACGTTTCGCCGCCACTGTTGCCACGAGTAGCAAGGTGACCCTTGCTCTTGGCATGGGAGAGTAACAGCACTCTTGCTGCGTGTCCGGAGCACAACCAGGAATAACTCCCTAATTTATTATAAACTTTATCAATAAAATTGTATGTATTATTAATCTACTTTTTCGGCCAAAGATAATTGTACTAATTTTAACTCAAAATTCGTACAGACGTCATTATCAAATAATAATTGATTATACTTAAAAAAATATTATTTTTATTATTTGTTTTAATTTGCTCTAGGTTGGTTGGTGCCATTAGTCCACTATACTATCAAAATTTTAATAAAATATATCACACGATTTGTTAATGAGTTAGGAACCAAGACAGGCCAAATTAGCCACTTCAGGTAGTCACATCTACGTAAAAAATTGTTTTTAAAATTTTTCTCTCAACACACTTATTGATTATAACAAAATAAACAATTTTATTGAAAAAATATTCAAAAATAATTTTTGATCGAACACTCTGAAAACACCACAGTTTAAATTGTATAGTATAAAATATATTTAACATATCCCAATACTATTATATCCTATACAATGCTTAAAAACATTGTTTTCCAATATATTACAATAAGGGATGGTTTTTTACCCCCTTAAAAAACGCAACTTGCACTCATATAATTTCTAAAGTAGAGAGGGTAAGATAAGCTTAATTCTAAATTTTCAGAAAATTTGGTATTTCTTGTAAATTTTCGGAGGTATTACTTTAGGTCACTGAACTGTAACTTCAATGACATCTATACCAAGTGTAGATGACTATGTACTTCCAGTACATACTATGTATACTAAATGTACCTAACTAATTACCTTCAGTTTGAGAGGTTGGTGGTTAGTACGGTCCAGCCATGACTCACTTACCTGCTATACTATGTATACCAAATGTACCTGACTAAGTACCTACAGTACTTACCTGCTATACTAGGTATACCAAATGTACCTGACTAAGTACCTCCAGTACTAACCTGCTATACTAGGTATACTAAATGTCAGTACTAACCTGCTATACTAGGTATACTAAATGTATCTGACAAAGTATCTCCAGTCTGAGAGGTTGGTGGTTAGTACAATACAGCCTTGACTTACTTACCAGCTACCCTAGGTATACCAAATGTACCTGACTAAGTACCTCCAGTACTAACCTGCTATACTAGGTATACTAAATGTCAGTACTAACCTGCTACACTAGGTATACTAAATGTAACTGACAAAGTATCTCCAGTCTAAGAGGTTGGTGGTTAGTACAGTTCAGCCTTGACTCACTTACCTGCTACCCTAGGTATACCAAATGTACCTGACTAAGTACCTCCAGTACTAACCTGCTATACTAGGTATACTAAATGTCAGTACTAACCTGCTACACTAGGTATACTAAATGTAACTGACAAAGTATCTCCAGTCTAAGAGGTTGGTGGTTAGTACAGTTCAGCCTTGACTCACTTACCTGCTACCCTAGGTATACCAAATGTACCTGACTAAGTACCTCCAGTACTAACCTGCTATACTAGGTATACTAAATGTCAGTACTAACCTGCTACACTAGGTATACTAAATGTAACTGACAAAGTATATCCAGTCTAAGAGGTTGGTGGTTAGTACAGTTCAGCCTTGACTCACTTACCTGCTACCCTAGGTATACCAAATGTACCTGACTAAGTACCTCCAGTACTAACCTGCTATACTAGGTATACTAAATGTCAGTACTAACCTGCTATACTAGGTATACCAAATGTACCTGACTAAGTACCTCCAGTACTAACCTGCTATACTAGGTATACTAAATGTCAGTACTAACCTGCTATACTAGGTATACTAAATGTAACTGACAAAGTATCTCCAGTCTAAGAGGTTGGTGGTTAGTACAGTTCAGCCATGACTCACTTACCTGCTATAGAAGTAAATCTTGGTGTCAATACGAGTAGGGTTATGTGGAGGTGGGAATGGTCGTAAGACGCTTACCCATGGTGAACTCAATGGAAAACATCCTAGTTCCTCGTAGCAGCGGGTTCTACCATCATTACCTGTCTGGGAATCTGGAAACAAAGCAAGTCTTGGGAATAAATGCAGCCTGTATTTTACAAGTGGGTACGTAATAAAGACCCATGGAATTTTTAACGCAAGAACATAATATTAATCAGCAGGGTTTCTCCAATTGCATTTCTTATCTATAAAAAATATTTTTGAAAACTGTAGATTCACAAGGCTTCTTTTGTTTTCGGACTATTATTTTTCTTATTAATACTAACTGCTTATACTAAAAATGTTCTTGTGATTTGATTTGTAAATATGAACATCATATTTTATACAAAGAATATATTAACTAAAAGTAAAAACAATTAATGTCACACTGTCACGTCTCTGATGGTATCTCATAGAATAGGCGTAGATTCATTTATATGTTGTTTTAATAAAATTAATTGAATTAATTATTTGAATTTACCCAGCGTTTAGCATCAACGAAAGTTCTATATTTGATATCCTTGTTTTATGATTTGCATCAAGTTGATTTTGTATGGTAGCCCCCATAGCTGGGAGATCACAAATTCTTTACAGTCCAACTACCAGATTTGTTGCTCGTTTACATATACCTGAGAGGTACATACAGTTTTAAAAATTTGCTGTGAGTGTGAACATGTCGTCCCCCCACCTCTAAACTCACATCTACGTACTGCTTTTCACTTGAGCGTGGAACAGTTTTGTCGTACGAAATAGATTATTTAATCTCAATCCGTCAATACCTGTCGGTGGGATGAACCTCACTCGTAGGAAATGGACACTGTTGCATTGCCTACAAACTAACGTGAGCAGATGTAACAACTGGAATTATAAATAGGAATTGACACTAGATCAGTTATGTGACTGCGGGGAGTCTATCCAAACAATGGATCATACAATTATAGGGTGACCCTGCGCTCTTTATGTATCTGAGATTTACCACAATAACCAATCCACAGCATGCAATAGGAGTTAGAATAAGGTCTGAATTTTATAATGATCTATAAGTAGCTATTGTGTATGTATGTTTATGAAATATTCAATCTATGCAAAAATATATATCTAAAAATATTAAGAAAATATTCGTCTGAATTATTGAACTAGGAAAGTATTTAAAGCAAACACACACAGTAACTGGTAGATGTACTCTTTATGATTTGAACATAACAATTAAAATAATGTACCTACTTTAATTTTAATTGCAGTTTATAAAAGTACCAAAAATAATGCACATTTTTTTGATTTTTCAATTATATTTAAGTTTATTAAATCATAATGTGTATGAATATTTTCTAGAAAGTACCATACACATTACCTTTTTGTATTTTATTTTCGTATATGCAAAATTTACATACTTGCAGTTTGCTTAATAGGTGTAACAGAAAAAGCTGAAAAAAAATCCAGAGTATTTTAAAGCATATATTTTTTATGATTTACAATAGAAAACATAGTTCAGGACTACATAATCCAGCAAATACAGTTGTTCATATTTGTTTTATACAGTTTCAACAAAAAGAACTACTTTTTTTTATGCTTTTTCTTAGTTGTTGGTAGTTTGTTTGTAATAATTTTTTTGTTAGCAATATTTCTCTTTAACAATATTCCCCTCCACCAATTCTGTATTATCATCGCAGCTTTTGACTGTTTCAGTTTTAATTGTACTTGCCGCTCTCGTTCTTCATACTCCTCATGCATTTGATCTATAAAAGTTTTCCTACTATTGTAAATTTCCAAGAGCTTCTCATGTTTTTTTCTGAGGTCATCTAATTTATTATTTATCTGAAGTATTGATACATCCAGTGTCTCCACCTCTTCATTATACTTGTTTGTCCATCTCTGTAAATCATTTTGTAACTTTGAAATAATCGATGAAAGGTTGTTGCTAATTTCATTATCGATCTTTTCATTTTCTCTTAGTTTGGAATATGCTTCATCAACTGTTTTCTGCACAGTACATTCTTTACTACTCATCTTATATTTGTTCATTTCATTCCTTGCAGCTTCTTTGTTACTGTTGTACCTTAAGAGAGATTCTGCTCGTGCCCAAGCATTTATCACAGCTCTCTCAAAACAAAAACCAGTTATGTTTGAAAGACTATGATGAACTTCCTTGAAGTTTTTTTTAACTTCAATTATCTTTTCAGTAAAGTGTTGAATGCTCATTATAAGACTTTTACCCTCCTGCTTAAGGAAGATTTCATCATAATTTTTCAAAATGTCACAGCTAAGAACAAACTGCAGGTTGTGCCATGTACCGTGGGTCAAAATCTCCAGAGCAGTGTTCATTATCAGGCAGTGCAAGAAATAGCAGCACTGTTGCACATGTTCCAGGAGTAACTTTTTGTCACACGGTTGGTCTTCTGGAGGCTTGAGAGTCGGCACAACGGAGACACGTTTAGATAGAGATTGATATCTAATGGACCAATATGACTGCACCTTTGGTAGCATATGCTCAATGATGGACAGTCTACAGATGGCTTTGTTAAAGATGTTAATAACTCCTATCTTTTCCAAACTGTCCAATGGCATCATGTACCTGCTAGATAAAGTCAAAGCTTTGAACACTATTTCAGGTGTAACTTTTGTGTCCATATCTATTCCTCTTTAAATGTCCTTTTCAATGTAAATTATTTTTTATGAGTTGGAATATACTGTTTAAATTGATATTCAGAGTTAAAATAAATATATTTTCTTTTATTCAAAGTTGCATCTCCATTTAACTAATTAATGTAATTAGTTTAAAAAAATAAACACTTCTTTAAAATATATTTATAACATATGTTGTCTAATACAAAAAAAAAAAACACAACTCAAAGACTTATAAATTTATTTAATTACATGCCAAATAACTTTTTTTACAAAAGAAGTGTTGAATATTGAGTTTTAATTAGGTTATTATTCCAAGTCCATACTGGAATCATTAGTACTTGCTTTGCTAGGAAGGAATAAGATTTCATAGGATCTTACCAAATTAAAAAGAGACAAAAATCAGTTAAATTAGCATCAGCTGAGAAGTTTCTTATGTCAGTAACAGATGGGTTTCTGAATGACTAACAGACATTTTGAGTCCAATGCATTGCTTCAATAATTTACTATGGTACAGAAAAAAAACATGCTCTTCAAGAAACCCCTCTACATTACAACAAGCCTGGAAATTCCTGTGAGTCTGCATTTTTAAACTATGTTTAAGCAGAGCTGACAGCAATGACTGATTGTTTGTATTAATATGAGCAAAATAAAATTAAATGAAAAATTATCTTTGTGAAAAAAGAGCAGTATTGATAGTAAACAACTTGGCCATATACTATTAATGATTTATTAAGCATATCTAAAATATTTGTTAAACTTGGCAAGGAGAACAAGTCAGAATTAACATTTTAAACCAAAACAATGTGATTTTGTTTATTGAAAACTGTAAAATTAGTTCAATAACTGTAAAATAACAGTTAACATACATATTAACACTTTGAGTCCTGGTCCTAAATACGGCAGGTATTTGAAGAGTGCTGGCCATTTTTGGTACATTTTAAAAATTCACAGATTTAAAACCATTAAACATAGACAAGTTCTATGTACTTGTCTGGATTCTATATTTCTTCTTCTTTTTATCAGTATAAAATTAAAAATTACATTTTTTTCATCTCATAATATCAGTTTTTTTAGTAATGGTGTTTTAACATTAGAAAAAATCAAACCAATAGTAATTGAGCATACAAAATAATTTTTAACATAATTGTATTGTCCTATTCATACAAAAATAAGTACTAATAAAATACTTGTTTTTTTATTTACATGTTTTATTTACACTTAGAAATAGAGTCCACTCACTAAACGATCGTTCTGAAACGTGCAGTCTAGTGACTACAACTCAATCATTCTTGTAAGAAACAGTACATTGTGCGTGCACATTCTAGCAGTAAAACGGCTCACTAACATCACTAGAGATTACCATTTAGAGTAACAGACTCCGTATTAATACTCAATAGGCATTTAACAAAATTAAAACTTTGATCCAGTATAACTACGGGATCTGCGCTCTTTGGAAATTACGCTGCTCCATAAAAATACAGGATCCGCAGTCAAAGTGTTAAATTAAGTGTCTTGTATATTATCTTATACATTGGACCTGATACTTTATCAATTCCATTTAATCTTTCTACTAAATTTATGTAAATATACTTTAAAATAAAAATAAACTGCTATGGGTAATACTAGTTTTCACATAATACTAGTTTTGACATATGGGTAAACAACTTGATCACATATTTTTTTATTCGTACAAACCTTCACTTGCCAGTTTATATTGGTCTGTCCATGAACTTTATTAAAAGAGTGAAGTTCCGACCATCAGCTCACATGGGGATTAAACCTTGGATCTTACATCACATAGTCCAAAGACTTAGTCACTGAGCCAATATTCGGCATTTATTGATTAATAAAATTTAATTTTGTTGTTAGATTCAAACTTAAAATTACAAATTGTTGCAATAAAAATTAAAGAACTTTTCCCAGATAAGATTTCATAAACTTTGTTCCAACTGTAATTTTAGGGGCTCATTTTTTAAAGGTTGGGTCCATTTAAATTATTAACCTTAGTTTACAAGATACTTGTCAACATGTTCAAAATTATATTAGTTTGCTTAATAATAATGGCTTAAGTTCTTTAATTAACGATCCGACTAGAATTACAGACTCATCTAAATCTACTTTAGATCATATTTTCATTCGACATAACAATTTGAGTTTGTTTAAAAGTGCAATTTTTGATATAGGGCTGACTGATCATTGTTTGTTGGGTATAAAATATGTTTATAAACTTAAGTATAATAAAGTTAGTAATGTTGCTCATGACATAACACCAAAAAAAATTAGTTACGACCTTAATTTACTAGAAAGTAAGTTGGAAGAAGTTAATTGGGAAGTATGTTTATCATCAAATAATGTAGATAACTGTTATGATAATTTCCACGAACTATTGTCAAACACAATGAATAGTTGTAAATTAGATATCAAGCAACATAATTTAAGTAAAGCCAGGTCAATTAGTCCATGGATAACGGCAAATATATTAAGTAGAATTAAAAAACGCAAACAGTTGTATACACTACTTAAAAAACGCCCATATGACATAGCTTTTAAAAGATATTTTGAGTCATTCTGTTGTAAATTAAAAAATGACGTTGATGGAGCAAAAAATATTTTTTTATCTAATAAAAAAATAAATTGTAATGGTGATTCAAGGCAGTATTGGAAAGTTATAAACAATTCAATTGGCTCAACAAGTAACAAAAACATATCAAAAATCGAATTGGCCAGTGGTGAGATTGTTAGTGAACCAAAGCAGATAGCTGAACTGATTAACTCTTATCATATCTTGGTTCAAGGTCAGGTTAGCCCGAGCTCAGTCACCCTCACACCACCGCCGGTAAATAGGAATTTACGGCAGCGGCCGCAATCTTTTTTTATTGCTCCAACTGATATAAATGAAGTTTTAAATACAATTGCAAATCTAAAAAATAAAAAGTCTACTGGATTTGACTGTGTATCTGTTGATATTGTAAAAAAAATAGCAAGAATAATCTCTCCTGTTTTGGTGTATATAATTAATCTCAGCTTTCAAACTGGTATATTTCCAAAAAAATTAAAAATAAGTAGTGTAGTCCCAATTTTTAAAAAAGAATCCTCAATTAAAATTGATAATATAAGACCAATTAGCTTGTTATCTGTTTTTTCGAAAATATTTGAGAAACTAATGCGGAATAGGCTTGTGCGATACTTAGATAGCGTTTCGTTTTTTAGTAGACATCAATATGGTTTTAGAAAAGGTATAAATACAGAAGACGCACTGTTAGCAGTTTGTGAGAAAGTCCATAATAGTTTTAACACCAAAAATAAGTCTACAGGGCTATTTATTGATTTTAAAACGGCTTTTGACCTAGTAGATCATAACATTTTGCTAGCAAAGCTAGAAGCAGTGGGAGTTAGAGGTACTGCTTTGAACTGGTTTGATAGTTTTTTAAGGAATAGAGTTAAAAAAGTAAGGGTTTCTGACAAGTTAAGTTCTCCTCTATGTGTGGAAGCTGGAGTACCTCAAGGGTCTGTATTGTCAGCTACATTATTTTTAGTTTTCATAAATGATTTACTTGAACTACCTTTTCATGGTCACCCAAGTGCTTTTGCTGACGATATTGCATTTTTTTACTCAGAGACAAATATTCAAAGTATTTGGGAAAGTATTAATGATGACCTGAATATCTTGAGCGAATGGTGTTTTTATAACAAAATGAAAGTTAATGTCAGTAAAACAAAATTTATAAATTTTAGTTTGGTAAATAGTTTTGAGTTTCCTGCTGATCTGGTTTATCATGTGTCTTTTTGTGCAAGGTTAGACTGTAAGTGTGAAATAATAGAAAAGAGTAATAATGTAAAATATTTAGGAGTCATAATGGATCAAAATTTAAATTGGGGAAGTCATATTTCTGTGCTACATAATAAATTAAAATTCTCTATTAGAACTTTTTATTTCCTAAGAAACTTTTGTGATCAATCTTTGCTAAGAACGCTTTATTTTGCTTTAATTGACTCTAGACTTCAATATGCTATTAGCTGCTGGGGAGGAGCGTATAAAACGTATACGCAAAAACTTAGAATAACCCAAAACCATTTTATAAAAATTATTCTCAATAGACAGAAAAATGACAGTTCTTATCCACTATTTTCCCTTTTAAAAATATTACCCTTTCAGCATCTGTTTGTTTATAAAGTTTTAAAGCTATTTTATATTCGGAGTGGAAATACTGGTACAGATGACCTTTTTTACAAAACAAGAAGCTGTTATCAAAGAATTTTTAGATTGCCTAAAGTCAACAATTCCTTGTTTAAGCAATCATTTCAATATAATGGGCCTAAATTTTTTAATCTATTGCCAAATAACATTAAAACGTGTCAAAATTTAAATTTATTTTTAAAAAAGCTTAAAGTATGGTTACTATCCACTCAACATTTACCTATGCTTAATGTTTAAGCAAATATTTCGTTAATGTCTAAACACAATTTATTTTAGTTTTTGAACAGATAATTTTGTTACTGTTTTTTCTTTTTTTTCTTTTAATAGATTTGAAATGTTTTAGTTTATATAACAACCAATAAGTTTAATTTTTACGAGCCTCAAATAGTTATACATTTTAGTAGCATAGTGTGTTTTGTTTTACACAGTTATTTACAGTTTAACATTTAGTTTTTGTTTTATTACTATCACTTCAGGCGCCGCGGAGGGCGAGTTAAGTTTTTACAGTGTTGGACTGGACTGATTTTAAAGAGTTTTGTTTAAGTGTTTAATTTATATTTTTAGTTTTAAGTGGTTGGCCACAAATACTGGTAAATGTGGCCACCTAGTATTCCTTTTGTAATTCAAACCTGTAATGTGTTTTTTTATAAAGGAATAAATTTCATTATTTCATTATTTCATTATTTCATTAAATATTGAGGAGAAGGAATGGTGGGCCATAAGTAAGAAAGGAGGGTAGGCGGTGGGTCCATCAGCTGTTCTATATGTATGCTTCACTGTAACTATTTTTAGTTTTTTTTTTTTTCAGTTTAGTTATAGGAAGTGGGTTAGAGTTGTTATTATTTGAAAGTGTTTTCAGACTATAACAACATTCTATAACAACATTTTATTTAATGTCTTATCCAAAAATTCATTTATGATGAATATTAATATTATATGAATTATGATATTAATCATCTTACCAGTATCATCGTCAGCTCTAGCCAATATAACAACAGCAGTCAAAAGCAAGGAGAAATAACAGCTCAACTTGATCATTTTTCTTCACCAGCAGTTCTACAAAAAGGAAATCAGGAAGGCAAATCATATTTTCGTATTCATATGTTTGTGTTCACAAAACTGAAAGGAAGAAAATGGATTCACTTGACATTTTTAGACAACATTACATTTATATACGAGTGTTTTTATATATATTATTTAGTTCATAATACTCTTGATTATATACACCTACAATAGATATTCCATAAAATAGGAAAATTTGTACCTATAATTTGGTTCGTTAGTGAGATCTGCTACCAAAGCTGGTTAAAACAGCATTACATTTACATGGGACTACACTAGCGCTCCACAATGGACCACAAAAACAGCTGATATTTTGAGACACAACATTTAACATTGGATGGGAAATCTATTTGTGTGTAAAAATCAATGCTAATACTGTAAAAAGGACATTTCAAGCATTTCCCGACCTACCTATATTTCACAAATGAAAATAAATGTCAGTCTTGAAAAAGTGCTATTGTAACCAGCTCATTTATGTCCAAGTATACACAAATCACATTCTATTAGCTTATTACTGTAACCTGAATTTTTATATAAACAATTGTAAGTTACTTTATTTGAGACTAGGAGACATACCACACACTTTGCGTGCCAGCCCCCAACCCTCGCTGCGCTCAATACACCTCTGCCTTCAGCCTCGGCATGTGACTTTTGACTACAAATAATAGTAGATTATCTGTATAAGGTAAAATCACAATATTAAATTTTATTTACAATATCTCACTCACACCATTTGCGTTGATACCTATTTTTTAGTATAAATACCCAGTGGTATTACTTAGCCTATTCCAAACATGTTTATTTAATTTGTTTTTATTTAACAGTTGAAAATTCATAGTATTTTTCTATCCAAGAATACTGTAATTAGAAAATATGATAGGTATCACAACGAGACTGCGCAATAGACTGTAATGTCATATGGGAAAAATCAGCTGGTTTGATTATTTTATTAAATACTGGTAGCTAAATCCACCAATCACATGGAAGTATTTTCTAAGTACCGTGTCTGAGATATTTATTTTTAACATGAATGTACAACTGTCGTTGGAGACGGAAATCCTAAAGGTCGACCACATGCCCAGAACTGTGGACTGGTCACTACTCAATTATTTTTATTTTAAAAGTTTAGCCTACCACAGTTTTATTCAACTTATTTTTATTTAACAGCTGTTAATCAAATAAATCTATCAATTAATATAGCTCCATAAGAATACAATCGTAATTTTGGAGCCCAGTGGGACAGAATCCTGAGGTCGGAGAGGAAAATCATTTCTTAGTTAGCCTCTAGAGGCCAAAAAAACATATGTAAAAAAATTCAAGTCAATTGGAAGTATAGTTTTGTAGAAATAGTGATGAGTGGCTTTAATATACAGTGTTCCAAAAGTTCTTCGGACGGTATTATATTTTTTGAACTATTGCACATAAAGCAATAACACATTACTATTATATACAATTCCTAAAAATATACATTTTGAAGCAAATATCAACTTTTTCCATCATACTGGGGATGGTCCTCAAGGAGTCAGAAGAAATTTTTTAATGTAAGCATAGGTCGATATGCATACCATTCTAAAGATATTAATTAGTAGAACAACGTGCTGTAAATTATACCTCAAAAGGTTAATTCTAAACAAAATGATGGAACTTGAAAGATTAATACTGATCTTATGGACATGTTCAAGAATGGCTTAATTTTATGGTAACCATATCAGAAGATGCTATATTACTTCACACGTGATCACTGTATACAAACACCCACTTTGAGATGTACTAGTGCTCATCTATTCTTCTATGGGAACAATCCACGATGGGTCAGTAGAAACATTTTAATGAAAGCATAGGTTGATATGCACATTATTTTAAAGGGCTATTCAAGCAAAGAGAATGCTGCAAACTACACTTCAAAAGCTTTATCTGTTAAAAAATGATGGTGGTTAAAAATCTACAAAAATTCAATCTGCAAAGATTTGAAAAATCTCATTCTAATTGTAAACTAGGTCCACCAAGCCAAACAAAACGGATTATCAATTAATGTTGTATGACGTGATTATAAATGTCATGTGCAGACCTGAATTCATCAACTTCATCAGCTCGTCGAGCTGTGACTGACTTGCAATTTTTTACAGAGTTCTTCATGGTCACGCTGGTTCAGTAGATAGCTATTGGTCTAAGACTTCCAGAATATACTTTCACTCAAGAGATCCATGTGTTTGCTCATACTTTGGAATGTGTGATCCAGATCTACTGAATTTGCAAACAGGCTTCACAACCGAAATTTTTTCGACAACAATAATAGCAGGTTTTTCCAAGGATGCTGAGAGCAGCATATAATTCTTGACTGTGACTAAACTCACACTCAATCAGCTACGCCTCATTCTGTATTCATGCATGTTTGGGCCTCAAGGATATTTTGGACACTTGAAAGTTCAACTGGTCCGGGTCATGGCCAGTGAATGAAAAAAATATTTTTAAATGAAGCTCATTTTTATCTTTTTGTGATAAGGGTTAGCATTTCCCAGAAAAAGGTAGTAACTGAGAGGATGACCGGAGGCATTGTTGGATAATGGCAGTGCTATAAACAGTCCCATTGTTATGGGAGGACCTGCCTAGCCTAGGCTCCAGTCTCTGTAAGGGAGGGGGGGATACATGTTAGATAGTTCATGTATCTATCTTTACCTTTGTACATGTTAGACTGACAGGTAACTGTAAACTATATGTGGTGATTGACTGCAAATACAAGATGGAGACTTATGTTGGCGTTGGTTGCACATTGCTGTAACCCAGCTACTTGGGGACAAAGTGTTGTGGAGATTGTAGGCGATAGGTTCTATGCTTGGTCCTCTTAATACCGACACAACCTCCGCTTAATGGTTGCCATCAACGTGGACACAACTAGAGAAGTCTGGGGTGTCAATGTTGGGTGGCAATCGGGGTCTGGATGTTGTGTAGAAAATCAGACCAATACTACGTGGTTTGGATTTCACGTAAAGCTGTAGGACCCTAAGTTGCCCTAGCTATTGTGATCTTAATGAATAGTTCCTTCTAGGGTATAGTCGACCTTAGTTAGTAACAATGACCACACTCATTCACACTTGTTAAAGGACTTGGTGATGTGAAATAGTTTGTAATGTAGTAGTGTTATTTTTAATATTTAAAAGGATTTATTTAAAGTGATTTAATTAAAAATATGTATAAAGCCTCAGCTAACTACTTTAGATCTCTAACAGGTTGTAAATTTCATTTCATATAAATAAATTATTTTAATAAATGGAAAAATCAGTTACTCACTTTCTTAGTCATAAGAAGCATGTAAGTTTTGGGACTCTGACTTGGGTGTATTAAATACTGTGGTATCTCCCTAATGAAGATCGTCGCCCCTCCTACCTCCACCTACACAATTTGTCTTCAAATGTCTGTTATTTTTCAGCTGTCAATCACTAAATGTAAACAACCGCTTTACTAATGATATACAGATGGTACAGTCTAAGCTTGCTCACATCCGTTCTCACAACGTACAACTATTTAATTTTTGAAAAAAAATTTCTATATATTTTAAAAATGTAAAAACCATACGTTATTTGTTCTTTCATTGACAGTATTTAAATAAATAATAAACATATTATTTCAACACTATTTAAATGTTACTATTAGTAAATAGTCAGCGATGTTTATTAGAAATATCTTGTAGGCATAATTAACAGAAATAACTTGCCAAACAGACGATTAAGAAACAGTAGTATTAGTTGCAATGAATTAAAGATACAGGTTATATTTACAAGTAAAATAAATATAAAATGATTAGTTACCGGTGCATTTCTTTTACGTTGGTATCTAATATTTTCTAGTTTTCAATCACCTGATCAGTATAACGTATTTAGAAAAGTACCCCCACCCTGTTCTGCTTCTACTTACCTCTTCTCAAGGTCGTGCACCTTTAGGCTGGCTCAACTATTGTTTTTAATAACTGGTTGTTCTGAGATAGCATATAACTTGTAAAATTAGATTGATTTTATAAAATTGGCATTGCTAAATTACCTAAGTTATAAATGTTATTGCATAATTTATTATTTCAGGAAAGTGATTAATGGGAAATATTAAAATGACTGCACAAAAACAGTGAAGGAAATAGTTTTAAAATAAGCCCTTTTATTACAAGAAGGGCACAATCCAAAAATAACAATATTAGCATAAATAATACTCAAAAATATTAGTCTGCTACACAAGAAAACTCCATAGGCAGAAATTAATCAAAGGGCCTGGAAAATCGTAGTATCAAAATCTCTGAAATTAGAAATAATTACAATATATAAATATCAAAGAATTTAACTACTAAGTCACCAACTTGTAAGGTCAATATGAAAGAGATAAATGACTTAAAACAAGATCTTAATATTTGTAAGGACAAGCTTCAGATTTTAGGAGGAACTTGGTTAACTGCCAACAGTGTCGTAACTAAATATTTTGATGTATTAATGTTGGATCTCCAGTATCTTAATTGACCCTGCTGAATAGCTCAGTGATTAAAGATTTTAAATAACATTGATGTATTTCTGGTCCCCTCACATATTCATAATAAATAAATAATAATAATTCATGTCAATGATTATCAAGACACTTTGGCGAAAGTCAGAAATTTAAAAACTAATTGTTGCAGAAGGAAGTTTTTGCCGAGGAAGTCATTGGAGGTAGTCAATACTTCAGAAAACAAAACTTTTACCACTATAACTCTACATGTAATGTTAACCTATTTCATGCAGGGATAATTGCAACAAAAACTTGCAAATTATCTTAACATTGAGTTTACTGGTATTGAAAAATCTCAGGGCCATATATGCCAAAGTCAAAAAAATATTTTTGACTGGCACATATGTTATAATTACTGCTGAATTTATCCTCTTACATGGTCATTGAGAAGATTTCTTTACAAATCTATACAGCCCACAAATAAAGAGTGTTAAAAAAGCACTCTTATTGCTTACGTACTAAATATAGGATTTTTGTCACAAAAGATACTTTATTGTCACTAATGTTAACACCAGATTTATCCAGTAAAAACAAAGTAAGTAGTGTTGGTGATGGAAATGCCGATCGAAAAAAAGAGAAATATGAAGCTACTTGATATTAATTAGACACTTACACAGGAACTTGAAGATCTTAAAAAATTCTAACATAATGGTGATATAGGCACGCTTAAAAAACATGTGAAAAACCAATTAAAAATTAAGTTTCTGTAATACGAGATATTTCAGCAGAATAAAATATTATAACACTAATGTTCAACTCAGTAAAATAGAAAGTAGTTTAAGTAAAAATGACACTCCTTCAAGATATTTGGGTTTTAAAAGGAAAACCAGAGTTACTAGAAATAAAAACCTAGAAGTCACATTTCCTGACAAAAATTACATTGAAAAAAATATTAGTGTGAACCCCATCAAAATAGTTCGATGACATTTTAGGCTGTGTTGCTATATCGTTTCTGAGAATCACCAAACCACATGTTTCATCTATTTCAAGTATGCGTATGTTCCAATACTGTCAATTCATATGGGCGAAATCAGCTGGTTTGTTTATTCTATTAAATACTGGTAACTAAATTCACCAATTACATAGAAGCATCCAGCTGAATAGTTAAGCAAGTATTTACCACTTATCAGCTCGAATTAAACTTATGGGCATTAGAACAGTATTTTTGTGTTTATTTATGCAATTTCGCCAATATGACATCATTCAAGATGTGCGTGATACCTACCGTCTTCTTTTCTGTGTACCGAGGTTTGTAATAATAAATGAGTGTTTGTTTACTGCAACAAATGTTTAGACAAATCATCAATATTTTCAACGAATATATTTGTCAACATTGCTGGGCAAGAAGTGAGGAGGGGGCTTCACATGCCACAGCTGTCATCAGACTATTTAGGTGCGGTTTACATATGTTATAATTGCTGCTGAATATATCCTCTTACATGGTGATTGAGAAGATTTAACTTTAACTGCAGATAGCCAAGGCAGAGATCTAGCACCTTTTTTAAACACCCTGCTGTCAGCAAAATGAAATGTTTTTGAACTTGTCCAACCTGGAGCTTTGCTTGAAACAGTGTTGGAGTCTATAAAGAAAAACACATATATCAAGTTATATGGTGAAAACGACTGTGTCATACTAATGGGTAGATGCAACAATATTGCCAATCTAATAATAAAGATCCAAAAAACCCATCTAAGGAAATAAAAAGTAATTTGGAGAGACAAATACTACTGTTGCACACAAATCTCCAGCACACAAATATTATTATTGCAACCATTCCTTATCGCTGTGACCTTCATAATTATGATAGAAGACATACTTCTTTATCAGCAATTAAGAATCAAATTAGAAATATAACATTTAAATACTAAAAAGTCTATCCACTTGATTTGTTCCTACCAGAAAGGTATTACCACACCAAGCAAGGCTATCATATAAACAAGAAAAGAAAAAGACATATTTGGTCCAAGGTTTGATTCCCCATGAGCCAACGGTCAGTACTTTTACTTGTTGAATAAAATTCACGCACAGGCCTGTAGGCCCATGTCAACTGGGGAGTGAAGTTTTTTTGTTAAAAAAAAATATGTAAGCTGATTTATTACACTATATTTGGCAAACCTGTATTTGAACACTCAAAAATCCAATGTGACCCACAAAAATATTTACCAGCATGTTATATAACGATTACTAATTAGGAAATGGCAGATATGTTGAAAAAATACCAGAAAGACTATTCTGTGGTTTTCGTCCACTGCATCTCTTTTTACATAATAAGCAGATGTCAGCTGGAATAGTTACAAAATTTGGGAAAAAGAATTTGGCAATTCTTTTAGGGATTGTGTTGGGAAGTATATTGCATTTCAGGGAACAAATGATTGTGTCAGCCTATAACTAGTCTACAGCCTTATAACTAACAGGCTAAGGGATTCCTTAGATTTCAATGCTTTGCGGTGTGTGTATTTTGCACATGTGCATTCCCATCTCAGTTATGGCACTGTCCTATGGGGAAGTAGTAATTATAAAAAAAAACTTTTTGTGTTGCAAAAAAGAGCTATACGAATGATTTTTAATGTTAATTTTAGAAAACATTGTAAACCACTATTTATAGAAGCCAATATTTTAAGTTTACACTCTTTATATATATTAGACTGCCTAGTTTTTGCAAAAAATAATTTTAGTGAAATTGACAGACATGAATATGTTCATAATTATTGCACCAGAAATAGATTTAACATAATGACTAGTCAGTGTCGATATAGCTCTACAATTCATAGTTTTATTGAGCAATCTAAACGATATTTTAATTTATTACCCTACAATGTAAAATATTTAAACAATATTCAATTTAAAAAAACACTAAAAAAATATCTGTTGAAACTGTGTCCATATAATGATGATGAATTTATAAATGATGTTAAAGTTAATTTTAAATCATAGTATAAGACAATTGTGACAATGCCATGCATGTAAACTTCTTGTAACGGCAATAAAGATTTGAATTTGAATGTACAATAGCAAACCAAATAAAGAAGCCTATGGATTGAACAGCTTACTATTGATTTTAAACAAAGAGCATTCAAACGAATAATCTGTAGTCCTTGGGCTGTACACGTGACAAGATCCCAGTTGATCACTTCATTTTAAAAATTGTTCAGTTTCACGATGAAACAGGTGCTTGTGTTAATAACCTACGAGTCACCAAAAACAGTTCCTAGGTATCATTATCATCTTCAATTCGTTCTCTACTTACACAAATTGTTATCTTTTGAAATGTTAAAAACAAAAACTACAATCCTCTCCAACAGACCGTCTCAATCTCATGACACACCATGACAAACAGCAATAGTGGATTTGTCAACAAACTCACATGTTTCACCTTGGCGTGGTTGGCCTACTCCAAAGCGTACCTACCAACCAGATGGAGGCTCAAGAATCAAAATTCCCACAAATGATAAAGTCTAATTTCGGTCTTTGGAAGCTGTCACCCCTTCTATTATTTCTGATCATCTTTGGTTCAATAAAGTTGTGAAGCTGAGCTATGAAAATTGTGAAGTGTTAAAAAAAGTTAAAAACCAGAGTAAATGTGTTGGTGAAAGTCATTTAACAACTGAAGATCCTATTGTTGCTTCTTCTTGTGAGGGGTTTTTTCAGTAGTGTAGACATAAGAAATGTAAATAATATTTTAGTTCTAGAATTAAGTTATACTGTTCGTAATAGCTCATTTCAGTCTCTTGACAACTTTTATGAAGGTTCATTTAAAGCAAACAACAGACCTCCTTTCCAAGTCACGAATGATTTGAATATTTGACATATCGTATCCTAGTACCTGTTTTACCAGCTCTAAGCAAAATGTAATATCTAACCAGACATCAACTTGCTTGGGTATTCTGTATTTAAACATTTAGGGGCTTAAAAATAAAGTATAAATTCTTGAGAATTTTTACCATCATTCAAACATTTATATAATCTACCTCTCGGAGCAATGGATAGGAAAAGACAAAATTAAATTTTCTTTTCCTGATAACTATCATTTGGTAGCTTACTGTAGGAACGACCACATCGGAGGTGGTACTTCTATATTTTTAAACAAGTTTAAAGCAAGGTATGTGATGTTTCAAAATTCTGTATAGAATTTAATTTGAAGTATCAGCAACTTTTGTTGGTGAAATAAAAGTTATAACAATCTCTCTGTACCATTCATCAAGTGGGAAGCCACACAAGTTCTTGAGTATTCTTCAACAGTTTCTATGGTTTATTACTCAGTGGACTGCCTATGATGTTGTTGTAGGAGGTGATACAAATATAAAATGTTATGTGACAGCATTTGTTGGATTTTGCATATAGTTCTCTTTAATTAATCTTTAAAGTTAATTAGTTAATTAATTAATCTTTAATTAATTAATCCCTTTAAACAATACAACTTCTATCATTTAAATAACAGTCCCACAAGGGACAAAAACTGTCTGGATAATGTTTTTGTCTGAGAAAAATCTTTTGACAATTATTTTGGCAATATCTTTCATTTCCCTTTCTCTGACCATGATGGTTTACTAGTTAATCTCAGCAAAAAACAAAGCTTAAAAAACTCAAAAGACCAAACTATTCTTTTTATGAAATATTGTGTACTTTATTTATTAATAATTGTAGACTTAGCTTTAGGCTGTAATATGAATTTGTCGATGATTGTAGAATCCTGAAGATAAATAAAAGTGATTGATTGATTGATCTACACTAATTTCCCCTCATATTTGCCCATATCTCTACAATCGGCATCTTAATAAATAATAATAATAATTTTAAACAGGAAAGATCGCATTGAACAAACTAAAAAAAAGGATATAAATATTATAGCAGAAACATATTAGATCCATTAAATACTGACTTTAAAACTCACAGTATTAGAAATAATTAGGAAATAGAAGAATTTGTTGATGTAAATTCTAACATGAGAAAACATGAGACTAAAATTCTATGGGCTTATCAAAGGATGGTCATTAGGTCAATAAAGCATAATGTTGAATTTTATGAAAACCAAAGCCAAAACAGAAACAATAATTGTAAACTGATTGGTGAAAAAATCAACCTTAAAGTAGCAGTTAAAACACAGTTAAGCAATACATTTTTTATCTGAATAGAAAGTTATCAAAGAGTGACAGGAAAAATAACTGGAAGAATCTGGTATAAGGGGAAAATAACTGGAACAATCTGGTATACAGGGAAAATAACTGGAACAATCTGGTATAGGAGAAAATAACTAGAATCTGGTATAGCTGAAAATAACTGGAACAATCTGGTATACATAGAAAATAATTGGAACAATCTGGTATAAGGGGAAAATAACTCAAACAATCTGCTATAGGAGAAAATAACTGGAACAATCTGGTATATCAGAAAATAACTGGAACAATATGGTATACAGGGAAAATAACTGGAACAATCTGGTATATGGGGAAATAACTGGAACAATCTGGTATAAGGGGAAAATAACTGGAACAATCTAGAATAAGGGGGAAATTACTGGAACAATCTGGTAGTATAGGAAAAAATAACTGGAACAATCTAGAATAAGGGGGAAATTACTGGAACAATCTGATATATGGGGAAAATAACTGGAACAATCTGGTAGAGATGAAAAAACTGGAACAATCTGATACACGGGGAAAATAACTGGAACAATCTGATACATGGGGAAAATAACTGGAACAATCTGATACATGGGGAAAATAACTGGAACAATCTGATACATGGGGAAAATAACTGGAACAATCTGGTAGAGATGAAAAAACTGGAACAATCTGATACACGGGGAAAATAACTGGAACAATCTGATACATGGGGAAAATAACTGGAACAATCTGATATATGGGGAAAATAACTGGAACAATCTGGTAGAGATGAAAAAACTGGAACAATCTGATACACGGGGAAAATAACTGGAACAATCTGATACATGGGGAAAATAACTGGAACAATCTGATACATGGGGAAAATAGGTCATTCCAAGAGAATGAAGAAAGTATAGGCACAAGGAAAATCCAACTCATAAGAACAGCACTGACAGTACTTCATATGCTCCAATTATGACCTTATGTAAATATTAATATGAATAGCTGGTTTAATTTGAGTGAATAAAAGAAGAAAAATAGGTATGTGTATATGTGCTTTAAGATGATAATTGTTAGTGAATACATTAACTTGTATATTAACATTAGAGTTTTATTGACACTACAGAGCAGTGCCTGTAGTTATGAGAAAACTTTTAACAATTCAGTTTCTAATAGAATTTTCCAATATACTGTAATATAAAAATAAAAAACTAATTGAAGTTAATAAAATATTAACATCATTGATTATTGGAGAGAATATATTTTTATATCTATTATGATTCTAAAAAACAATTTTAATAAATTACCTGATGGTTGATCTTGACGAATCAGTTCTAACCCAACTAATGGCAAGGTATTGGTTATCCACTGATAAATAATGTTCATTTTGGTTTAAATTTTATGTAAATTCGACACCCTGTGACAGAAAGAGTAAAATACAGGCAAAACATATTTCACAGTTGTCTGGTTATGGTTGTCAGTCTAACGCGACTTGTAAACAATAGGGTCACCTTCACAAGTTGAATGATCTATTAAATTAAAAGAAAATAATGAAATACTTCAAAATTCCTCTTACTGAATTATACCTGTTTATTATAATAGCGTAACAAAATTCACAACAATACATTCTGTATTTTAAGGGTTTTGTATTTTTTATTTAATTATTCAGTAATATAAAATTATCATTGATATAATATTAATGAATAAATAGGATTAATGAATAGATAGTGAGGATAATAATAGCTCAAATAGCAGTTATCCTAACTATCTAAAAGCTATTTGAGAGGAAACCTAAAATTTATGTAATGTACAGTTTAACCCTTAACTACTCTGCTTATTTTAACTAATGTAAGTACTATCGTGGGGTCAAAACCAACCCCAATTTTTTAAAATCATAAAAAATCTCAAAAATATTAATTTAATAACTTAAATGATAATAACCCTTTCTCTAGCTTGTCTTTTTGTAAACAGAACCTTTTTTGGGTATTATTTTATAAATAAAAGTTTTTATTTTAACATTTCTTTCATGTTATAAATTTATTTTCTTGAAAAACACATTTTATAAAAAAATTGTTATTAAATTTATAAAAATAAAAACTATCCATTTCCTTTTACAACTAGATCTATACTAAAAGAAACTATAGTACTTGGCCACATAACTGCTAAAGTAAAAAAAAATACCTCTTATAAAGTTGGCGATTTCTTCTTGTCCAATTTCCCTTATTGGCAATCTTCACACGTAATTCTCATTTTGCATGGGTTTTGCACACTGTCTATGGGCAAATAAAGCACACAGTGGAACGTTTCTGTCATTTCCTCTAGCACATAGTTCACATCTCCTTCTTTTGATTATCTTCACAAGTTGGAATTTCAAAAAAAGAGAAAAGTCTAACGTAACTACTATCATGGGATCACTGCTGACCCCGAAAGCTTCCCAGCCAGATATGGAGTGACCGTACAAGAAACCACCACATGCAATGTATGTCTCAATAGCTTAATAGAGATTAGATAAAGAGATAGTACAATCCTGTAAGTAAAAAGGATATAAAATAAAAATAATTACTCTCGGGTCAAAAATGACCCCAGGATAGTAGTTAAGGATTAATGTCACACTTTGATGGAAAATTTAATTTTGTATTAATTACAATTTAAAAATGTTAACATTCGTTATTGAGAAGGTGTGATACATTCAAACAGAGAAAAAAGACATCCGCACACCTACACTGTCCACCCGATAAGAACCACTCTTACATACACCCAAAACAGATTTATAAATTAAGATTAATTCAGTAATCTATTACATCTTAGCTGTGCAACCATTATAATAACAAGTAAAATCAGCAAGATAAAAACTGGACTGAACTATTCAGTTTGCTACGTACTAACAAAATAAAGGGAAGTTACATTATATGTTGCTTTATGAGTAAAGTAACGTAGTCATTAAATTAGGAAAGTAGTCATGAGTCAAATTTACTTTATATATATATGTGTATATATATATATATATATATAATAAAGTTAAAAATTAGGGCTACTTACGTATTTTTAGGATGTAACAAAATTAAAAACTGAGTACCCTTTAATTTTTTTAAAAAATTGATTGATTTATTTACACTTGAAAATGACAATAACGTTGAAACATGTTGTGTTTAATCAATTTAAAAAAAAATTTAAAGGGTACTCAGTTTTTAATTTTATTACATCCTAAAAAAATATATATATATATATATAAAAGCCATTTACCAGTCATCACGATTTCTCCAAAACTATATCTCCAATTGACTTGACATTTTATACATAGGTTTATCTTGGCCCCTAGAGGATCACTAAGAAAGAATTTTCCTCTACGATCTCAGGACTCCGTCCTACTGGCCACCAAAGTTCCCATGGTATGGTTATGGAGCTATATTAATTGATTTATTTATTTAACAGCCGTTAAATAAAAACAAATTGAATAAAATCGTGGTAAATTAAAAATAATTGAGTACAGTAGTAAATTAGACATAACATCAGTAATGTCTAAACAGTAATTTGTTCTAAAATAATCAAACTCAATATTATGACCGGCGAAGTAGGCAGGTACAGCTAGATTGATATATACATGTAACTTACATTGTAAATTTTTATAGTTCATTCACTTCATTAGAGTAGTAAATAATAATAATGAAAATTACAATACAAAAATGTTCCCTTGTTTATATAATCAGTTTTAGATCGTTTTTTAGTGAAGCTTTTACTTGAAAAAGTGTGAATCTTAGTTACATTAATTGAATTGTCATGCTTTACTCTCTCCTCCAAAGGTGACCAATACCTGTGTAGCTGGGTTGTTGAAAAACACATCCGTAAGTCTACAACGAGAACGTTGACTTGGACTTTACAGATAATTAAGGCATAAATATAGTTATTTTAAGTTTCATTATTTATTAAACTTCCAAGAAAAAGTCGATCTGAATTAGTGAAACTTGACATTTAAAGCATAGTCTTCACTCCATGTCCAGCAGCAATATTTCATTCACTTATTATTTAACGTTGTCAGGTAGGCTACCTTTCCTATGTACGCCTAAAGAGATAAGACATTAGCAAACTTCTGAAAGACTGAGCTATTCATTAACTCATGGCTGAACTTATTTAGTTTTGATTACCTGAACCGGTAGTTTTCTGCTTGAGGTGAGAAATTTTAATTACAGTTTAATCTTGATAATCCGACAGTTAAGGGACCGGTGGTGTGTCAGATTAACAAAAACGTCGGATTACCAAATGTCCATTGTAATTCACGAAGAATAATTATGATTTCTAAGATAAACTGAATGCACTACGTACACCCTTCTTAGAATTTCTGGGCTATCAGCCGTGATAAAATGAGGCTGACAACACAATTGAATAAATGTAAGCAAAGAAATCATACAACATTTGTACAGTAACACAGTAAGGATTATTACATACAGTATTAAGTGTACAGTACGTCATCTGATGTGGCGTCGGACTACCAAACGTGTCGGACTAGTAAATGTCGGAGTATCAAGAGTGTACTGTACTATTTCCCGATTTTTCATTTTAAGCAGTCAGAAGCCTCTTATAATTTGTATGCTACATATAATTTACTTAAGTACACTGTTCTAAAAAAAATATGTATGATACAGTAATCATTTCTTAAAATAGACCTCTACAGTTTAATTAAAGTCATAGTTCATTATATTTGTTACATTACATGAAAATATAATATATAAATGTTGTTATTAAACATGTTTATTCCTATTATTTTTAGCATGGAACATGCTTTAGTCTTGACCTAACTGCCTGAAAACGTTACGCGGGAGGGTGACGCGGGAAGGTGACGCGTAACCATGAAAACACAATGACATATCAGTGTTGACTTCAATAATGATTTTATTTGCAAGCGTTCATCAAAGTACATCTTTAGTTTCCATGACAACTCTTGTTAAAAATATACAAAATTAAGTCCTAATTAGAGAATCCATTTTGTGTCTATAGGATTATATAAGATAATAATTAACTTCCTTTCAAGGTGGTAATGAGTCATCGCGTGAGTAAGAACCTGAGCCGCGAAACAATAAAATTAAAAAAGTAAAGATATATTTATATTTTTAAGATATGTTTATATTTTTTGTAATTCCTTACATGAAATCTAAAATTCGTTGTTTTCGGAGAAATACATTTGCAGGCTCATTATTAAAAAGGACAAACAGAAAAAGCGCAGCTAAAGCATGTTCCATGTTTCTTGAATTTTAGCCGTAGGCTCTAAGCAAAAAGATCCGGGGGTCCAGGGGGCTTGCCCCCTGGCGAGGCCCGCAGGGCCGAGTTTTTAGACGAAAAGGTCAATAAATTTTGGAAAATGTAATAATTTATTTACATTTTCAACAAAATCCTTATGACTAATAAACCAAGATTTATTTAAAAGTTACAAAGAATAAAGTACTTAAAGAGATTAAAAAGACAGTTTTCAGAAAACTATACTTGAGGTCAATAGTTGAACACGCAATATGTTATTGCTTACCTTAATGCGTGCCATCTCTTTAAATGAATGGTCTGAATCTACCATCTCCTCATAATCATCTTAAGGGCTGCACAGCTTTTAAACTTGTCTCTAGTCAACACTTTTTCACTTTCTTGGATTGCATATTAGGCTTTCCATAATCTTGATTTGTCAGCTTCTTCTAAATCTAACAGCTCCCCCAAAACTGATTTCCATACTCAACGACATACAGGGTTATACCATAACAAATTACCTGGAATTTTGTGAACCTATAAATTAACAGAGGCATACAGCTTTGCACATGACCTAATCATAGTGAGTTATGGCGAGATGAGGAAAGCGGGGTTAAATTAGAGCATTTCTAAATATACCAAATAAATAGCTGATTGATGTTTGAAATTGAGCCAAGAGAAATATTAAGCAATACAGTCTGCCGGGTTTATTTTTGTAAACAAAGTTGATGTAGTAGAACTAAATATAACCACAATTTAAAGGACCTCTTACTATTCTAGTGGTTAGCACGTCAGCTTCATAAACAGAGCGACACAGGGTCTAATCTTGAGAGGCCCACTTGAAAATTTCTGATGTCTTAACAGCATATGTATACAAAGTAAAAGTGCCAATGGTGTACCTAGAACGATAAACAAAATAATAATAATATTACCATATCATACTTTATTCTTAGCCAAGATAAAAATTACCAATCACTCCACTAGTATTTTATTTTATACTCGGTGCAACAGTTTTGGTTTCAGATCATGGTTAGTACAACCTATAAACAAAGGCCAAGAACACAGCTATATGATATGCCTCCATATATATAGACTTTATGTGTGTAGACTGATGAGAGGGTCACCACTACTGTAATTGTATGGATGAGTGGGTGAGCCTCTCTACTAACCCAACTTTTTAAAAAAGTTCTGGTGATAAGCATTAACTTTTTATCTAGTCTATAATGAAAGTGTTTATGGTTATATAAATAATTTCTTTACTATACTTTTTTTTAGAAATTGGAGGGCCAGACTTCAAACCTGGTAATGGCCCCTAAACCAAAAAGGATTATTGTACGCCCTCCTTTACAGGACTTCAAACCTCATCCAATCCAAGGTCCTTAGAGAACCTTGAAATTGCCTTGATGAGGTTTTCCTGTGCTACACCTTGGCCACGTTCTAAAACGCCGCCCAAGGTGAGAGCCCGCTTCCTAGCTAGGGCTGGGAAGTGGAAGAGGATGTACCGTCCAGACTCCTCCTCCTCCCCACATTTCCTACACATGAGAATGGGGTTGGGAACCCTATCTTGTTCATGTGTGCCCGAAACGTCCAATGTCCAGTTATAAAACCAGCCACCCTTCGGAATTCTGATCTTACAAGAGAGAGCTTCAGCCGTGTTGGAGTACGACGGCCCCAACAGGACCTCCTTCACTTGCCTGTTACCTGGCGTTGCCTCACAGGTGTCCTGGAATTTGCCAGCGACCCATCTTGGCGAGGCTGTAAGCAATTTTATTATGCTTAGTGGTATGTTTAAAAAGTTTGACCTGATTTCTGATAACAATAGATAATTAATATCTGTTATCAGACACTTAAGTATTTACATTACAGTTAAATTAGTTAGCTAGTTTAATTTGAAAGTGATGTTAATTATTAGAACATGTGACCAAGAAAGGGGTCCAAGGCATACTGACGGAACCTGGGTTAAAGAGAGCGCTGGTATGATTGTAGCCTAGACTGGAAGATTTATCAATAATAATCACTTTCAACTGTACAAGTTCGCCCCCATACTCTGTCTGAATAGGTTCCTCGCACAAATCAATTTTCTATTGGGAATGGGCTGAGTAAGATTAGGAAGATTGGCTTCTCCTTACAAAAAAAAATCAAGAAAATGATTTTAATACAAGAATTTTGTCAATATTTGGACCATCTCAATATATAATTTATTGAAGGTTAAATGTTTTTAATGGCTTCTTTACTTGTGTTTTGAAAACTAAGTTTCTTATTTACGACGATAACAAATTCTCATGATTTGATTGCAATTTTATTTAGAAACAACATGGTCACTATCTTGGTTCCTTAACTATGCCATGTTTCTTCCTGTCTAAAATTACTTTGTTTATTAATATCTTTGTTAGTCTGATTTTGGTGTGCACTGCTGAACTTTCCATTCTAGTTCCAAGGGTGGACTTAAATTTATATAAAACAGCAATCTACAATGCTTACGTTAATATGATTGATGCTAAGGGTTTTTGTATGTTTAAGGTTTTTTCAGAAGTAGAAACCCGATTATCCGGATTAATTGGGACCAAACCCAGTTCGGATAATCAGATTTTTGTCAAAACAAAGCAATTTATGAAGGAAAAACAACAATTTCACACCATAAACAATTGTATTGCATTTATTTACTGTACGGTAATTAAAAACAATGGTTCAGTATGAAACAATTACTATACATACTTTAACTAAAATAAAATAAAACTATATGAGTAGTAATTCAATTAGTGTACTTAACATTTCAGTATATTATTAAAACAATGTTACAGTAAAGTTCTGATTACATTTTAATAAATTGTAATAAAAAAGTACTAAACTAATACAGTATATACTTTACATTATTTACTGAAAATTAACCTGTAATGCACTGACCGACTAGTGACAAACAATAAACAACACGACAAACAGCGTGATGTACAATACTATATCTGGTGGCGTGACTGACTGTGTGTTATCGCCAACGCTACACTAGTCTCGCAGTAAAATGGACCATAGTAGAGTGTGCAACTACAGTACTGAATATTCATAGATTTTCGTGTGTCCTCCTGGGTCCGGTGCATTTGCAGCCCACCCTCATAAAAATGAGTGATTTTTATGAGTACCACCATACGTGTATGAATGGGCGGGTGGATCAATACCACTGTACGTGTATGGGTGGGCGGGTGTGTTAGTATCACTGTATTTGTATGGGTGGGCGGGTGGGTCAATACCACTGTACGTGTACGGGTGGGTCAATACCTTTGTACGTGTATGGGAGGGCGGGTTGGTGTACTGTATGTGTATGGGAGGGCGGGTTGGTGTACTGTACGTGTATGGGAGGGCGGGTTGGTGTACTGTACTTGTATGGGAGGGCGGGTTGGTGTACTGTATGGGTACTTACAGTGGTTTGTTCACGTACAGTGGTAACAAACCTATTTTTATGTTCTATTAGGTTTTTGTTGGGATCTAAATATTAATGTATGTTTTTTTTGAATGTAGAATGAATGTAGTTTTGAATAAATGTTATGAATAACTGTAGTTTTGTTTGAGATAGTCGAAATATTTTTAAGTTTAAATATAATGTTTCACATTTTTTTACTTTATATGTTTTACTTCGTACATTGCAATTTCTATTTTGTATTTATTTCCTTGTAAATTGTTATTTATATTTGAAAATATCTTATTATGTATGATGAGGATAAGTGATAGAGAGGGCTTTGCAGCCCTAACTTCGCCTCTTGAATATAAATAAAGACGTTTTTCATTTCATTTAAAAACAAATGCTACCAAGGGTGGGTGCAATGGTACCGGACCCATAAGGACACATGAACGAAAACCTACATAGAGGAAGAGGAGAGACCATCCCAGATGAAAAAACTGTGCAACAGCACACTTGTTCATTGCTTAAAGCAAGATTAAAAATGTCTCTGAAAGTGATCCTGATAATAGGCGATCCAGATGATTGAGTTCTACTGTATTGGCATTTTTATGTAATTTAGTTAGACCATGGTTTTTGTCCATTATTAGGCCTAAAATAGATTTAGATGCATTTCGTATACAGATCAAAACTTGACCTAGTACCAAGTGTGGGGGCCAATTTGTTCGGACTAATTATTCCTTAAGTATTCTCATGTCTATTCCCAGGTCAAGTCTTAACAGTGAGTGGGCAGAACCATGGCCATTTTGGGACTGACATTGTTACTTGCTGCTCCACCTTAGTGATGATCCTCAAGCCAATCCACTCACATACATCACTGATGTCCTGGAACCACCTGGGAGTGCCAGCGACTGCTTCCTCGTCCATTGTTATCAATGGCTATGAGCATTGTTTTAGTAAAAAGAAATTCTAAGGCCAACTAATCCAATTACAGAAAGCCACCACAGAATATGCTTGGATCCATAGACTAGACATATTCAAGGACCTTATCAGTGGCAAGGGATTTAATGTGGGTGTTTTTAGGCCTGGTACATAGTGACTGAATAAGGAGACTTAATTGTTCTACGGATCAGGTTAGTTCAGACGTAATCATTGGGACTGTACCTGTCTTCTAGCAGCATCTGTCAATATCAAGTAAATTAATACCGATTTTTCCGTATAAAAACCTTGGTTTCAAACATTAGAATTGCTGAATTATATTCCGTTCACCGAGTGTTGAGAGTGAGGCTCCGCCTAGATTGTCACTGATAAGGGCGCCTGCAAATAAAAAGAGGGTGTCTACGTGGACCCTTGATTTACAAGAAGACTGATTCATTAGTAACCTCAGTTGGCAGCCAGTCAGTCAGGCTAAAAGGGCAGTTCATCACTACAACATCATGTGAACGCCCTGGTGCCTATGTCACCGCAGTGGGTGGAGCTTCATTCTCAATCCTCGCTGAATAGAACATAGTACAAAAGACTGTTCAAGAACATAAGGTTCATGCTGACAGCTGGAGCACCCGACTACACGGACTGCATGACAAATTAAATATACTTTTTTTTTAAAAAAACTTCACACGCCAGTTCACATGGGCCTACAAGCCAGTGTGTGAACTTTATTCAACGAGTGAAGTACCAACTGTTGGCTTAGTGGAAATTCGAACCTTAGACCTTGCCCTCTGCAGTCCGAAGCCTTAGCCACCGAGCCGGCAAGGCTCGGATCTTTGCCTTTACTTGATCTCTGCTATAACCATTGTATTATTTTAACAGTAGTTATGAATATAACAAGGAATAAGAACTTCAGACACAGGTATCTTCAATTGGATGGGATAATGTATTTTTCATAACAAATGTATTCTAAACAAACAAAAAATTAAACATTATTACATTTGCAAGCTTTTACAACAAAAATATATAGCAAATTACACACGATACAAAAACAAGAGTAATTACTTCATAATAAACATTTCATACATTTCAATCTCTCTTATTGTTCAGTTACGACTTCTTTCATATTTTCCCCTTATTTTACAAATTAAAATAGCAAGTAGGTTATATGACCTTCTCCTAAATGGCAGACTCTGATTATTTTGAATTATTACTGAAAAAATATTAACACTTTGGCAAAAATATATTGAGATCAAGCCAAATAGGGAAACGTTCAAATTCTGTGAAAACAGTAAATGAAGATATATTTTAAGCACTGCTTAATAGCATAACATATAAAAATTCACCAAATAAATTTACAATAAATTACATATCCTAAAAAAGATCCCAGACTGTATAACATAAGCATTAAAATAATGTTTCAACAAAAAACATTAAATATTAATTTAAAATAAAAAAAAATTAATGTACAGCATATGGATATATTTAACTGTTTGTCAAGTGTCTTTACTGTTCATTTTAAATTAGTAAATATGACTATGTACAACCTGACTACTTCATCTACTTTATTATATTCAATATAATATTCAACATTTTTCCAAAGAGAACATCATCATCTTGAAGATGATATTTTACCATTAAATATTTATTGCTTATAAAATACAATTTTTTATTTGATAAAATGATTGTAATAAAGAAAAAATTGGTCAGATAACGAGTTAAAGATTGCAGTATATAATTTGTACTGACTCTTCAAGTAAGAAAACATATGATAAAAGTTTGATTTACTATAATTTTTAATGTGATTTTTGTTGTTAAAGTAAATAGTATATTTATAAATTACTATTTTAATATAATTAAAGTTATAATTGACTGATAAGTAACACAAAGTAATTTTTTCAATTCTAATATACAAAAAATTTAATATTCGATATTACGTTTAATAATGCTAAAACAACTATACATTTTTATCAATAGCAATTTCTTTTTAAAAGTAAAATTGACTGTGACAGTCATAAAAACTTAAAAACATGGGAAACGTCAAACACAAGTTCAGTAAAATCTATTTATTTATAAAAAGATTCTTTTACTACGGTGATGAAGTTTGTTATTATAAGGTCTAAGTTTGTTTGTTTGGTTCGTCTAAGGATTTTGTTATGTCTTCTGTTTCACAGAAAATAACTCCTAGTGCGGTGAAAATCGACGATGATGGGAATCATTTTATTCGTGCCCTATTCTTTATACAACATACAAAGGAAACATACTGACCCCTGATGCAAAGCTGCAGATTAAATTTAACAACATTGGAAGTTCCATTAAGATTTATTTATTTAATAAAAATATATATATCATGAATGTGCTAAACATAAAGAACTTCAATTATAGGCGTCCGTGGTCGCAAAATTATATCTATAATCTTGGTCTTCTAGATCAGACCTTGTCAAAGAATTATGGGCATTATATAAATAGGCCAACGTTTCGGGCTGCATATTGTGAGTTGCGGACTCAACTCACATCAGCCTTTGAAGATGGGACAAAACATGCAGCCTGAAACGTCAGCCTATTTATATAATATTCATAATCCTTTGACGCGGTCGGATCCAGAAGACCAAGACTATAGACTTGTTTATTTAACCTTCTAATGGTTCACTATAACAATCGTGATTACACCTGTTTTGCTAGTGTTGCAGTGTTTAAAAAATCATAAAACTATAATTTACATTAAAAAGAATACAAGTAGCACATTTCCTTGTTCAGTATGAAACAAAGAATTATGAATAAAATATTGCAACTGATTTACTAAGAAAATTGTAAATAAAAAATTTAATAGACAAAAGTGTTTTCAAAAGTGTTCACCCCCTCTACAAATTACATTAACAGTTTATCTAAAGTTCCAAAATAGCCAATTTATAGAAAATGTCCTATTCTTTTAGAATATATTAATACATAGCACTATATGTAGGCCTACATTTATTTATATTACATATGTATAAAACCTAATAGTTGCACCACTAAAAACTGCCTTTGCAATGTAGTATGAGCAATTACATTTTGTAAAAAAATTATATTAGTATACAAAGAGAATGAAAAAATTGTCTTAAGCGATAGATTAGGAACAGTAGAGTGAAACGATATATTATATGCGATGTTTACACTACAAATAAGCCAGCTTTGTTTATTTACAACCATGTTTAGTCGTCGGAAAACCGATGCATAACCTACCAGACTTTCACATCAACATCGGTAAACCGACGGTTAACCATTTGAGGGTTAAGTTAACAAATTGTGAGAACTCCCCCACAATGTTGAAGGCCAAGCAGGGCTACAGCGCACACTCACAAGGGGTGGGCCAAATGAAAATGAGGCAAACCATGGGTAGTAGCCCCTAACAAACAAAGCTAGCATTTCACTTAACTTGTGTTTGACATTTCATTTGTTTAATTTTTCTCAACATGCTAATTAAAAAAATTAATTAATTGTACTAAAAAGTTTTCATTCTTGATCATTTTAAGTAATAGAGGAATGAAAACTTCTACTGTATTTGTGGAGGTAAAAGCTACAAAACAATGCAAAATATAAAAATAACTAGATGTAAAAGAAATAAACTTAAATCAGTAAAAACAGTGTTATACTGTGATAAAACAGCTTTTACAATGCATAATACTAGCATGATGGAATGGTTGCACTTAATTATTTTATATATTATGTTATGAGGGCGCAAAGAACACTTGAGATGTAAATGGAGAAGAAAAAGGTAAACCGTTCTATAATCAACAATTATTACCTTTTGAAGAAAACACCTTGAGCTTTTAAAAATTATGCAAGTAAAATAAAACAGCTTTTTAGAGATTATAAATAAAACAATCATTTTCTTACTTTATGCTTTCTCATGCTTGATTTTACAAATATAAAAAGCCGGCTAGCTTTGACCTAAATGCAGCAACCATTGACACACTGGGCATTATATTAAGCAATATAAGCTGCAAATAAACTTAACAGAAATTATTAAATAATTACTGAAAGGAATCATATTAGATATGATTTTATGTGAGTAAAGTTTTTGAATAAAGCTACTGCAACACTTGAGACAGGGACATCAGTACCAACACTCTTGACTATTCACTGTGAAAACATGGGCCCAAACAAACTATTGTTTAGAATTACACAAACAACCAAGTTTTTTTAGTCTTTCATAAGGATTCTTGGCAAAACCTGGCTCAAAAAAATGTGTGATATTCAAGCTCCTCCACAGCAATTTAATGCACTTAACTTCATGAAATCGACAGAATATATTAAGATTTTAAAAAAGTTAAAGATCGTCTTATTTTACCAGACCAAGTTAGGGCTACGAAGTCCTCTCTAACACTTAACCTGGGGACCAACAGCTTAAGGATGACTTACGAACCACCACCAGTGACCGGGAAGGCGGGCTGTGTGCAACAACGGGATCGCTCAGACGGTCACCCATCCAAGGGACAGGGACAGTCACGCTCAATGTTGCTTGACTTCGTTATCTTGCGATAACGTCGGAACCCTCCGGTCAAGGCCACTGGTATATTACTAAGTTTCCAGAGTACAATTAATTACCACTGCCTAACTGCGTTCACTTCAACACTTCCGCAAAGTTGGTACTGTGGTTGATTTCACATAACGCACGTCGTAAGTGACGAGATTTTCTATAGTAGCACACAACTTTTGATTAACTTATTACAGAGTAAAATAGAAGATATACAGACTTAATATATTTACCAAGAGTGGGAATGTTTTGACGAAAAGAGAGTGACTAGCCCCTAGAACTCAATGTATATATAGCCAAGACATAAAAGAAATTCTACATGTAAACTAAAGAATGTTAATGAAAACATTCAAGGAAAATATAATTTACGATAATGTCTCATTCATTAGTTACACACGTAGGCTCTGAGAAGAGGACGAAGAGAGCTCCCATATACATATTGTCATTGTGGAGCTCTCTCATTTTTTAGGTATAGGACTCTGTGTGCCGCTTTTCTGGAACCAGAGGATATCAGACGAGCTACAATCGGGGAGACCCTGTCCTTCATAAGGGGGGACTGGTTCCTTATGACGCTGTTGCTAGGTTCGGGGCACAAAGGGCCATGGAGTGCGGTGGGCTTGGTGACAGGACCACATCCCGGTGTATCTATCTATCTATCTATTCATGAGTTACTTATACATTAAAAATTTTAGGTCGGGTTAAAGGGCACTAGGTTATGAATTAGTATATTAGGAGAGATAGGACATCAGCAAACTTACCTTAGAAGACAAATTCACTAAAACCACAGTAGTAGACTACTACTCTAATGTAAGTCTGAAGGTAAGTTTGCTGATGTCCTTAGCAATTTTGTACTAATTATATATTAAAAAGTGTTCTTCGTGAAGTTCTTTAATTCTCCAAGTGATAGTATTGCACTGGCGACGATCAAATGATGAACATCGCAATTACAATCAAACATCTTTTAAAACATTTTTAATTGTGTTTAATTTCATGCTCTGTTGATAGATCCAGTTTCACTCTTTGTTATTTTGTTTTTTCCATTTTTGTCAGCTTTTACGCCTTACATTGAATATTCAAATGCCCAGTAATATGCAGCAGATTTGAGGGATGTAATGGTATTATGATTTATTTACCTCAGCTGTAGTTACTGCCAGATTCCACCGCATATTATCATATAGTGATTAGTGTTATTTGTTTATTTACGCTATGTAAACGATTTATGAGTTTAAATAACATGTTAAAAATTTACAATGGCTTGTTTTACACAGAATTTTGAATCTTTAGATCTATATTTTGACAATTATATCTAGTGATTTTAGAAATATCTTTGACAGTGAACAATCATGAATGAAATAACAAAAAAAATGTTTCTTATGTTTATCAGTAGCGTATACTTTACAAAGAGAAATATGCTTATCAACTAGAGGATTAACTGCTCAAGCTACCGGAACTTGTGTTACTTTGAATAACAAAAGTACTTACTGAGGTAGGCACAAATAAAAACCAGAAATTAACCCGTGCTTTTAATTTCCTTTAGCAATACTGTAATCGAGGCTAAACAATTTTTAAGTGTGATATGATACAGTGGTAACAAATGCTAAAACGCTTTATTATGATGAATTAAAAAATCCATGAATTTTTTCAAACAGGAAATAAATCGCCGCTTATTGTTTATATTAAGTAGTTTTTTTCTTCAATTAACACACAGTGCGAGTCGCACGCCGGCCGGGGGTAGCGTGCTTGCGCGCGCAGCGGATCAAGCGCCGGCGGTCGACGGAGCAATGCTGGCTTGTAGGCTTCAGTGTGGCCTAGCCACTTGCCTTAGAAGGGTCGGATTTGCGCCGCATTATAGCCTGTTTCTCGCGTCACGTTTCGGTGTTTTTCGTTCGTGGATCGCGTCATTTTGAGCCAGTTGGCTACAAAAAACAATGTGTACTGGATGGATGGATGGGCTGTAAATATATGTAAATAGAGTGTGTGTATATAATTGTGATGTATCGAGTTGTGTATATAACTATTGTCACTGTTCTAATGGCGGCAGGCGTCTCGAGGCGCGCATGGGTTTCGTTGCGATGTGCGGCCTGATCACCGGCGGACGATCACTTCGGAAGCCCTGATCTACCAGAATTGAGGCCATAAACTGGATTTGGTGTATCAACCCTGTTTCCTGACTATATAAGGTATTGTTTTGGTACAAAATATTATTTTAGCATCTGACATGTTTTTTAAGTTATTTTTTCAGCATCGAATGTGTTAACTGAGGTACTTCATGTGAATCTAAACCATGGACACATGCTTCCACAGTGATGTCTATTGATAGAAACAGGCGTTCAGCGTACACTTTGCTAAACGCAGCGCTGCAACAGCTGTATTTAAAAACAGTACTTGCTTAAAAACTAATGTCCATACATTTAGAACAAAACTAGTGAAA